>JBBHAA010000639.1:5000-292500 GCA_037953035.1 Aquarana catesbeiana | reverse complement strand
TCTGATTAGACTCTTTTATTAAAGAGAAGTATTCACATTGAATTTGCTATTCATGAGAAGCAAACTGTGTGTCATTGATGAACCCAAAAAAATATACTCAAACTATTGTCCTTTTTTTATACACAGGATGAGTCCATCCAGGAGGAATGTGGGGAAAGTGGCAGGCAGGAGGAGACCAGGCCCATGGAAAGCCTGGAGGAGGCCGGATTCACCATCATCCTGGAGGAGGCTGGGCCCAGTGTCAGGCAGGAGGTGGCTGCTCCCAGTGAGGTGGCTGCTCCCAGTGAGGTGGCTGGGCCAAGTGAGGTGGCTGGGCCAAGTGAGGTGGCTGGGCCCAGTAGGAGCCTGACCGAATCCCAAGTGCCTCCCCTCCACCTTCCCAAAAAAAGGGCCAGGAAGGGGATGGTCACACAGGACGCATCCCTGCGCCTCATGCAAGAGGCCACCCGTTTTTTAAGGAGCCCCCCCGAAGCGGAAGAATCCTATGGCTGCTACTTAGCCAGCAGGCTTCTTCAGATGAATAGGGAGCAGCGCCTCATTTGTGAGCGCCTATTTGGGGAAACAATCCATAAGGGGCTGCAGGGCACGCTAACACAAAACACCCAACTACATGAGGCAGCCCCCCCTCCTCCTCCTCCTCCTCCTCCTCCTGCCACAACTGAAACACCAGAGCCACAGCCTCAAAAGAAGGCTACAGGGAAGGCTGCAGGGCAGCGTGGAGGAAAGGCTGCAGGGAAGAGAAGAAAATGATGACCTGGGTTCAGTCTGGTCTGACAGAAGACGCAGGCTGTTGTAGGACCACAGTCTGGGGACATCTAGATCATCTGCTGGTGCTGTTGATCTCTGGGATTCTTGGACCAGATTGTGCTCCCTCTTATATGGACTCCGCAAGATCCCAATTTTCTGGTACACCGACTTTTTCCAGCGTTGACTTCCTCTTTATTTTATTTTGACCATGAATAAATGGATCATTTTTTGAGTTTAGCAAAAGACTTTTTATGTTTTTTCTTTGAAATCATTGATTTTACACACAATGTTAAATTAACAAGGGACAACAATCTCATTGAGTTAGAAAAAAAACACACCAAAAATACATTACTAATGTTAATAATGTTCAAGTGGTAAGTCTTGAAAATCCAAAAATTTACGTAACCAAAAACGGTGCTTTGGGTTAACTTTATCTAAAAACTAAAAAATAATCACTATAAAAAAAAAAAAACAGAATAATGGGTTCTTTGTGGTAACTTTACAAACCTAAAAAAAAAAAAGGGGAAAAAGTATTATTAGTATGGAAACATTGTTTTTAAAATGCATACTATATCATTCATGAGATCAAAGAGAAAAAGAATCCAGAAATCAGTTTGGGAGAACTCTGATTATGAACAGCAAAACACCTTCGTTCTTTATAGAGCCTTCGTAAAGAAGAAATAAAATGCGCTGCATTCAACGATCACAGATTTTGCAGCGTGATGAATGTGCTACCTACAATACGAACACTAGTTTTACTAGACCGAGTGCTTCCGTTTAGTTTTTGCTTATGAGCATGCGTCGTTTTTTTGTCCGTCGGACTAGCATACAGACGAGCGGACTTCGGGGTCCGTCGTACTTACGACGTAAAGATTTGAAGCATGCTTCAAATCTAAAGTCCGTCGGATTTGAGGCTAAAAAAGTCCGTTGAAAGTCCGGAGAAGCCCACACACGATCGGATTACCAGCCAGCTTTAGTCCGTCAGCGTCCGTTGGACTTTTGTAGACGAAAAGTCCGACCGTGTGTACGCGGCATTAGTGTTATGGTTTGCTGAACTGGTCAAATCTAACCTTTATAGCCGCCTGCTCAGCAAACTGTGAACCAGTGGTGGCCGGTGCTCCATTTGGGGGGGGGGCAAGCAAACCACCCAATACACCCTCCCTCCGTCGGTCGGTCTGCACCCCAAGCCCACCCTTTTTGAATCCAATTAGAGCCTTCAGCTCTAATCATGTGCTTTGAAAAAAAAATCATTGGAATCCATGCATCTGGCACTCTGCATGTAGATTAGGGGCCAGGAGCATGGATTAGGGGGCAACGCCCCTGTGCCAAAAATGATTGGGCTGCTACTGAGCTGAACTTGAAGCTCATCCCTATTATCAATCACCTTTACCCTCTAGAGAAGTCCCGCAGACCCAGTTGTCACAAGTGAAGTTTGAGTTAGGTCATGCATTACCATCCTTAGTCTAAACTTTCTGTCAAAAAGCAGAGAAAGGGAAAAAAGAGAACTAAGCAAACATGATTACATTTTTATATTATTATATAAATAACTGCATCATGCTGCGGCACCCCTAACCTATATATAAAGGGCACATATATCCATGCAGTGAAAGCTACACATCTCATTGCTCTATTTTTATGTACCACAATGCTCCCCACATTATTACTGGACTGTAAATAGTAGATGAAGACAGTGGAGGGCAGCATTGTACAGTAAGAAAAGAACCTCTCCCTTCACTGTTTTAAAAGTTAGTTACAAACCGTCTGAGATTTTTTTTAAGGTTACTTTTTGTAACACAAACTGGGATTTTTGCAATATAGGACTGCTCAACTGCACATTGAGAGCAGGCTGAAGAGAAAGCATGAATAATTCACCACTATACACACTTCACCATTACATGTAAAATGTTAATAATAAAACATAAAACATTTTAAATAATATGTGATAATATTGTAACAAAGCTTTGAAAAAAAGTCTACATTCCACCACCCTTGTAGTTCTGCCCTGTCTACAGATGCTCAGGAATCCTAAATTGCTGACTGATCACCAAGGACTGGGAGAAGATATTTTAGCCGGGATCATGGACAATTTCATTGTATCATATGTCAGGTATTACCAGAGGATGATCTGTATTTGTAAAGGGGATGGCTTTACTTTTCAGACCACAGTGTAAGTGTACTGTCAGCACTGACAACAGATATGTCCTATTATAAATCCCAGCTATATCTGTTATGCAAATTGATTGTGTGTCCTCAGGTACATAAGGAGAGTAGGGGAGCGAGTAACATTTTATATCAACAGCTATCAATTTAGAAATAATGGATACAGTTGTGCTCTTTATTGCAATGTTCCCTTTAAGTATGAGAAATAATAATAATAATTATTATATATTATAATATTATTGTAAATAATTGTTCTTAGCTGATTATTTGACTCATTAGTTATTGTGATTTTGTTTTTCAGGTGTCCTCTCCCAGATTTTACTAGAATCAGGCCCAGGAATTGTAAAACCTTCACAACAAATAAAAATCACCTGCACAGTGTCTGGGTTTGAGTTATCCAGCTATGGTGTACAATGGGTTAGACAAATGTCTGAATCAAAATTGGAGTGGATTGGAGGTATATGGAGTGGTGGTAGCACTGCCTATGCTGATTCACTAAAAAGCAGACTCTCAATCACCAGAGACACTGCAAAGAAAGAGGTCTACCTGCAAATCAATGCAGCAGAAAATAAAGATTCTGGAACATATTACTGTTCGAGATACACGGCAACAGAAATAACTGACAGGCCGCTCAATATCCCATTTCATATCTATGTGGTAACCCACACAGAGGAAGAGGAAGTATATTGCTTTTCTATTTTATTACTATTCCTTCGAGAAAGTAGATTTTATAACACTTCAGTACAAACACCAAAAAAAAGTATAAAAAGTTATGAAAACAATGACTAGTATGGAATCACTGTTTATTTTGAAATATTTATTATAATTTATGTTAGATACATGGATATTATATTTTGTGTGATCACAGTTATAAATAATAGTCTCATGTTGGCCTATGTTCTTACATTTTGGCAGTTATTAACACAAGATTGAATCACATTCATATGAAAATAATGACTTAATCTTGCTTTAGGGAGCAAACAGCCTAAAGCCCCGTACACACCATATGAAAATCAGAAGAAAAATTTTGTCTGACGAACAATCTGCCCATTTTTTGGATCGTTAGTATGGTGCTTTCGACAGCCGATTCCGGCTTTTCATATGACAAAAGCTGGATGTGCAGACTATAACATTTTATTCATACGTGAACACCATGTCCGAATTTCGTATAATTAGTAGTTTTTGCCCGAAAAAATCATAAGAGCAAGACTACGCATGCTCAGAAACAAAGATGAATTCTGTCATACGAGAGTTTTCGTATGGTGAGTAACCTCTTCACTTTCGACATGAGACTAGCATGCAACAATAAAAAGACGAACGGTCGTCTGAAAATCTGATTGTGTGTACGAGGCTTTACTGACAGAGTGGATTCTCCACTTCATTTCAGCACAAACTAAACCAACAGGAGGGGAGGGGGCTTTCTATATTCTATAGACATGCATTCATTTAGGAGTAAGATGCTTAAGATGAAAGTTATGTATGTGGGATCTGAAGTTATGTGGGAAGAGAAGCCTCAGAGTTTCATGCAAAAGCAACATTTCTTAACTAGGGTGCTGTGTCATCCTGGTTGAGAGCGGGGTTGGCAACCATCTGTAAGTATTTGGACAGTTTGTAAATTTCATCCGATTTACAAGCTGTCCATCAATGTCCATTACAGACTGCAGCGGCCCATAAAAAAAATGGCATTTGGCTGACTTTGCAACTGTGCATGCGTAGTTCCAAAGCAGGCTGAATATCATTCGGTGATCTTTGACACACCTGTACTTTTCAGAGGTAGGTTGGGTCTGAGCACATGCAGTAATCATTGCATGATGTCACGGTGCATTGGGTGTGCATAAAAAGCACACCGGATGCGCCATTTCCATCCAGCTGCCATTTCCAGCGCGGGAGCCTGGGAGAGAAGGACACAACTCCTGCCTCTATCTCTGTGAGTTTTAATGGGAGTGTTTTTTATAATTATTAATCAGCTGTGCAGCTGCAGGGCTCTAATGAAGAAAGCTGCTGGGCCTGCATCCCTTTAGACATGATTTCCTATTGGGAGTATTGCACTAAAAATTACACTTTTGTTGCAGGAGATGCCCGAAATCTGACTTGTATCTTAGTGCAGACTTCTGGGAAAATCAGTGAGCCAATCACACAAGCAGAAAATGGTGTTTCTAGGGGGCGTTCTGTACAAATTCTGTGTACAGAACACCTCATGGTAGCCATATTGCATTGCATTTTCAGAAATTTAAAGAGCTGCAGATTGGAAAGGAAAGGTAACATTCAATTGCAATATGACTTGTGTCACAATTGTATACGATATATTATTTTTTCTTTATTTGCTATTTTTTTCCCCACAAAGGTGGAGTTACCCTTAAAGTGTTTGTAAAGTCAGAAGGATTTTTTTTTATCTTAATGCAGTCTATGTATTAACCACTTGCCGACTGGCTCACGCCGATATATGGCGGCAGAGTGGCACCGCTGCGTGCATACCTATGTGGCGGCTCCTTTAAGAGCCATAGCAGTCGCGCTCCCCCTGCATGGCGGGGGACCCGATGTGTGTGGCCGGCGGGTGCGATCGTGGGCACAAGAGCCAGAACGGGGATTTGTGTATGTAAACACACGACTCCCTGTTTTGACAGGGGAGGAGAGACAGATCATCTGTTCCTAATAAGTAGGAGCAACCATCTAGCTCCTCCTCTAGTTAGTTCCATCCCCTCACAGTTAGAAACACACCTAGGGAACACATATAACCCCTTGATCGCCCTCCAGTGTTAACCCCTTCCCTGTCAGTGACATTTACACAGTAATCAGTGCATTTTTTATAGCACTGATTGCTGTATAAATGTCAATGGTCCCAAAAAAGTGTCAAAAGTGTCCGATCTGTCCGCCACAATGTTGCAGTCCCGCTAAAAATCGCAGATCACCGCCATTACTAGTAACAAAAATTAAAATGCCATAATTCTATCTATTTTGTAGATGCTATAACTTTTGTGCAAACCAATCAATATACGCTTATTGTGATTTTTTTTTACCAAAAGTATGTAGTAGAATACATATCAGCTTAAACTGATGAAGAAATTTGTTTTTAAAACTTTTTTTGAGATATTTATTATAGCAAAAAGTAAAAAATATGTTTTTTTTTCAAAATCGTCTGTCTTTTTTTGTTTATAGCGCAAAAAATAAAAACTGCAGAGATAGGAAAATACCACCAAAAGAAAGCTCTATTTGTGGGAAAAGGACATCAATTTTATTGGGGTACAACATCACACGACCACGCAATTGTCAGTTAAAGCGATGCAGTGCTGTATCGAAAAAAATGGCCTAGTTGGGAAGGGGGTAAATCCTTCCGTGGCTGAAGTGGTTAAGATAAAAAAAGTTCTGTGTGCATCAACCCCCTCATACTTACCTGAGCCCATCTCATTCCAGTGATATTGCAGGAGAGTCTTGGCTGCTCGGGTCTCTCCCTCCTCATTGGCTGAGACAGCAGCGTGGCGCCATTGGCTCCCGCTGCTGTCAAGTGAGCCAATGAGGAGAGAGAGGGGGGCGTGGCTTGACTGCGGCTCTGTGTCTGAATGGACACAGAGCAGCAGCTTGGCTCGGATACCCCCATAGTAAGCTGCTTGCTGTGGGGGCACTCGGCAGGAGGGAGGGGCCCAGAGAGTTAGCGAGGGACCCGAGAACAAGAAGATCTGGGCTGCTCTGTGCAAAACCACTGCACAGAGGAAGTATAATATGCAGGGGCATAGCGTGAATGTGTTCAAGAGTCGCCATGCCATAGCATAACATTCAGCTCCAGGGGGCCCCCAGCTCTCTGCTACGAGCTGTCACCTTACATGCTGCGTTTTATAATCACAAAATCCTGGAAACAGAATCCAGGTCTGGTCCGCATTGTGTCTCCCAGGGCCCCAGCTGAGCTCTGGAATCCAGTCCAGAGTTTCTAGTTTGCCTTCTCCAGAGCCCCAGACCACACCCCTCCTCCGCTCTCATTGGCTGGAGGAGAGAAGTCTGAGTTCCCCGCATCCTGGATATTATGCTTGCTGCTGGAAGTGTGCTGAGTGCTCACCTCACACTGCTAACAATGGCAGGGGCCAGGGGACAGTGAGCTGCCTCTCTACTTCCACAGCCTACACAGACACACAGTGAGGACAGGAGGAGAGAGCCGCCTGAGAGCCAGGACAGGACTTCAGCAACTTAGGTAAGAGACATGCTGCCATGGGAGGAGTGTTCTCTAATGTGGGCACAGCCAGGCATAGCACACACACTCCCCCCACAGCACCCTGTCCTGACTGCCAACACTCAGACAGTTAGAAAAGTTGAGGGAGGGTAGCATGTCATTACTAGGATGGTGGAGGAGGGGGGCATGTCATGTGTAATTATCAGGACAGGGGCACTTATTACCTGGAGGGGGGGACATTTGTCATTCCTCGGAGGGGGACCAAACAGGTCTGACAGTGATTGTATTACATAGAAACACCCCTCACAGCATCTCCTCGGATCTCACAGCACTTGATATCCAATAATTCCTTCCAATGGATCTTTAGATATCCTCCTCTCATCCGCTCATCAATGGTCATATGTAATAAGAACAATCCTCATTGTGTATATCAGTGGCGGCTGGTGCTCAACATTTTTGGTGGGGCACCAACAAGCTGAAAAATTCTGAAAAAAACCCCATCAATTGCCGCCACTGTGCCATATCAAACACAGCCACTGTGCCATATCAAACGCAGCCACTCTGCCATATCAAACACAGCCACTGTGCCCATCAATTGCCTCCACTGTGCCCATCAATTGCCTCCACTGTGCCATATCAAACGCAGGCACTGTGCCCCATCAAACGCAGGCACTGTACCATCAATTGCTGCCATTGTGCCCCATTAAACGCAGGCACTGTGCCCCGTCAAATGCAGGCACTGTGCCATATCAAATGTTGCCAGTGTGCCCCCCGCCCACCATCTGCACTCTACCCTATCTCGGTAGGACAGCTCCTTGATGCTCCTCAATGTCTTCTCCCATCCTCTCTTCCCGTCCTCTGCTATGATTGGATGCCTGATAGGCGCTGTCAGACCTTTTTGGTCTTCTATTAAAGCGGAGTTCCACCCAAAAGTGGAAGCTCTGCTTATCCCCCTCCCCCCATCCGCTGCCACATTTGCCACCTTTTGGGAGCACATGCATGGTAGGGAACCTGATAGGTGGAGGGGGTCATTGCCTAGAAGGGGGATATTTTGATTTGTTACTGGGGGGATGTGTCATTGTCATAAGGGTGAGCCATCTAGGGGGTCATCTGTGATTACCTGAAGGGGGGCTTCAACCATTACACAGACACTGGTGGGCTAGTGGTGACACTTAGGTAAGTGACACCATGGCAGAGGAGAAATTTAGGGTTGGGGGAATTTGTTTACACTTAGCCCATTAGTATGGCGTATGGAGTGGGGAGATCTGTTTGCATTCTGCTTATATATTTGGGGTTCTGGGAGAGAGGAGATCCGCTCACAGTCTGCAAATTAATTTGGAGTCTAGGGTGGGGGGAGATCTGCTAGCACTCTGCTAATGGAGTTTGGGGACACAGATTGAAAGACACATGTTGTTGATAGGGGCACAGATTTCAGTGGTGGGGCAGTTACTGATTGCTCTAGAAAGGTTTTGTTGGTCATATGCAGTGCTGTGTGATGATGGTAATTATGTTTTTTTTTAGTGATCAAAGCAGCAGATATTGCTGGGTTTAGCAGTTCTGCCGTAGAAGAGCACAGACCACTATCTGTAAGAAGCAGCTTGTATTTTTTTTCTTAGCAGAATCAGGTACTATGATCGTGATGGGGGCATTTTGTAGGGTCAGATTTTCTATTTTTTTTTTTTGCTATAACATATTATTTTATGTTTGTTTAAGTGCAAAAAACTTTTACATACAGCAGGACCCCCTCAATGTTGGCTTTGGTTTTGTCATTTTGATGGCACTGCTGTATACAATACTGTACAAAGGTCTTAGGCAGGTGTAATGTTAATGCTGTAATTTAAGAATGCTTTCAGAAATCAAAGTGTTATTACTTTTTTTATCAATTAAAAAAATGGGAAGTAAGTGAAGAGAAATCCAAATCCAATCAATATTAGGTGCGAGCACCATTTGTATTCTTCTAGGTAGACTTGCACACAGTTGTTGAAGGCACTCGGCAGGTAGGTTGTTCTATGTACATCTTGGAGAACTAAGCACAGATCTTCTGTGGATGTCTCTGATGGTTAATCAGGGCTCTGTGGGGGCCAAACCATCCCTTCTAGGACTCCATGTTCTTCTTTACACTGAAGATAGTTCTTAATGACATTGGCTGTATGTTTGGAGGGTTGTCCTGCTGCAGAATAATGCCTAGTACACATAATGAGATTATCGGACCATTGATCTTAAATTACTAACAGACATTCTCATATGACAGAATAAAAATTCGGAAGTGATATAATGTGTTGTATTGTATTTTCGGACAACTACTGATTAAGCGAAAATCCATCGGGTATCGTATGAGAATTTTTCGTATTTGTTCCATCGGATTATTTTGCATGAATTGTCATGATTGGCTCTCAAAAGCTGTGAACACATGATCAGATTATTGTATGATTACTTTCAAATCGGTATTTTTCATACGATTTTCTGATTGTGTGTACAGGGCTTAAATTTGGGGCCAATCACGTGCCTCCCTGATGGTATGCCATGATGGAGAAGTATCTATCTGTATTTTTCAGCCTTGAGTACACCATTGATCCATTGATAATTGATTGTGTACTTGGTGGTTTTTGTTTTGTCCGTTACCATTCTGTACATTATTGCTTTCTCTATTACATGGCTGAAATTAGGGAGCCTGGGATTTGTGATGATGATTATTATTATTTTTATTTTTTTTTTGTTCTTCCAGCTATATCTCTGGTTTTGTAGTTATTAGTTACTTGCTTGTCATCTTTGCTGTCCATGGAATATGTAACAGCCTTTTACAACATCACAGATTACACAGGGAATAATGCACCCCCTCCAGTGAATTAGAAGACACCAAGGAGCTCCATGACCTTTTCTACAGGTTATTGGGAGACCAAGATAACTTCTGATATCAATAATTCACGGAAGGAGATGTGTTTATTATTATTGTGCATTATTAAACTGTTTATTGGTGTATGCTTTGTGGCCTTTGACTTTTTTTGTTGCTCACTGTGAGCTACATCCTCTCCTCTACTCCTGTGTACTCAGCACTCATTTCTTACACTGTTGGTGTCAACATGTTGTGTTTTTTTTCATATCTATCTATCTATCTATCTATCTATCTATCTATCTATCTATCTATCTATCTATATCTCAAACTTTTGTGGGTTTATCTCTTTTTTTACTTTATTGCACTGCACGCTTTTTTAAAATGGAAACTTTAATGGTATAAGTTTAGTAATGGTATCTATCTCAAGAAAGACAGTCTCTCAATGCCTCTGCAAACTCTCTATACAGTTATTAAAAAGAATTGGAGAGGTATGTCAAAATTGGATAGTTTCTACAAAATCTTTTGATTTACCCTGTAAATAAAGCCCTGAACTAACACATTAGCCACTTGGAGTATCCTGGCGCACAGGATCCTGGCAGGTGGTAGTGGGCCCAGGTCAACTTTTGCATCGGGGCCCACAAGCTGCAAGCTATGCCTCTGATAATATGCCAGTTATTTTTAAATGAGAAAAACTGAGACTTTAATATCACTTTAAATATACCCATTTAGTTGCTTGCTTGGCAAACCGCAAACAGTTTGGATTCAAGTTCAACTCGTAACCGCATTCCGAAGCTCATTCCTAGTATCAGTTATCTTTACCCTTTATTGATGCCCTGCAGACCCAGTTGTCACAAGTGAAGTTTGAGTTAGGTCATGCAATACCATCCTTAAAGAGAAACTCCATTCCCCTCCGGGTGATCTATGTACATTACAAGGATTTTACCAAACTTCGTTGGAGAGTCCTACCTTGTGTTATTCTGAAGTCCGTGTGGAAAGGTAATATAATGGGAGTGGTTTCTCAATCATCAAACATGTTTGTTATTTTTAAATGGAAATAAAAAAACTAAGACCTTAGTATAACTTTATATATGGCAATTTAGTTGCTTTAGTTTGGCAAACTGCAAACAGCTTGGATTCAAGTTCAACTCGTGACCGAATCCTAAAGCCATTCCTAGTATCAGTTATCTTTACCCTTGATGGCAAGAATACCGCCACTAAAAGAATGTTTTACCTCCGCAGTAGCAGTAATGCCCTGTACACACGATCGGACATTGATTGGACATTCCGACAACAAAATCCATGGATTTTTTCCGACAGATGTTGTATCAAACTTGTCTTGCATACACATGGTCACACAAAGTTGGTCGGAAAATGCGAACGTCAAGAACGCGGCGATGTACGACGAGCCGAGAAAAATGAAGTTCAATAGTCAGTGTGGCTCTTCTGCTTGATTCCAAGCATGCGTGGAACTTTTTGCGTTGGAATTGTGTACACACGATTGGAATTTCGGAACCGATTTTGTTGTCGGAAAATTTGAGATCTAGATCTCAAATTTTGTGTGACGGAAATTCCGATGGAAAATGTCCGATGGAGCCTACACACAGTCGGAATTTCTGACAAAAAGCTCCCATCGAACATTTTCCGTCAGAAAATCCGACCGTGTGTGTACAGGGCATAAGAAGTTCATGCAGATGATCAGGACAAATCTGGCCATTTAGTTTACCTGTACAATGAATCCTGGACATGCTGGGTTGGGTGTGAACCCTGCATGTCCACCATTGTGGTCTTCGTCCTTTTGGGGGGGGGGCATTAGGAAGAGTTAATTCTGCTAATCTGTGCTATAGTTTTGTTGATTACAGTACTGGGCTAAATGGGCTTCTTTTGTATTCCACCTTTGTCTACTTTCACAGTTTTATTTTTACGTCTGACTGCCTTTTTTAGTACAACTTTTTTTGGTATCACAAGTGTCAATGCCTATTAGCTGCTGGGCCAGCCTTTTTTCATGAATTATTGAGGTCTTCCTTTATTTTACTTTTTATTTTGTTTGCTGCTAAGCGCAGCACACAGTCGATGCTGAACAGATCTTGGAGCTACCATTTGTACACAGCACCATACAACGTTGCTGTGCGATAACCAGTGTGCACAAAAGCACCACACATTCACAACCATATTGTCATGGTAAAAATAAATCCTAGATATTTTATTCATCCCCAAAAAACTAGAATGACAGACAGGCCTGTGGTCACATAGTGCACCGCATTGAACAGTGGGTGTGGCCAAATTGCTATTGCTGACATCATCGCCCTGCCCCCCAGTTATACCGCACCTGTCCCTAGACAGCCACTCACAGCTCCCGAATGGCAACAGATTTGTGTGTGACTATCTTGGTTACTTGGGGAGCCCCAGTCTGGTCTAAATAATTTGTCTGGGTTTTAGTCTGCATGAAACCAGGACACATGAGTCAAAACCCGGATTGCCCGGGTGAATCTCGGACAGGTGGCAACCCTACTCATAGTACCAGCAACTTGGGTACTACTTGCATGCGCAAGCATTTTTCACTGCATCAGCTGCATCCATCAAGAGATGAGAGTTTATCAAGGGGCTCAAAGGCCTTCCTTTTTCCATATCCATAAGTGAAGAGGGTCAATGAGCAAGACAGAAGAAGAGGAAGTGAAAGATAAAACCTCAACAGCTCTCACCAGCAACCACCCCACCATCTACAATAGCAACCTTGCTATGGCAGATTTCCCTTCCAAGGTTGCTGGAATAGTAAATTAAAATGTCCTTAAACCACCTCCAGCCCAGCATCTGAATGCTAGCTTGGCAAAGCTCCTCTCACACCTGTGGTGTCCTGTAGTCTGTGAGGAAGAGTAGTTATAGAATGCTTTAAAAACATGTTTGTACTTTTCATAAAACAGGAACTGAAAATAACTCTAACTATCACAGCAGTCCTTGTCAGTGTGTAGGAGTTTAGTATGAGGAACAGCTGACATTATAGCAGGGAGGGAGGGCCAAATTCAATCAAGCCATTATGACACATATCTGGAAGAACTACCAGCGCCTAATTTAAGCAAGTTTTTGTACCAGCTTTCTTAGCATTACCAACATCTGTAACAAATTCAGGTAGTTCTAACTACCACCCCTTTAGGAAGCTGTCATGATGGCAGCGATATATTCTTAAATAATTATTGTTATTTTACAGATTACATAACTGGCAATAATTAAGGCCAACTCTGAGCTGGCTTATAGAGTATTCTAGAACTCTAGGTGGGGCATGTCTGTGCTGGGAAGCGGTTTGTGATGTTTGTGACAGCTTCCGCACAGTACTGTATACCTGAACTCCATTCAGTTGTCAGCTGGGAGTATCCACAATTGAAAGCCAAATGTAGACAAAGGGAACAGGTATTGTAGTAATGTCATTACCCGAATATGGCATTGGCCATGTTTGGGCAATGAATTTTCAATGTGTGGGTGGAGCCTGCCAGGGGAACTGAGAAAGTAGTTCCCCATCAGGTCCACCTGGCTATTGATTGGAATGTGCATGGCAGTGACTTCACTCAAAAGCTTCTATTGGACTGAACAGAAGCTATAGATCCATCCAGTGCTGTGCACTGTCAACCATCAGCCATGTCCTCATGGAGAATTTGTCTGTTATTTGGCCATCAGGATTCCCCCACCCCAATACAAAACTCCTTGGCCATTTGCCTATCAGTGTAAGGGAGGGAGGAAGTGGACATAGGAGTTGCCTGGGACTGGCACATTCATGTACCTGTCTGTGACAACACTTTTGGTGTGGCGGCCAACAGAAATCTAAAAGGTGGCTACGCCACCCTTTATGAATTCCCCAGAGCTTGCAGTGTAGTGTGATATTACAGATGTACAGTGATATATACACATCACCCGGGTGGGGCCAGGGATAGATTATCCAATGTACGGAAGCAGCACACGAAGTCCATGAAGAGTTAACAGTTATTCAGACAGAAGTAAGTTAGGAGTGTCAAGGCTACCTACAGAACACAGTAGTTAACACTAGTATAGTCTCTGATGGCAACAGACGCAGATCACTAGCAGTTAAGGTACATTTACACTTATGGTAACAGGTGCAACAACACCTCCCAGTAGAGTGCTTGTACAGTCCTTATGGAACAAGTGAAGATAGCATTGCAGATATGCCTGCTTGAACCGGAATATCACAGCACCGGAACCCAGTTGGGCAGCAGTATATATTCAGGCACAGTAAGTCACAATGCAGGCAAGGCCTACTTTACTGGGACAGCATCTGCTGGAGGGTGGCTGATGGGCAGGACAGAAGGCATTGGTGACTCTAAGAGAAGGTATGAAGATCTGCCATGGCAATTCCAGAGACTGGTGTCTTGAGTGTATATAGCAGTATCCCTACGCTTTTTGTCCTTGCACTGGGACCTTTCCCTACCTTTCAGTCTCTCCCTGTCCACTTACAAAATGCATGCCAAGGCCCAGCAGAGTCTCCTATTTAAAGGGGCTGCCCCAAACAAGATTGCTACAGAACGTCATCAGGGATTGCAGCATTCAATTGGACAGCTGCTCTCCCTGTGACAACTACAGAGACTTCAGGGTGAAAACATTGCTCTGAGTCTCCACTCCATCAGAAAAGTGGCAAGACACCACCTGCTGGATAGAGCAAGAACTATACCTGCCTACAAGAACTATATTCAGTGCTGGATATTGCCGGTGATACTTTGCAGTCAATTGCAGTTTGCGTGGCTAGGGAGAGAAGAGTATAAGCCAATCTGCATTAATTTTTCAATTTCATAAGACCCAGAGATTTTTATGATTTTCTCTTTATTTGTCTTAAGCATTCTCTTTCTTCTCTATTAAAAAAGGGGTTTTATTTGCTTAGTGTTATGATTTGCTGAACTGGTCAAATCTAACCTTTTAGTAGCCTGCTCAGCAAACTGTGAACAGCTTGGGTTTGAACTCTAAATAGACCTGAACCAGTGGCAGCTGGTGCTCCATTTGGGGGGGGGGGGGGGGGGCGGCGGCAAACAAACCACCCAATACCCCTCCTGTCGGTCGGTCTGCACCCCAAGCCCACACTTTTTGAAGCCAATTAGAGCTCTAATCATGTGCTTTGAAAAAAAAACCCATTGGAATTCATGCATCCGGCACCCTGCATGTAGATTAGGGGCCAGGAGCATGGATTAGGGGAGCAACGCCCCTGCGCCCCAAATGGACGGGCCGCTACTGACCTGAAGCTCATCCCTATTATCAATCACCTTTACTGTCTAGTAAAGCCCTGCAGACCCAGTTGTCACAAGTGAAGTTTGAGTTAGGTCATGCATTACCATCCTTAGTCCAAGCTTTCTGTCAAAAAGCAGAAAAAGAAAAAAGAGAACTGAGCAAACATGATTGAATTTTTAAATTATTATTATATAAATAACTGCATCATGCTGCGGCACCACTAACCTATATATAAAGGGCACATATATCCATGCAGCGAAAGCTACACATCTCATTGCTCTATTTTTATGTCCCAGAGTGCTCCCGACATTATTACTGGACTGTAAATAGTAGATGAAGACAGTGGAGGGCAGCATTGTACAGTAAGAAAAGAACCTCTCCCTTCACAGTTTTTAAAGTTAGTTGCAAACCATCTGAGATTTTTTTGAAGGTTACTTTTTGTAACACAAACTGGGATTTTTGCAAGATAGGACTGCTCAACTACACATTGAGAGCAGACTGAAGAGAAAGCATGAATAATTCACCACTATACACACTTCACCATTACATGTAAAATGTTAATAATAAAACATTTTAAATAATATGTGGTAATATTGTAACAAAGCTTTGAAAAAAGTCTACATTCCACCATCCTTGTAGTTCTGCCCTGTCTACAGATGCTCAGGAATCCTAAAGTGCTGACTGATCACCAAGGACTGGGAGAAGATATTTTAGCCGGGATCATGGACAATTTCATTGTATCATATGTCAGGTATTACCAGAGGATGATCTGTATTTGTAAAGGGGATGGCTTTACTTTTCAGACCACAGTGTAAGGCCCCTTTCACACTGAGGCGGTGGGGGCGTCGGCGGTAAAACAGCGCCGCTTTACCGTCGTTTTAGCGGCGGTATTCGGCCGCTAGCGGTGCGGTTTTAACCCCCACTGGCGGCCAAAAAAGGGTTGAAACCGCTTGCATAGCGCCACTACAGCCGCGGTATAGCCGCGCTGCCCCATTGATTTCAATGGGCAGGAGTGGTTTAGGAGCAGTGAATACACTGCTCCTTCACCGCTCCAAAGATGCTGTTTGCAGGAGTTTTTCTCTCCTGCCAGCGCACCGCTTCAGTGTGAATAACAATGCAATAACCCCTGCAAACCGCCCCAGTGTGAAAGGGGCCTAAGTGTACTGTCAGCACTGACAACAGATATGTCCTATTATAAATCCCAGCTATATCTGTTATGCAAATTGTATGTGTGTCATCAGGTACATAAGGAGAGCAGGGGAGCAAGTAACATTTACATCAACAGCTATCAATTTTGAAACAATGGATACAGTTGTGCTCTTTATTGCAATGTTCCCTTTAAGTATGAGAAATAATAATAATAATTATTATATATTATAATATTATTGTAAATAATTGTTCTCAGCTGATTATTTGATTCATTAGTTATTGTGATTTTGTTTTTCAGGTGTCCTCTCCCAGACTTTACGAGAATCAGGCCCAGGAAGGGTCGGTTCACACTGGGACGACTTGGGATCCGACTTGTACGCCCTCAAGTCGCCCCAAGTTGCCCCAAGTCGCCCCAGAAAGAGATTCACATTTAAGTGAATGGGAGCGTCTTAATAGACACTACTGAAGTCGCTCCGACTTCAGAGTGTACTCCCTGTACTACTTGGATCCGACTTGGTAGGCGACCTGTACCATAGAAATCAATGGAAGTCGCCTCCAAGTCGGATCTCTCTCTCAAAGTCAAGCGACTTTGCAGGGAAAACCCCTCCCTCCCAGAGAGCTGATTGTCCTGTGATTGGCCACAGCCGAAGTTGCCTGTCCTGGAGGCGACTTGAAGTCGCGTTGTAATTTGCTAAAGTCGCGCTGAAGTCGCGCCGAAGTCGCGTTGAAGTCGCCGTGCAAAGTCGCGTTAAAGTTGTGTTGCCCCTGTGTGAATCGAGCCGAATTGTAAAACCTTCACAACAAATAAAAATCACCTGTACAGTGTCTGGGTTTGAGTTATCCACCTATGGTGTACACTGGGCTAGACAACTGCCTGAATCAAAATTGGAGTGGATTGGAACTATATGGGCTGGTGGTAGCACTTATTATGCTGATTCACTAAAAAGCAGACTCTCGATCACCAAAGACAATGCAAAGAAAGAGGTCTACCTGCAAATGAATACAGCAGAAAATAAAGATTCTGGAACATATTACTGTGCAAGACACACGGGAACAGAAATAACTGACAGGCCGCTCAATATCCCATTTCATATCTATGTGCTAACCCACACAGAGGAAGAGGAAGTATATTGCTTTCTATTTTATTACTATACCTTCGAGAAAGTAGATTTTATAACACTTCAGTACAAACACCAAAAAAAAGTATAAAAAGTTATGAAAACAATGACTAGTATGGAATCACTGTTTATTTTGAAATATTTATTATAATTTATGTTAGATACATAAATATTATTATATTTTGTGTGATCACAGTTATAAATATTAGTCTCATGCTGGCTCATGTTCTTACATTTTGGCAGTCTGATGATCTGAAGAGACTGGTTTGTCTGGTATAATGATAGTCACCTATTTATTAACACAAGATTGAATCACATTCATATGAAAATAATGAATTAAACAGCCTAAAGCCCCGTACACACGATATGAAAATCGGAAGTCAAATTTTGTCCGACGAACAATCTGCCTATTTTCGGATCGTTAGTATGGTGCTTTCGACAGCCAATTATGATTTTTCGTATGACAAATGCTGGATGTGCAGACTATAACATTTTAATCATACGTCAACACCATCTCCAATTTTCATATAATTAGTACAGTTTTCGCCCGAAAAAATCATGAGAGCAAGAATACGCATGCTCAGCAGACTTGATGAACTACATTATCTTCAGGACGCTCTCTATAGCATCCTCTTTGCTGACACCCATCCACTGACTCTTCAAGCTGAAGGCGGCAGCTCTAACTCAACAGGGTCCAAAGACACAGATCTGTACTCACAGTAGGCAGAATCAGATCCTTCCTGGTGTCTCCCTTGCAGTCAGCTCTGCAGG
Organism: Aquarana catesbeiana; assembly: GCA_037953035.1. Lineage (NCBI taxonomy): Eukaryota > Metazoa > Chordata > Amphibia > Anura > Ranidae > Aquarana > Aquarana catesbeiana. The sequence goes on along the minus strand of JBBHAA010000639.1, from coordinate 274,343 downwards.
ACGTCTGGATTCTGCTTCTCTCTTTAGGCCCCTGGGTCAACCTCCCAGGGCCCCACAACCGCCTCCGCGGAGGAGAGGGCAGCCTCCCCCTCCCTCCTGGGCTCTGTTCCCTGGTTCCACTCACCCTGAGCACATGTACTTTGGCCTTATATACAGTATTCCACAATGCAATGCAGCACTTTCCTTCTGCCAATTGCCATGGCTTTAACAAAAGCTTATGCACTCACTTGTCAGGTCCCCTCCCACTGTCCAATTTGCCTCCCTATTGGACCAGTCGGAGAGAGTCAGAACAAGCTGAGCTGCACCTGAGTACAATGAGCGTTAGACCTGGGGCCAAAGCATGGATACAACATGCATGTATGTATATGAAGCAGCACTACTGGGGGCAAAAAAAAATACATACATGTCCTTGTTTCCTACAGATGGGCAAATGCCCTTTTACCAAATCCTGTGTTCAAGGCCCAAACAAACATCCTGGAACAGGCAGGCTCCTCTAGTGACGCTACTGGTCACCTCACACTGGAACGCTTCACCGTAGGTGCAAGTGCACCTGGATATGCACCTGGGATCCCCCTCTCTCAGGCTGGATGTCCCGACCGGTTGTGGATGCCTGAAATCGCGAGGCGGACTGAATTTGGAGGCAGCACCTCTCCTTTAGGTCCAGTCTCTTGTCCTGCTTCATGGTGACTGAAAATTCCTTCAGAAAAGCAAAATAGAGTCTTTAGTTCCTCTTCTCCCAGAGCAATCTCGCTCTAGTAGTTCCTGCCCCCATATAAGCCTATGGGGCGTTTGGTATGGGGACTACATATCCCAGGATCCTTTGCAGCTACTGCTAAAATTTTTATGATTGGCTCCTGTAATTGACTCTCCTCCTCCTGCCAATAGAGACACAGGGGAGGGAGCAGAGAGCGGGCAAATACCTGTGCAAGTCAGTGAAGAGACAAAAAGGAGGGGGAAGAAATCCCCCGCAGGGACTGGCAGGCTTTCGCTCCCTCTCAGGAGAGCCTGTGTACTCGGGGCGGCCAGCTTTACAAGGTCATGGAAGAAATGGGGCATCCGGTACATGTGATACTACAGATATACAGTGCTATTACAGAACTATATTTAGTGCTGGATATTGCCAGTGATACTTTGCAGTCGATTGCAGTTTGTGTGGCTAGGGAGAGTGGAATGTAGACCAACCTGCATTCACTGCGATTTCATAAGATTCTTAGGGATTTTAATGCTTTTCTCTTTTATTTGTCATTAGCATTTACTTTTTTTATATTAAGGGTTTTATTTGCTTGTAGTATTTTAGGGTTGCTGTTTGCTGAACTGGTTAAAGCGTAACTCCACTTTTGTTGAGAAAAAACATTCCCCACTGGTTGATCTTTGTGCATTGTAAGGATTTGAACAAACTTTGTTGCAGATTCCTACCTTTTGTTATTCTAAAGAAATCCCTGTCTGTTTGTCTGTCTCCATGTGGGAAAGTGAGTTTAATGGGAGTGGTTTCATAAATATTAATCAGCTGTGCAGCTGCAGGGCTCTAATGAGGAAAGCTGCTGGGCCTGCATCCCTTTAGACATGATTTCCTATTGGGAGTATTGCACTAAAAATTACATTTTTGCTGAAGGAGATGCCTGAAATCTGACTTGTATCTTAGTACAGACTTCTGGGAAAATCAGTGAGCCAATCACAGAAGCAGAAAATGATGTTTCTAGGGGGCGTTCTGTACACATTCCGTGATTCTGTGTACAGAACACCTCATGGTAGCCATATTGCATTGCATTTTCAGAAATTTATAGAGCTGAAGATTGGAAAGGAAAGGTAACATTCAATTACAATATGACTGGTGTCGCAATTGTATACGCTATATTATTTTAAATTTATTTGCTACTTTTTTCCCTATGAAGGTGGAGTTACCCTTAAAGTGGTTGTAAAGTCAGAAGTTTTTTTTATCTGAATGCATTCTATGCATTAACCACTTGCCGACCGGCTCACGACGATATTGGTGGCAGAGTTTCACTGCTGCGCGAATAGCTGTACCTATACGGCGGCTCCTTTAAGAGCCATAGCAGGCACGCGCCCGCTGCATTGCGGGGTACCCGATGTGCGTGGCCAGCAATCGCAGGCACGAGAGCCAGAACGGGGATTTGTGTATGTAAACACACAAATCCCTGTTCTGACAGGGGCGGAGATACAGATCGTCTGTTCCTACTAAGTAGGAACAACGATCTGGCTCCTCTTCTAGTCAATTCTATCCCCTCACAGAAACACACCTAGAACACATTTAACCCCTTGATCGCCCCCTAGTGTTAACCCCTTCCCCGGCAGTGACATTTACAAAGTAATCACTGCATTTTTATAGCACTGATCGCTGTATTAGGCTCCATTCACACTAGCGCGTTTTTTTATGCATTTTGCATTTTGCAGAAATGCATGGGAATTTTTTAACATTAGTTCCTATGGAATATGTTCACATCAATGCCTTTTTGTACCTCTGTGTTTTTGGAAAGGGTCAGGGACTTTTTTTCATGCAAAATGCAGTGTTTTACATGTAATAGAATTCATTGGACCAGCATCAAAAAAGCAAGTGCAGCGTTTTGCAGCGTTTTTACAGTGTTTTTGCAGCGTTTTGATGCGTTTTGCGTTGTTGGCTTTTTTTTTTTTTTTTTAGACTGTATACAGTATAAAAAAACTGTAAAAAAAAAAACCCAAAACGCGGCAAAAACGCTGTGAAAACACTGCAAAAACGCTGCTCAAAAACGTGGCAAGCATCACAAAAAAAACTCCAGAAACGCTCAAAAGCAACATGCATAGATGTGAATCGAGCCTAAATGTCAATGGTCCCAAAAAAGTGTCTGATCTGTCCGCCACAATGTTGCAGTCCCGCTAAAAATCACAGATCACCGCCATTACTAGTAAAAATAATGAAAATGCCATAAATCTATCTATTTTGTAGACGCTATAACTTTTGCGCATACCAATCAATATATACGCGTATTGTGATTTTTTTTTTTACCAAAAGTATGCAAAAAATACATATCGGTTAAACTGATGAAGAAATTTGTTTTTAAAACATTTTTGGGGATATTTATTATAGCAAAAAGTAAAAAATATTGCTTGTTTTTTTTGTCAGTCTTTTTTTGTTTATAGCGCAAAAAATAAAAACTGCAGAGATGAGCAAATACCAGCAAAAGAAAGCTCTATTTGTGGGAAAAAAAGGACGTCAATTTTATTTGGGTACAACATGACACGACCAATTGTCAGTTAAAGCGATGCAGTGCCATTTCACAAAAAAATGGCCTGGACAAGAAGGGGGGTAAATCCTTCCATGGCTGAAGTGGTTAAGATAAAAAAAAATGTTCTGTGTGCAGCAACCCCCTCATACTTACCTGAGCCCATCTCAATCCAGTGATATTGCAGGAGAGTCTGGTCTGCTCGGGACTCTCCCTCCTCATTGGCTGAGACAGCAGTGCGGCGCCATTGGCTCCCGCTGCTGTCAAAGTCAGTGAGACAATGAGGAGAGGAGGCGGGGCTTGACCGTGGCTTCGTGTCTGAATGGACACAGAACAGTGGCTTGGCTCGGGTGCAGGGTCGGTACAAGGCAGGGGCGGAAGGGACACGTGCCCTGGGCGCTACCATTTGCTATGGGGGGGGCGCAGCCTGTAGGTGACGTTCTGCCACGGCCGCCGCCCGCCAATGTGTACAATAATACAACTACTGTCTACAGTCCAGTGCATTTACAGTCCCCAGCGGCACTGTACAAATTGCCTTTGTGTGCTCCTGCATCCTCCCTTCCCTCAGCACAAACTACACTGTTACAGTTTACTCCCCTGTGGAGGAGGGCCATAGTCCCTGCTAGCGCCGTGACGTCACACACGGCCGGAGGCGAGGTGGGAGGACGCAGAGGAGCGCAGGGAGGCGGGAGCTGTGTCGGCGCGCTGTCACCTCAAGGAGTGAGCTAAGCTGAGGAGCTGCTGGCTGGCTGGCTGGCTGGCTCTAGTAGCTGCTGCTGGATTCAATCTGGAAGGAAGCAAAGGTAGAAGATTGCAGTGCCAGTGTTCTGACTCAGATCTTCAGCAGTGGTGGTCACTGGTCATTAACCTTGCCTCAGCCTCAGATTTATTAATCTGTTTTTTAGTGTTTACTTACACAAGTTCAGACTCAGAACTTCTGAGTCTGAACTTGTGTAAGTAAACACTAAAAAACAGATAAATAAATGGCTAGATTGGGGAGGGGAGGAGGCTGAGGCGAGGTTAATGACCAATGACCACCGCTGCTGTTTAACCACTTAACAACCGGCCCATAGCCGAATGACGGCTACAGGGCGGTTGCTTAACTCTGGGAGGACGTACTGTGACGTCCTCCCAGAATTCCCCTCTCACAGCGCTGTGGGCTGTATGTGTAGTGCCCACCGCGCTGCTCAGTGACATCCAGCCATCCATCCATGCTCAGCCATCCCTAATGCTCTGCAATGCCCCACAATACTCTGCAATGCATCAGAATACTGTGCAATACTCTGCAATGCCCCACAATACTCTGCAATGCCCCAGAATACTGTGCAATACTCTGCAATGCCCCACAATACTCTGCAATGCCCCAGAATACTGTGCAATACTCTGCAATGCCCCACAATACTCTGCAATAATCTGCAATACCCCGCAATACTCTGCAATACCCCACAATACTGTGCAATACTCTGCAATACCCCGCAATACTCTGCAATACCCCACAATACTGTGCAATACTCTGCAATACCCCGAAGTACTCTGCAATACCCCGCAACACTGTGCAGTACTCTGCAATACCCCACAATACTGTGCAATACTCTGCAATACCCCACAATACTGTGCAATACTCTGCAATACCCCTCAATAATCTGCAATACCCCGCAACACTGTGCAGTACTCTGCAATACCCCGCAATACTCTGCAATACCCCGCAGTACTCTGCAATACCCCGCAACACTGTGCAGTACTCTGCAATACCCCACAATACTGTGCAATACTCTGCAATACCCCGCAACACTGTGCAGTACTCTGCAATACCCCGCAATACTCTGCAATACCCAGATATACTCTGTGATACTCGGCGATACCCCGCCATACTCTGCAATACCCCGCAATACTCTGCAATACCCCGCAATACTTTGCAATACCCCTCAACACTGTGCAATACTCTGCAATACCCCACAATACTGTGCAATACTCTGCAATACCCCACAATACTGTGCAATACTCTGCAATACCCTGAAATACTCTGCAATACCCCGCAATACTCTGCAATACCCCGCAATAATCTGCAATACCCCGCAACACTGTGCAATACCCCGCAACACTGTGCAATACTCTGCAATACTCTGTAATACCCCAAAATACCCTGTGATACCCTGCCATACTCTGCAATACCCCGCCATACTCTGAAATACTCGGTGATACCCAGCCATACCCTTCCATATCCAGCCATAGTCTGCAATACTCGGTGATACACAGCCATGCTCAGTTATACCCAGCCATGCTCGGCCATACTCGGCCTCTGTATGTGGCCAGGCTGTGGAACTCTCACACATGTGGTATCGCCGTACTCAGGATGAGTAGGAGAATCTATTTTGGGGTGTCATTTTTGGTATGTACATGCTATGTGTTAAAAATATTGTATAAACGGACAACTTTGTGTTAAAAAAAAATGCGTTTTAACCACTTCCCGCCCGCCGGTTGTCATACGATGTCCTTGACTTCATGCGGGGATATCTGAATGAAAAACGGGGGGGGGGGGGCGCAGTTTGCCATCTTCGCCCTGGGCACCAAATGGCCTTGTCCCAGCACTGCTCGGGTGCCCCCATAGCAAGCTGCTTGCTGTGGGGGCACTCGGCAGGAAGGAGGGGCCAGGAGCGCTGGCGAGGGACCCGAGAAGAAGAGGATCTGGGCTTCTCTGTGCAAAACCACTGCACAGAGGAAGTAAGTATAATATGTCAGTTATTTTTAAATGAAAAAACTGAGACTTTAGTATCACTTTAAATATAGCCATTTAGTTGCTTGCTTGGCAAACTGCAAACAGCTTGGATTCAAGTTCATCTCGTGACCGGATTCTGAAGCTTATTCCTAGTATCAGTTATCGTTACCCTTTATTGATGCCCTGCAGACCCAGTTGTCACAAGTGAAGTCTGAGTTAGGTTCTCCTTAAAGAGAAACTCCATTCCTCTCCGGGTGATCTATGTACATTACAAGGATTTTACCAAACTTTGTTGCAGAGTCCTACCTTGTGTTATTCTGACGTCCGTGTGGAAAGGTAATCTAATGGGAGTGGTTTCTTAATTATCAAATAGGACATTTTTGTTATTTTTAAATGGGAAAAAAACACTATAGTCACCTTACTTTACTAGCTGAAAAATAAATATTTTTTATGTTGTACATAATAGTAGAAAAGAAATTGTTAAAATCCCCAAATGTCCCCTGTAATTAAATTCACTGTGTGATAAAATAACCAATTTGTATAATCCAGCATTTCTAGGTATGCATTTACAAAAAAATATTTAGCCTATATATATATATATATATATATATATATATATATATAAATAATAATTAATGATGTCAATGCTGTTACACAATCACCAACAATCAACAGAATCACCAGTAGTAGCATTTTGGAGGCGTGGTGGCGGAACAACCTCCAACACTACTGCACCTTGTCCTGCATCCTTCCTAGCTGCCAGCAGAGTCACCCAATGCACCGTGAAACTTAGGTAACATCCCTGCGCATGCCTGCTGGACCATGAGTCAGCGGTAATATGCACCTTACCTCTGACCGCCCTGTCCAGCGAGGCCAAGACATTGCCTTCCACATGCCAGTAGAGAGCCGGAATCGCCTTCCGTAAGAAAAAGTGGCGTTTGGGAACCTGCGACTGAGGAACCGCACATTCCACAAACTCACGGAAGGGGGCAGAGTCTACCAACTGAAAAGGTAGCAGTGGAAGTGCTAGCAATTTTGCCAAATAGCATTCAACCGCTGGGCATGTGGATGGCTGGGAGCGAACTTCTTTCTGCGGTGAAGCAGCTGGGGCAGGGGAATTTGCCTGGTACAATCTGACGTGGGTGTACCGATAGCAGATTGCCCACAAGTACTTGGCTGTGACACACCTAATTCTACACCTTCATTCCTCTCAGTGCAGGTCTCAGAGAGGACTGAAGGTATAGAGACCTTAGTATCGCTTTGGCTACTTTCACACTGAGGTGCTTTACAGGTGCCACAGCGCTAAAAATAGTGCCTGTATAGAGCCTGTAAAGAGCCTCTCCTGTCTCCAGTGTGAAAGCCCGAGTGCTTTCACACTGGAGCGGTGCGATTGCAGGACGGTCAAAAAAGTCCTGCAAGCTGCATCTTTGCTGCGCTTTAGGAGCGGTGTATACACCGCTCCTAAAGCGCCTCTGCCCATTGAAAACAATGAGGCAGCGCCGCCAAACCGCCGGATGGTGCCGCTTTAGCTGCGCTACGCAGGCGGTTTAAACCCTTTTTCGGCCGCTAGCGGGGGTTAACACCGCCCCGCTAGCGGCTGGATAGCGGCGCTAAAACAACGGTAAAGCGGCGCTAAAAATAGCGCCACTTTACCGCCAGCGCCTGCCCACCCCAGTGTGAAAGTAGCCTTAATATATGGCAATTTAGTGGCTTTAGTTTGGCAAACAGCTTGGATGCAAGTTCAATTCATGACCGGATCCTGAAGCTCATTCCTAGAATCAGTTATCTTTACCCTTGATGGTAGTAATACCGCCACTAAAGGAATGTTTCCCTCTGCAGTAGCAGTAAGAAGTTCATGCAGATGATCAGGACAAATATGGCCATTTAGTTCACCTGTTCAATGAATCCTAGACATGCAGGGTTGGGTGTGAACCTTGCATGTCCACCATTGTGGTCTTCGTCCTTTTGGGGGGGCATTAGGAAGAGTTAATTCTGCTAATCTGTGATATAGTTTTGTTGATTACAGTACTGGGCTAAATGGGCTTCTTTTGTATTCCACCTTTGTCTACTTTCACAGTTTTATTTTTACGTCCGACTGCCTTTTTTAGTACAACTTTTCTCGTTATCACAAGTGTCAATGCCTATTAGCTGCTGAGCCAGCCTTTTTTCGTGAATTATTGAGGTCTTCCTTCATTTTACTTTTTATTTTGTTTGCTGCTAAGCGCAGCATACAGTCGATGCTGAACAGATCTTGGAGCTGCCATTTGTACACAGCACCATACAACGTTGCTGTGCGATAACCAGTGTGCACAAAAGCACCACACATTCACAACCATATTGTCATGGTAAAATTAAATCCTAAATATTTTATTCATCCCCAAAAAACTAGAATGCCAGACAGGCCTAAAATGAGAGGCAAAGGTGCTTGATGTGGAGGTGATAGGAGATCCTACAGAACAAAGTTGTAAAAAGTAGAGGTAAGATACTTCTGCCTTTCCTTTTGCCAAGTGGTCAAGAAATAAAGCCAGGGCATGCACAGGAGGTAGTTGAGTGGCTCACAAAGCCTATCTCAGCGTTCTTCAAACCAAACCCGAATACTTTAGCGGCCTGGGACACCTTTGGGTGCCCCAAGGAGAGTGATAATGCGATGCACATAGCTCGCCACATTGAACAGTGGGTGTGGCAAAATTGCTCTTGCTGACATCATCGCCCTGCCCCCCAGTTATACTGAACCTGCCCCCAGACAGCTGCTCACAGCACCCAGATGGCAACAGATTTGTGTGTGACTATTTTGGTTACTTGGGGAATCACAGCCTGGTCTAAATAATTTGTCCGGTTTTAGTCTGCCTGAAAACCGGACACATGATTCAAAACCCGGACTGCCCGGGTGAATCTCGGACAGGTGGCAACCCTAATCAGAGTACCAGCCACTTGGGTACTACATGCATGAGCAAGCATTTTTCACTGCATCAGCTGCATCCATCAAGAGATGAGAGTTTATCAAGGGGCTCAAAGGCCTTCCTTTTTCCATATCCATAAGTGAAGAGGGTCAATGAGCAAGACAGAGGAAGGGGAAGTGAAAGATAAAACCTCAACAGCTCTCACCAGCAACCACCCCACCATCTCCAATAGCAACCTTGCTATGGCAGATTTCCCTTCCACGGTTGCTGGAGTAGTAAATGAAAAAATGTCCTTAAACCACCTCCAGCCCAACATCTGAATGCTAGCTTGGCAAAGCTCCTCTCACACTTGTGGTGTCCTGTAGTCTGTGAGGAAGAGTAGTTATAGAAACCCTTTCATGACTAAGCCTATTTTTGAAATTTGGTGTTTACAAGTTAAAATCCGTATTTTTTGCTAGAAAATTACTTAGAACCCCCAAACATTATATATATTTTTTTTGGCAGAGAATCTAGAGAATAAAATGGCGCGACTTCCGTATGCGTTTTCTTCGCTGCGCGAGCTCGCGGGGACAGGGGCACTTTAAAATTTTTTTTTTTTTATTTATTTATTTATTTTATTTATTTTTGTACTTTATAAATTGTGTTTAAATTTTTTTTTTTTTTTTACTTTTATTGCTGTCACAAGCAATGTAAACATCACTTGTGACAGTAATATGTGGTGACAGGTACTCTTTATGGAGGGATCGGGGGTCTAAAAGACCCCCAATCCCTCCTTTACACTTCAAAGTATTCAGATCGCCGAAAACGGCGATTCTGAATACTGTGTACTTTTTAAAATTCGGCGCCATTGGCAGCCGAGTAAACGGGAAGTGACGTCATGACGTCGCTTCCGCGTTTACAACAAGAAGGCTGGAACGAAGCCGCTCGCAGCTTCGTTCCAGCCCGCCCCCAGCCGCCGAAGGCAGCCGAACGGCGGGAGGGGGGATGTCCCCTCCCGCTCCTCCGGTATAACAACCGAGCGGCTTTTAGCCACATCGGTTGTTATACACGGGTAGCCGATCGCCCGCTGTAAACAACGGTACCGGGATGATGCCTGCAGCTGCGGGCATCATCCCGGTATAACCCCAGAAAGCCGAGTACGCATATCTGCGTACGGTCGGCGGGAAGGGGTTAATAACATGTTTGTACTTTTCATAAAACAGGAACTGGAAATAACTGTAATGCCCCGTACACACGGTCGGACATTGATCGGACATTTCGACAACAAAATCCTAGGATTTTTTCCAACGGATGTTGGCTCAAACTTGTCTTGCATACACACTGTCACACAAAGTTGTCGGAAAATCTGATCATTCTGAACGCGGAGACGTAAAACACGTACGTTGGGACTTTGAACGGGGCAGTAGCCTATAGCTTTCATCTCTTTATTTATTCTGAGCATGCGTGGCACTTTGTGCATCAGATTTGTGTACACACGATCTGAATTTCCGACAACGGATTTTGTTGTTGGAAAATTTTATAGCCTGCTCTCAAACTTTGTGTGTCGGAAAATCATATGGAAAATGTGTGATGGAGCCCACACATGGTCGGAATTTCTGATAACAAGGTCCTATCACACATTTTCCGTCGGAAAATCCGACCGTGTGTACAGGGCAGAACTATCACAGCAGTCCTTGTCAGTGTGTAGGAGTTTGGTGTGAGGAACAGCTGACATTATAGCAGGGAGGGAGGGCCAAATTCAATAAAGCCATTATGACACATATCTGGAAGAACTACCAGCGCCTAATTTAAGCAAGTATTTGTACCAACTTTCTTAGCATTACCAACATCTGTGACAAATTCAGGTAATTCTAACTACCACCCCTTTAAGAACCTGTCATGATGGCAGCGATAGAGTCTTAAATAATTATTGTCACTTTACAGATTACATAACTGGCAATAATGAAGGCCAACTCTGAGCTGGCTTTAATGCCCCGTACACACGGTCGGATTTTCCGATGGAAAATGTCCGATCGGAGCGTGTTGTCGGAAATTCCGACCGTGTGTGGGCTCCATCGGACATTTTCCATCGGATTTTCCGACACACAAAGTTGGAGAGCAGGAGATAAAATTTTCCGACAACAAAATCCGTTGTCGGAAATTCCGATCGTGTGTACACAAATCCGACGGACAAAGTGCCACGCATGCTCAGAATAAAAAAAAGAGATGAAAGCTATTGGCCACTGCCCCGTTTATAGTCCCGACGTACGTGTTTTACGTCACCGCGTTCAGAACGATCGGATTTTCCGACAACTTTGTGTGACCGTGTGTATGCAAGACAAGTTTGAGCCAACATCCATCGGAAAAAATCCATGGATTTTGTTGTCGGCAGGGGCGGATCCAGGGGGGGGGCAACGGGGCAATTGCACCCCCCGAGAAAATATTGAAGACCGAGGCTGAGCACGCCCAGGGTAACCAGATCTGCGGCTATTCTAAGCATGAATTATTGCTTAGAAGCCTCGGGACTGCACTCTCCGCCCCCTGTACCTCCCCCTGCAGTTCTTCAGCCTCTCTCCTGCAGGCTGCTGCTTGAGTGGGCAGGATGGGGAGGTGCCTTTTCCCCGAGATCACGCTCGTCTGGAAGAGGGAGATGTGTGCAGCTGCTGAGCAGAGAGAGCCGTGTGAAAGTTCCTGGAGGTGAGCTCTGCTGCCAGCACCACATTGTGGATTTGTTTACAGGCACCTCTATGCTGAGTTACTGCAGCTTATCATAGAGGTGCTGTTAGAGGACACATTAGATCTTCATCTTCTTTTCATGACAAGTGAGAAATTGAACTCATTAAAAGATTATGACTGCCCCCTGGTGTATGCCCTCCTGATTCTCCCCCCCCCCTAGTGTATCAGTGTATGCCCTCCTGATTCCCCCCCAGTGTATCAGTGTATGCCCTCCTGATTCCCCCCCAGTGTATCAGTGTATGCCCTCCTGATTCTCCCCCAGTGTATCAGTGTATGCCCTCCTGATTCCCCCCCAGTGTATCAGTGTATGCCCTCCTGATTCCCCCCCCCCCTGTGTATAAGTGTATGCCCTCCTGATTCCCCCCCAGTGTATCAGTGTATGCCCTCCTGATTCTCCCCCCCAGTGTATCAGTGTATGCCCTCCTGATTTCCCCCCCAGTGTATCAGTGTATGCCCTCCTGATTCCCCCCCCAGTGTATCAGTGTATGCCCTCCTGATTCCCCCCCCCCCAGTGTATCAGTGTATGCCCTCCTGATTCCCCCCCAGTGTATCAGTGTATGCCCTCCTGATTCCCCCCCCAGTGTATCAGTGTATGCCCTCCTGATCCCCCCCCCCCCAGTGTATCAGTGTATGCCCTCCTGATTCCCCCCCCCCCAGTGTATCAGTGTATGCCCTCCTGATTCCCCCCCAGTGTATCAGTGTATGCCCTCCTGATTCCCCCCCCAGTGTATCAGTGTATGCCCTCCTGATCCCCCCCCCCCAGTGTATCAGTGTATGCCCTCCTGATTCCCCCCCAGTGTATCAGTGTATGCCCTCCTGATTCTCCCCCCCCCCCAGTGTATCAGTGTATGCCCTCCTGATTCTCCCCCCCCCCCCAGTGTATCAGTGTATGCCCTCCTGATTCTCCCCCCCCCCCAGTGTATCAGTGTATGCCCTCCTGATTCCCCCCCAGTGTATCAGTGTATGCCCTCCTGATTCTCCCCCCCAGTGTATCAGTGTATGCCCTCCTGATTTTACCCCCCAGTGTATCAGTGTATGCCCTCCTGATTCCCCCCCCCAGTGTATCAGTGTATGCCCTCCTGATTCTCCCCCCCAGTGTATGCCCTCCTGATTCCCCCCCCAGTGTATCAGTGTATGCCCTCCTGATCCCCCCCCCCCCAGTGTATCAGTGTATGCCCTCCTGATTCTCCCCCCCCAATGTATCAGTGTATGCCCTCCTGATTCCCCCCCCCCCCCCAGTGTATCAGTGTATGCCCTCCTGATTCTCCCCCCAGTGTATCAGTGTATGCCCTCCTGATTCCCCCCCAGTGTATCAGTGTATGCCCTCCTGATTCTCCCCCCCCCCCCAGTGTATCAGTGTATGCCCTCCTGATTCTCCCCCCCCAGTGTATCAGTGTATGCCCTCCTGAATCTCCCCCCCAGTGTATCAGTGTATGCCCTCCTGATTCCCCCCCCCCCAGTGTATCAGTGTATGCCCTCCTGATTCTCCCCCCCAGTGTATCAGCGTATGCCCTCCTGATTTCCCCCCCCCCAGTGTATCAGTGTATGCCCTCCTGATTCTCCCCCCCAGTGTATCAGTGTATGCCCTCCTGAATCTCCCCCCCCCAGTGTATCAGTGTATGCCCTCCTGATTCTCCCCCCCAGTGTATCAGTGTATGCCCTCCTGATCCCCCCCCCCCAGTGTATCTGTGTATGCCCTCCTGATCCCCCCCCCCCAGTGTATCAGTGTATGCCCTCCTGATTTTACCCCCCTAGTGTATCAGGGTATGCCCTCCTGATTCTCCCCCCCCAATGTATCAGTGTATGCCCTCCTGATTCTCCCCCCAGTGTATCAGTGTATGCCCTCCTGATTCTCCCCCCCAGTGTATCAGTGTATGCCCTCCTGATTCTCCCCCCCAGTGTATCAGTGTATGCCCTCCTGATTCTCCCCCCAGTGTATCAGTGTATGCCTCCTGATTTTACCCCCCTAGTGTATCAGTGTATGCCTCCTGATTCTCCCCCCCCCCAGTGTATCAGTGTATGCCCTCCTGATTCTCCCCCCAGTGTATCAGTGTATGCCCTCCTGATTCTCCCCCCTAGTGTATCAGTGTATGCTCTCCTGATTCTCCCCCCCCCCAGTGTATCAGTGTATGCCCTCCTGATTCTCCCCCCCCAGTGCATCAGTGTATGCCCCCCTTAAACCCCCCCCCCCCAGTGTATCAGTGTATGCCCTCCTGATCCCCCCCAGTGTATCAGTGTATGCCCTCCTGATTCCCCCCCCCTGTGTATGCCTTCCTGATTCCCCCCCAGTGTATCAGTGTATGCCCTCCTGATCCCCCCCCCCAGTGTATCAGTGTATGCCCTCCTGATTCCCCCCCAGTGTATCAGTGTATGCCCTCCTGTCCCCCCCCCCCCCAGTGTATTAGTGTATGCTCTCCTGATTCCCCCCCAGTGTATCAGTGTATGCCCTCCTGATTCTCCCCCCCCCCCACTGTATCAGTGTATGCCCTCCTGATTCTCCCCCCTAGTGTATCAGTGTATGCCCTACTGATTCTCCCCCCCAGTGTATTAGTGTATGCCCTCCTGATTCTCCCCCCCCCTGTGTATCAGTGTATGCCCTCCTGATTCTCCCCCCAGTGTATCAGTGTATGCCCTCCTGATTCTCCCCCCCAGTGTATCAGTGTATGCCCACCTGATCCCCCCCAGCATGTGCCCTACTGTTCCTTGCACTCTGCCCTACATCCTACTGACCTCTGTACACCACCCTACATACTACTGACCTCTGTACACTACCCTACATACTACTGACCTCTGTACACTGTATTATACTTTAAATTCAGTTCCGTAAGACCGTAACACCTTTTTTTCTGGCGGTGCCCCTCCCGAGACTAGACTCTGGATCCGCCCCTGGTTGTCGGAATGTCCGAACAAAGTCCGACCGTGTGTACGCCCTAATAGATTATTCTAGAACTCTAGGTGGGGCATGTCTGTGCTGGGAAGCAGTTTGTGATGTTTGTAACAGCTTCCACACAGTACTGTATCCCTGGCTCCATTCAGTTGTCAGCTTGGACTATCCACAATTAAAAGCCAAATGTAGACAAAGGGACCAGGTATAGAAGTAATGTCATTACCCGAATATAGCATTGGCCATGTTTGGGAAATTAATTGTCAATGTGTGGGTGGAGCCTGCCGGGGGAACTGAGAAAGTAGTTCCCCATCAGGTCCACCTGGCTATTGATTGATTGTGCATGGCAGTGAGCTCATTCAAAAGCTTCTATTGGACTGAGTAGAAGCTATAGATCCATCCAGTGCTGTGCACTGTCAATCATCAGCCATGTCCTCATGGGGAATTAGTCTGTTATTTGGCCATCAGGATCCCCCCCACCCCAATACAAAACTCCTTGGCCATTTGCCTATCAGTGTAAGGGAGGGAGGAAGTGGACATGGGAGTTGCCTGGGACTGGCACATTCATGTACCTGTCTGTGACAACACTTTTGGTGTGGCGGCCAACAGAAATATAAAAGGTGGCTATGCCACCCTTTATGAATTCCCCAGAGCTTGCAGTGTAGTGTGATATTACAGATGTACAGTGATATATACATCACCCGGGTGGGGCCAGGGATAGATTATCCAATGTACGGAAGCAGCACACATAAAGTCCATGAAGTGTTAACAGTTATTCAGACAGAAGTAAGTTAGGAGTGTCAAGGATACTTGAAGAACACAGTACTTAGCACTAGTATAGTCTCTGATGGCAACAGACGCAGATCACTAGCAGTAAAGGTACATTTACACTTGTGGTAACAGGTGCAACAGCAGCTCCCAGTAGAGTGCTTGTACAGTCCCTATGGAACAAGTGAAGATAGCAGTGCAGATTAGCCTGCTTGAACCGGAATGTCATGGCACCGGAACCCAGTTGGGCAGCAGTATATATTCAAGCACAGTAAGTCACAATACAGGCAGGGCCTATTTTACCGGGACAATATCTGCTGGAGGGTAGCTGATGGGCAGGGCAGAAGGCACTGGTGGCTCTAAGAGAAGGTATGAAGATCTGCCATGGCAATTCCAGAGACTGGTGTCTTGAGTGTGTATAACAGTATCCCTACGCTTTTTCTCCTTGCACTGGAGCCTTTCCCTAATACTCAGTCTCTGTCCCTACACTGTCCACTCGCAAAATGCATGCCAAGCCGAGTCCTCTATTTAAAGGGGCTGCCCCAACCAAGATGGCCACAGAACGTCATCAGGGATTGCAGCATTCAATTGGACAGCTGCTCTCCCTGTGACAACTACAGAGGCTTCAGGGTGAAAACATTCCTCTGAGTCTCCACTCCATCAGAAAAGTAGCAAGACACCACCTCCTGGATAGAACAAGAACTATACCTGCCTAAAAGCACTATATTCAGTGCTGGATATTGCAGGTGATACTTTGCAGTTAATTGCATTTTGTCTGGATAGGGAAAGAATAGTGTAAGCCAATCTGCATTAATTTTTCAATTTCATAAGAGCCAGAGATTTTTATGATTTTCTCTTTATTTGCCTTAAGCATTCTCTTTCTTCTCTATTAAAAAAGGGGTTTTATTTGCTTAGTGTTATGGTTTGCTGAACTGGTCAGATCTAACCTTTATAGCCGCTTGCTCAGCAAACTGTGAACCAGTGGCAGCTGGTGCTCCGTTTGGGGGGGAGAGCACCCAATACACCCCCCCCCCCCGTCGGTCGGTCTGCACCCCAAGCCCACCCTTTTTGAATCCAATTAGAGCCTCCAGCTCTAATCTTGTGCTTTGAAAAAAAAAATCATTGGAATACATGCATCTGGCAGCCTGCATGTAGATTAGGGGCCAGGAGCATGGATTAGGGGGCAACGCCCCTGCGCCAAAAATGGTTGGGCCGCTACTGACCTGAACTTGAAGCTCATCCCTATTATCAATCACCTTTACCCTCTAGAGAAGTCCCGCAGACCCAGTTGTCACAAGTGAAGTTTGAGTTAGGTCATGCATTACCATCCTTAGTCTAAACTTTCTGTCAAAAAGCAGAGAAAGGGAAAAAAGAGAACTAAGCAAACATGATTCAATTTTTATATTATTATATAAATAACTGCATCATGCTGTGGCACCCCTAACCTAATAAAGTGCACATATATCCATGCAGTGAAAGCTACACATCTCATTGCTCTATTTTTATGCCCCACAATGCTCCCGACATTATTACTGGACTCTAAAAAGTAAATGAAGACAGTGGAGGGCAGCATTGTAGAGTAAGAAAAGATCCTCTCCCTTCACAGTTTTAAAAGTTAGTTACAAACCGTCTGACATTTTTTTGAAGGTTACTTTTTGTAACTCAAACTGGGATTTTTTGCAATATAGGACTGCTCAACTGCACATTGAGAGCAGACTGAAGAGAAAGCATGAATAATTCACCACTATACACACTTCACCATTACATGTAAAATGTTAATAATAAAACATAAAACATTTTAACCACTTACCAACTGGCCCATAGCCGAATGACGGCTGCAGGGCGGTTGGATAACTCTGGGTGGACGTACTATGACGTCCTCCCAGAATTCCCCTCTCGCGCGCCCCCTGGGGCGCGCACCCGAACACATCCGTGACCGCCGGGTCCAGGGGACCCGGCGCATCACGGATCCCGGTGAATGGCCGCTGATCGCGGCCATTTACCATGTGATCGAGCCGTCAAATGACGGCGCAATCACATGTAAACAGACCGGCGTCATCTGATGACGCCGGTTCCTCTCCTCCCCTCCTGTGTACCGATCGGTACACAGTGAGCGGGGAGGGGGATGGATGGATGTCTGCAGAGCTGTGGGCTGGATGTGTAGTGCCCACAGCGCTGCACAGAGACATCCATCCATCCATGCTCAGCCATCCCTCACTACTAATGCTGTGCAATACTCTGCAATACCAGCACAATACTCTGCAATGCCCCCACAATACTCTGCAATGCCCCCACAATACTCTGCAATACCCCACAATACTCTGCAATGCTGTGCAATACTCTGCAATACCCCACAATACTCTGCAATACCCCCACAATACTCTGCAATACTCTGCAATGCCCCCACAATACTCTGCAATGCTGTGCAATACTCTGCAATACCCCCACAATACTCTGCAATGCTGTGCAATACTCTGCAATACCCCCACAATACTCTGCAATGCTGTGCAATACTCTGCGATGCCCCCACAATACTCTGCAATGCTGTGCAATACTCTGCAATGCCCCCACAATACTCTGCAATGCCCCCGCCATACTCTGCAATGCCCCCCCGCCATACTCTGCCATGCCCCCGCCATACCCCGCCATACTCCGCAATACCCCGCCATACTCCGCCATACCCCGCCATACTCCGCAATACCCTGCCATACTCCGCCATACTCCGCCATACTCCGCCATACCCCGCCATACCACGCCATACTCCGCCATACCCCGCAATACCCCGCCATACTCCGCAATACTCCGCCATACCCCGCCATACCCCGCCATACTCCGCCATACCCCGCCATACCCCGCCATACTCCGCAATACCCCGCAATACCCCGCCATGCTGAGCCATGCTCAGCTGTACTCGGCCTCTGTATGTGGCCAGGCTGTGGAAGTCTCACACATGGGGTATCGCCGTACTCAGGAGGAGTAGGAGAATCTATTTTGGGGTGTCATTTTTGGTATGTACATGTTATGTGGTAGAAATATTGTATAAATGGACAACTTTGTGTTTAAAAAAAAAAAAAGCGTTTTAACCACTTCCCGCCCGCCGGCTGTCATACAACATCCTTGACTTTGTGCGGGGATATCTGAATGATGGTTGCAGCTACAGGCATCATTCAGATATCAGCTTTTTCAGCCGGCGATTCCCAACACGATGAGAACGATCATAGCAGCTGTTCCACTGCTTGATCGTTCTTACGGGAGGCGAGAGGCGAGAGGGGACGTCCCCTCTTCCCGCCGCCTTGCGACCGACTCACCGCTACGATCGAAGCCAGGGTCTTTTTTTTTTTTTTTTAATTTCAGGCTTCCCAGCCTAGAGGTGAGATGTGGGGTCTTATTGACCCCATATCTCACTGTAAAGAGGACCTGTCATGCCATATTCCTATTACAAGGATGTTTATATTCCTTGTAATAGGAATAAAAGTGGTCAAAAATTTTTTTTTTTGGAAAAAAGCATCAAACTAAAATAAATAAAGTAAAATGAACAATAAAAAAAAAAAAAAAAAAATTTTTTTAAAGCGCCCCTGTCCCTGTGTGCTCACATGCAGAAGCGAACGCATACGTAAGTCCCGCCCACATATGAAAACGGTGTTCAAACCACACATGTGAGGTATCGCTGCGATCGGTAAAGCGAGAGCAATAATTTTGGCCCTAGACCTCCTCTGTAACTCAAAACATTTAACCAGTAAAAAATTTTAAAGCGTCGCCTATGGGGATTTTTGAGTAGCAAAGTTTGGCGCCATTCCACAAGCGCGTGCAATTTTGAAGGGTGACATGTTGGGTATCTATTTACTCGGCGTAACTTCATCTTTCACATTATGCAAAAACATTGGGCTAACTTTACTGTTTTGGTTTTTGTAAAGCACAAAACATTTTTTTTCCAAAAAAAACGCGTTAAAAAAATTGCTGCGCAAATACCGTGCGAGATAAAAAGTTGCAACGACCGCCATTGTATTCTCTAGGGTCTTTGCTAAAAAAACATATATAATGTTTTGGGGTTCTAAGTAATTTTCTAGCTAATAAATGATGATTTTTACATGTAGGAGAGAAATGTCAGAATTGGCCTGGGTGCTCCAGAACACCTGAAGGTGCTCCCCTGCATGTTGGGCCTCTGTATGTGGCCACGCTGTGTAAAAGTCTCACACATGTGGTATCGCCATACTCGGGAGTAATAGCAGAATGTGTTTTGGGGTGTAATTTGTGGTATGCATATGCAGTCTGTGAGAAATACCCTGCTAATATGACAATTTTGTGGAAAAAAAAAAAGTAAAAAAAAAACCTTGATTTTGCAAAGAATTGTGGGAAAAAATTACAACTTCAAAAAACTCACCATGCATCTTTCTAAATACCTTGGAATGTCTTCTTTCCAAAAAGGGGTCATTTGGGGGGTATTTGTACTTTTCTGGCATGTTAGGGTCTCAAGAAATTAGATAGGCCGTCAGTAATTCAGGTGTGATCAATTTTCAGATATGCGCACCATAGCTTTTGGACTCTATAACTTTCAAAAAGACCAAATAATATCCACCGATTTGGGTTATTTTTACCAAAGATATGTAGCGGTATAAATTTTGGCCAAAATATATGAAGAAAAATTACTAATTTGCAAAATATTATAACAGAAATGAAGTAAAATGTATTTTTTTACAGATTTTTCGGTCTTTTTTCTTTTACGGCGCAAAAAATAAAGAACCCAGCGGTGATTAAATACCACCAAAAGAAAGCTCTATTTGTGTGAAAAAAAGGACAAAAATTTCATAAAGATACATGACTGAGTAATTGTCATTCAAAATGTGAGAGCACCAAAAGCTGAAAATTGGTCTGGTTAGGAAGGGGGTTTAAGTGCCCAGTTGTCAAGTGGTTAAATAATATGTGGTAATATTGTAACAAAGCTTTGAAAAAAGTATACATTCCACCATCCTTGTAGTTCTGCCCTGTCTACAGATGCTCAGGAATCCTAAATTGCTGACTGATCACCAAGGACTGGGAGAAGATATTTTAGCCGGGATCATGGACAATTTCATTGTACCATATGTCAGGTATTACCAGAGAATGATCTGTATTTGTAAAGGGGATGGCTTTACTTTTCAGACCACAGTGTAAGTGTACTGTCAGCACTGACAACAGATATGTCCTATTATAAATCCCAGCTATATCTGTTATGCAAATTGATTGTGTGTCATCAGGTACATAAGGAGAGTAGGGGAGCAAGTAACATTTACATCAACAGCTATCAATTTTGAAACAATGGATACAGTTGTGCTCTTTATTGCAATGTTCCCTTTAAGTATGAGAAATAATATTAATTATTATTATATAGTATAATATTATTGTAAATAATTGTTCTTAGCTGATTATTTGACTCATTAGTTATTGTGATTTTGTTTTTCAGGTGTCCTCTCCCAGACTTTACGAGAATCAGGCCCAGGAATTGTAAAACCTTCACAACAAATAAAGATGACCTGTACAGTGTCTGGATTTGAGTTATCCAGCTATGATGTACACTGGGTTAGACAACTGCCTGAATCGAAATTGGAGTGGATTGGAGGTATAGGGAGTGGTGGAGGCACTGTCTATGCTGATTCACTAAAAAGCAGACTCTCAATCACCAAAGACAATGCAAAGAAAGAGGTCTACCTGCAAATCAATGCAGCAGAAAATAAAGATTCTGGAACATATTACTGTGCAAGAGACACGGCAACAGAAAGTAACTGACAGGCCGCCCAATATCCCATTTCATATCTATGTGGTAACCCACACAGAGGAAGAGGAAGTATATTGCTTTCTATTTTATTACTATTCCTTTGAGAAAGTAGATTTTATAACACTTCAGTACAAACACTAAAAAAAGTATAACAAGTTATGAAAACAATTAGTGTGGAATCACTGTTTATTTTGAAATATTTATTATAATTTATGTTAGATACATAAATATTATTATATTTTATGTGATCACAATTATAAATAATAGTCTCATGCTGGCTCATGTTCTTACATTTTGGCAGTCTGATGATCTGAAGAGACTGGCTTGTCTGGTATAATGATAGTCACCTATTTATTAACACAAGATTGAATCACATTCATATGAAAATAATGACTTAATCTTGCTTTAGGGAACAAACAGCTTAAAGCCCCGTACACACGATACGAAAATCGAAAGTAAAATTTTGTCCGATGAACCTGGCCATTTTCGGCACCCAATTCCGATTTTTCGAACGTCAAAAAGCTGGATGTGCAGACTATAACATTTTAATCATACATGAACACCATGTCCGATTTTCGTATAGTTAGTACAGTTTTTGCCTGAAAAAATCATAAGAGCAAGACTACGCATGCTCAGAAACAAAGTTGAATTCTGTCATACGAGAATTTTCTTATGGTGAGTAACCTCTTCACTTTCGACATGAGACTAGCATGCAACAAAAAAAGACAAACGGTCATCTGAAAATCTGTGTGTACGAGGCTTTACTGACAGAGTGGATTCTCCACTTCATTTCAGCACAAACTAAACCAACAGGAGGGGAGAGGGCTTTCTATATTCTATAGACATACATTCATTAGGAGTAAGATGCTTAAGATGAAAGTTATGTATGTGGGATCTGAAGTTATGTGGGAAGAGAAGCCTCAGAGTTTCATGCAAAAGCAACATTTCTTAACTAGGGTGCTGTGTCATGCTGGTTGAGAGCGGGGTTGGAACCATCTGTAAGTTTTTGGACAGTTTGTAAATTTCATCCGATTTACAAGCTGTCCATCAATGTCCATTACGGACGGCAGCAGCCCATAAAAAAAATGGGATTTGGCTGACTTTGCAACTGTGCATGCATAGTTCCAAAGCAGGCTGAATATCATTCGGTGATCTTTGACACCCCTGTACTTTTCAGAGGTAGGTTGGGTCTGAGCACATGCAGTAATCATTGCATGATGTCACGGCGCATTGGGTGTGCATAAAAAGCACACCGGATGCGCCATTTCCATCCAGCTGCCATTTCCAGCGCAGGAGCCTGGGAGAGAAGGACACAACTCCTGCCTCTATCTCTGTGAGTTTTAATGGGAGTGTTTTTTATAATTATTAATCAGCTGTGCAGCTGCAGGGCTCTAATGAGGAAAGCTGCTGGGCCTGCATCCCTTTAGACATGATTTCCTATTGGGAGTATCGCATTAAAAATGACATTTTTGTTGCAGGAGGTGCCTGAAATCTGACTTGTATCTTAGTGCAGACTTCTGGGAAAATCAGTGAGCCAATCACACAAGCAGAAAATTATGTTTCTAGGGGGCATTCTGTACAAATTCTGTGTACAGAACACCTCATAGTAGCCATATTGCATTTTCAGAAATTTAAAGAGCTGCAGATTGGAAAGGAAAGGTAACATTCAATTACAATATGACCTGTGTCGCAATTGTATACGCTATATTATTTTTTCTTTATTTGCTATTTTTTTCCCACGAAGGTGGAGTTACCCTTAAAGTGTTTGTGAAGTCAGAATGATTTTTTTATCTTAATGCAGTCTATGTATTAACCACTTGGCGACCGGCTCAAGCCGATATATGGCGGCAGAGTGGCACTGCTGCGTGCATACCTATATGGCGGCTCCTTTAAGAGCCATAGCAGTCATGCTCCCCCTGCATGGCGGGGAACCCGATGTGCGTGGCCGGCGGGTGCGATCGCGAGCATGAGAGCCAGAACGGGGATTTGTGTATGTAAACACACAACTCCCTGTTCTGACAGGGGAGGAGAGACAGATCATATGTTCCTAATAAGTAGGAAAAACCATCTAGCTCCTCCTCTAGTCAGTTCTATCCCCTCACAGTTAGAAACACACCTAGGGAACACATTGATGGCCCCCTAGTGTTAACCCCTTCCCTGTCAGTGACATTTACACAGTAATCAGTGCATTCTTATAGCACTGATTGCTGTATAAATGTCAATGGTCCCAAAAAAGTGTCAAAAGTGTCCGATCTCTCCTCTACAATGTCGCAGTCCCGCTAAAAATCGCAGATCACCACCATTACTAGTAACAAAAATTAAAATGCCATAATTCTATCTATCTATTTTGTAGAAGCTATAACTTTTGTGCAAACCTATATACGCTTATTGTGATTTTTTTTTTACCAAAAGAATGTAGAAGAATACATATCAGCTTAAACTGATGAAGAAATTTGTTTTTAAAATTTTTTTTGGGATATTTATTATAGCAAAAAGTAAAAAATATGTTTTTTTTTTTCGAAATCGTCTATCTTTTTTTGTTTATAGCGCAAAAAATAAAAACTGCAGCGATAGGAAAATACCACCAAAAGAAAGCTCTATTTGTGGGAAAAGGACGTCAATTTTATTTGGGTACAACATCAGACGACCACGCAATTGTCAATTAAAGCGATGCAGTGCTGTATCGCAAAAAATGGCCTGGTCGGGAAGGGGGTAAATCCTTCCGTGGCTGAAGTGGTTAAGATAAAAAAACGTTCTGTGTGCAGCAACCCCCTCATACTTACCTGAGCCCATCTCAATCCAGTGATATTGCAGGAGAGTCTTGGCTGCTCGGGTCTCTCCCTCCTCATTGGCTGAGACAGCAGCGTGGCACCATTGGCTCCCGCTGCTGTCAAAGTCAGTGAGCCAATGAGGAGAGAGAGAGGGGGCGTGGCTTGACTGCGGCTCTGTGTCTGAATGGACACAGAGCAGCGGCTTAGCTCGGATGCCCTCCATAGCAAGCTGCTTGCTATGGGGGCACTCGGCAGGAGGGAGGGCCTCGAGATCTGGCGAGGGACCCGAGAAGAAGAAGATCTGGGCTGCTCTGTGCAAAACCACTACACAGAGGAAGTAAGTATAATATGCAGGGGCGTAGCGTGAATGTGTTCAAGAGTCGCCATAGCGACCCCGCGTTCAGCTCCAGGGGGCCCGCAGCTCTCTGCTATGAGCTGTCACCTTACATGCTGCATTTTATAATCACAAAGTCCTGGAAACAGAATCCAGGTCTGGTCCGCATTGTGTCTCCCAGGGCCCCAGCTGAGCTCTGGAAATCAGTCCAGAGCTTCTAGTTTGCCTTCTCCAGAGCCCCAGACCACACCCCTCCTCTGCTCTCATTGGCTGGAGGAGAGAAGTCTGAGTTCCCCGCATCCTGGATATTATGCTTGCTGCTGGAAGTGTGCTGAGTGCTCACCTCACACTGCTAACAATGGCAGGGGCCAGGGGACAGTGAGCTGCCTCTCTACTTCCACAGCCTACACAGACACACAGTGAGGACAGGAGGAGAGAGCCGCCTGAGAGCCAGGACAGGACTTCAGCAACTTAGGTAAGAGACATGCTGCCATGCGAGGAGTGTTCTCTAATGTGGGCACAGCCAGGCATAGCACACACACTCCCCCCACAGCACCCTGTCCTGACTGCCAACACTCAGACAGTTAGAAAAGTTGAGGGAGGGTAGCATGTCATTACTAGGATGGTGGAGGAGGGGGGCATGTCATGTGTAATTATCAGGACAGGGGCACTTATCATTACCTGGAGGGGGGACATTGTCATTCCTCGGAGGGGGACCAAACAGGTCTGACAGTGATTGTATTACATAGAAACAACCCTCACAATATCTCCTCGGATCTCACAGCACTTGATATCCAATAATTCCTTCCAATGGATCTTTAGATATCCTCCTCTCATCCGCTCATCAATGGTTATATGTAATAAGAACAATCCTCATTGTGTATATCAGTGGCGGCTGGTGCTCAACATTTTTGGCGGGGCGCCAACAAGCTGAAAAATTCTGAAAAAAACCCCATCAATTGCCGCCACTGTGCCATATAAAACACAGCCACTGTGCCATATAAAACGCAGCCATTGTGCCATATAAAACGCAGCCACTGTGCCATATCAAACGCAGCCACTCTGCCATATAAAACACAGCCACTCTGCCATATAAAACACAGCCACTGTGCCCATCAATTGCCTCCACTGTGCCCATCAATTGCCTCCACTGTGCCCCATCAAACGCAGGCACTGTGCCCCATCAAACGCAGGCACTGTGCCCCATTAAACGCAGGCACTGTGCCATATCAAACGCAGGCACTGTGCCCCATCAATCGCAGGCACTGTACCATCAATTGCCGCCACTGTGCCCCATCAAACGCAGGCACTGTGCCATATCAAACGCAGGCACTGTGCCATATCAAACGCAGGCACTGTGCCATATCAAACGCAGGCACTGTGCCCCATCAAACGCAGGCACTGTACCATCAATTGCTGCCACTGTGCCCCATTAAACGCAGGCACTGTGCCCCATCAAATGCAGGCACTGTGCCACATCAAATGTTGCCAGTGTGCCCCCCGCCCGCCGTCTGCACTCTACCCTCTCTCAGTGGGACAGCTCCTCGATGCTCCTCAATGTCTTCTCCCATCCTCTCTTCCCGTCCTCTGCTATGATTGGACGCCTGATAGGCGCTGTCAGACCTTTTTGGTCTTCTATTAAAGCGGAGTTCCACCCAAAGGTGGAAGCTCTGCTTACCCCCCTCCCCCCATCCACTGCCACATTTGCACTTTTCTGGAGCACATGCACAGTAGGAAACCGTTATTACCTGATAGGTGGAGGGGGTCATTGCCTTGAAGGGGGACATTTTGATTTGTTACTGGGGGGACGTGTCATTGCCATAAGGGTGAGCCATCTAGGGGGTCATCTGTGATTACCTGAATGGGGGCTCCAACCATTACACAGACACTGTTGGGGCAGTGGTGACACTAGGTGCTTAGGTAAGTGACACCATGGCAGAGGAGAGATGATTTAGGGTTGGGGGAATTTGTTTACACTTAGCCCATTAGTTTGGCGTATGGAGTGGGGAGATCTGTTTGCATTCTGCTTATATATTTGGGGTTCTGGGAGAGAGGAGATCCGCTCACAGTCTGCAAATTAATTTGGAGTCTAGGGTGGGGGGAGATCTGCTAGCACTCTGCTAATGGAGTTTGGGGACACAGATTGAAAGACACATGTTGTTGATAGGGGCACAGATTGCAGTGGTGGGGCAGTTACTGATTACTCTAGAAAGGTTTTGTTGGTCATATGCAGTGCTGTGTGATGATGGTAATTATGTTTTTTTTTTTAGTGATCAAAGCAGTAGATATTGCTGGGTTTAGCAGTTCTGCCGTAGAAGAGCACAGGCCATCCACTAACGATAAGAAGCAGCTTGGATTTTTTTTCTTAGCAGAATCAGGTACTATGATCGTGATGGGGGCATTTTGTAGGGTCAGATTTTCTATTTTTTTTTGCTATAACATATTATTTTATGTTTGTTTAAGTGCAAAAACCTTTTACATACAGCTGGACCCCCTCAATGTTGGCTTTGGTTTTGTCATTTTGATGGCACTGCTGTATACAGAACTGTACAAAGGTCTTAGGCAGCTGTAATGTTAATGCTGTAATTTAAGAATGTTTTCAGAAATCAAAGTGTTATTACTTTTTTTTATCAATTCAAAAAAATGGGAAGTAAGTGAAGAGAAGAGAAATCCAATTCCAATCAATATTAGGTGTGAGCACCATTTGCCTTCTTCTAGGTAGACTTGCACACACTTGTTGAAGGCGCTCGGCAAGTAGGTTGTTCTATGTACATCTTGGAGAACTAAGCACAGATCTTTTGTGGATGTCTGCTGCCTCCAATCCTTCATCCCAGGCAGACTCCATGATGGCTCTGATGGTTAATCAGGGCTTTGTGGGGGCCAAACCATCCCTTCTAGGACTCCATGTTCTTCTTTACACTGAAGATAGTTCTTAATGACATTGGCAGTATGTTTGGAGGGTTGTCCTGCTGAAGAATAATGCCTGGTACACACAATGAGATTATCAGACTATTGACCTGAAATTACTAACAAACATTCTCGTATGACAGAATAAAAATTCGGAAGTGATGTAATGTGTTGTATTGTATTTTCAGACAACTACTGAATAAGCGAAAATCCATCGGGTATCGTATGAGAATTTTTCATTTTTGTTCCATCGGATTATTTTGCATGAATTCTTGTGATTGGCTCTCGAAAGCTGTGAACACATGATCAGATTATTGTATGATTACTTCCAAATCGGTATTTTTCGTACGATTTTCTGATTGTGTGTACAGGGCTTAAATTTGGGGCCAATCACGTGCCTCCCTGATGGTATGCCATGACAGAGAAGTATCTATCTGTATTTTTCAGCCTTGAGTACACCATTGATAACTGATTGTGTACATGGTTGTTTTTTTTTTTTTGTTGGTTACCATTCTGTACATTATTGCTTTCTCTATTACATGGCTGAAATTAGGGAGCCTGGGATTTGTGATGATGATTATTATTATTATTTTTTTTTTTTGTTCTTCCAGCTATATCTCTAGTTTTGTGGTTCCTAGTTACTTGCTTGTCATCTTTGCTCTCCATGGAATATGTAACAGCCTTCTACAACATCACAGATTACATAGGGAATAATGCACCCCCTCCTGTGAATTAGAAGACACCAAGGAGCTCCATGACCTTTTCTACAGGTTATTGGGAGACCAAGATAACTTCTGATATCAATAATTCACAGAAGAAGATGTGTTATTATTATTGTGCATTATTAAACTGTTTATTGGTATATGCTTTGTGGCCTTTGACTTTTTTTGTTGCTCACTGTGAGCTATATCTTCTCCTCTACTCCTGTGTACTCAGCACTCATTTCTTACACTGTTGGTGTCAACATGTTGTGTTTTTTTTTCTTTTATATATATATATATATATATATATATATATATATATATATATATATATATATATATATATATATATATATATATATATATATGAAAAAAAAACACAACATGTTGACACCAACAGTGTAAGAAATGAGTGCTGAGTCAAACTTTTGTGGGTTTATCTCTTTTTTTACTTTATTGCACTGCACACTTTTTAAAATGGAAACTGTAATGGTATAGGTTTGTTAATGGTCTATCTATCTCAAGAAGGACAGTCTCTCAATCCCTCTGCAAACTCTCTATACAGTTATTAAAAAGAATTGGAGAGGTATGTCAAAATTGGATAGATTCTACAAAATCTTTTGATTTACCCTGTAAATAAAGCCCTGAACTAACTCATTAGCCACTTGGAGTATCCTGGCGCACAGGATCCTGGCAGGTGGTAGTGGGTGAGGGGGCCCAGGTCAACTTTTGCATCGGGGCCCACAAGCTGCAAGCTACGCCTCTGGTAATATGTCAGTTATTTTTAAATGAAAAAAACTGAGACTTTAATATCACTTTAAATATAGCCATTTAGTTGCTTGCTTGGCAAACCGCAAACAGTTTGGATTCAAGTTCAACTCCTAACCGGATTCTGAAGCTCATTCCTAGTATCAGTTATCTTTACCCTTTATTGATGCCCTGTAGACCCAGTTGTCACAAGTGAAGTTTGAGTTAGGTCATGCATTACCATCCTTAAAGAGAAACTCCATTCCTCTCCGGGTGATCTATGTACATTACAAGGATTTTACCAAACTTTGTTGGAGAGTCCTACCTTGTGTTATTCTGAAGTCCGTGTGGAAAGGTAATATAATGGGAGT
The DNA here is from genome assembly GCA_037953035.1 of Aquarana catesbeiana. NCBI lineage: Eukaryota > Metazoa > Chordata > Amphibia > Anura > Ranidae > Aquarana > Aquarana catesbeiana. Next base: position 245,559 of record JBBHAA010000639.1, on the reverse strand, counting down.
GGTTTCTCAATGATCAAACATGTTTGTTATTTTTAAATGGAAATAAAAAAACTAAGACCTTAGTATCACTTTATTTATGGCAATTTAGTTGCTTTAGTTTGGCAAACTTCAAACAGCTTGGATTCATGTTCAACTCGTGACCGGATCCTGAAGCCATTCCTAGTATCAGTTATCTTTACCCTTGATGGTAATAATACCGCCACTAAAAGAATGTTTTCCCTCCGCAGTAGCAGTAATGTCCCTGTACACACGATCGGACATTGATTGGACATTCCGACAACAAAATCCATGGATTTTTTCCGACAGATGTTGGATCAAACTTGTCTTGCATACACATGGTCACACAAAGTTGGTCTGAAAATGCGAACGTCAAGAACGCGGCGACGTACAACATGTACGAGGAGCCGAGAAAAATGAAGTTCAATAGCCAGTGCGGCACTTCTGCTTGATTCCGAGCATGCGTGGAACTTTTTGCGTTGGAATTGTGTACACACGATTGGAATTTTGGAACGGATTTTGTTGTCGGGTTGGGTGTGAACCCTGCATGTCCATCATTGTGGTCTTCGTCCTTTTGGGGGAGCATCATGAAGAGTTAATTCTGCTAATCTGTGCTATAGTTTTGTTTATTACAGTACTGGGCTAAATGGGCTTCTTTTGTATTCCACCTTTGTCTACTTTCACAGTTTTATTTTTACGTCTGACTGCCTTTTTTAGTACAACTTTTTTTGGTATCACAAGTGTCAATGCCTATTAGCTGTTGGGCCAGCCTTTTTTCATGAATTATTGAGGTCTTCCTTCATTTTACTTTTTATTTTGTTTGCTGCTAAGCGCAGCATACAGTCGATGCTGAACAGATCTTGGAGCTGCCATTTGTACACAGCACCATACAACATTGCTGTGCGATAACCAGTGTGCACAAAAGCACCACACATTCACAACCATATTGTCATGGTAAAAATAAATCCTAGATATTTTATTCATCCCCAAAAAACTAGAATGACAGACAGGCCTGTGATCACATAGCACACCGCATTGAACAGTGGGTGTGGCCAAATTGCTATTGCTGACATCATCGCTCTGCCCCCCAGTTATACCGCACCTGCCCCTAGACAGCCACTCGCAGCTCCCGAATGGCAACAGATTTGTATCTGACTATCTTGGTTACTTGGGGAGCCCCAGTCTGGTCTAAATAATTTTTAGTCTGCATGAAACCAGGACACATGAGTCAAAACCCGGATTGCCCGGGTGAATCTCGAACAGGTGGCAACCCTACTCAGAGTACCAGCAACTTGGGTACTGCATGCATGTGCAAGCATTTTTCACTGCATCAGCTGCTTCCATCAAGAGATGAGAGTTTATCAAGGGGCTCAAAGGCCTTCCTTTTTCCATATCCATAAGTGAAGAGGGTCAATGAGCAAGACAGAAGAAGAGGAAGTGAAAGATAAAACCTCAACAGCTCTCACTAGCAACCACCCCATCTCCAATAGCAACCTTGCTATGGCAGATTTCCCTTCCACGGTTGCTGGAGTAGTAAATAAAAATGTCCTTAAACCACCTCCAGCCCAGCATCTGAATGCTAGCTTGGCAAAGCTACTCACACTGTGGTGTCCTGTAGTCTGTGAGGAAGAGTAGTTATAGAATGCTTTAAAAACATGTTTGTACTTTTCATAAAACAGGAACTGGAACTAACTCTAACTATCACAGCAGTCCTTGTCAGTGTGTAGGAGTTTAGTGTGAGGAACAGCTGACATTATAACAGGGAGGGAGGGCCAAATTCAATAAAACCATTATGACACATATCTGGAAGAACTACCAGCGCCTAATTTAAGCAAGTATTTGTACCAGCTTGACTAAAGGATTCGTCAACCTTGGGTCCTTACCAATAGATTAAAGACACAGACCGCGTGACATGGGTTTTAAAAGGCCACAGCAGCCCCATTTATTAACCAAATAATAAATAACTTAACGTGAGAACACGTAACACATACCCGTAAGAACAAAAATAATATCCAGCAGCAAGAGGTCTTTGGGTGTAATAAAAAAGGCACACTTTAATGACTTTAATGGTCTATATCCTTAGCTGTGCCCCAACTGGCTCGAGGACGCTCGGACATCACACCAACTTCCATATTTCCTTCCCCCAGGGGACTTATCTCCTGGGAGAACCACCTCTAACCAAAGGAAAGCGCCATCCTTAGATGGGCCCCACTAATCCTGTGACCATGCAAAATTTTCACTGACCCCCCAAAGACCCCTTGAACCGCCGACTGCTGCGACAAAATTGAACAGTACACCTTAACATGAAATTATACCATAACCATAAATATAATTGTTGCTTTTTTTTTTTTTTTTGAAAAGCAAAACATGTAACAAAACATTTACCCCATCCTTAAATACCAACACTCCCTCAACCTGTCCAGCATGCTAACCCCTAACACAAGGGCGGGAGGGTGGGAAGATGTCTCCTCTCCAACTTCTCTGAATGACGAAGAATCCACCCCCTACACCAGACCCCAAGCCTCTGGACCCTGCCCCATCTGCTTCCTACCTCCAATCAGGTAAGAGATGACTTCGTGCCCCCACCACTGACCTGACTGACCGTTACTTGACCCCTGTTCCTCCCATAGTCATGCAGCCCCTGCGTCCATTCTCTCCTATGGGTCTCACTTTCTTAGCATTACCAACATTGGTGACAAATTCAGGTAGTTCTAACTACCACCCTTTAGGAATCTGTCATGATGGCAGCGATAGAGTCTTTAATAATTTTTGTCATTTTACAGATTACATAACTGGCAATAATTAAGGCCAACTCTGAGCTGGCTTATAGAGTATTCTAGAACTCTAGGTGGGGCATGTCTGTGCTGGGAAGTGGTTTGTGATGTTTGTGACAGCTTCCGCACAGTACTGTATCCCTGGCTCCATTCAGTTGTCAGCTGGGAGTATCCACAATTGAAAGCCAAATGTAGACAAAGGGACCAGGTATTGTAATAATGCCATTACCCGAATATGGCATTGCCCATGTTTGGTAAATGAATTGTCAATGTGTGGGTGGAGCTTGCCGGGGAACTGAGAAAGTATTTCCCCATCAGGTCCACCTGGCTATTGATTGACATGTGCATGGCAGTGAGCTCATTCAAAAGCTTCTTTTGGACTGAATAGAAGCTATAGATCCATCCACTGCTGTGTACTGTCAACCAACAGCCATGTCCTCATGGGGAATTAGTCTGTTACTTGGCCATCAGAATCCCCCCACCCCAATACAAAACTCCTTGGCCATTTGTCTATCAGTGTAAGTGAGGGAGGAAGTGGACATAGGAGTGGCCTGGGACTGGCAGATTCATGTACCTGTCTGTGACAACACTTTTGGTGTGGCAGCCAACAGAAATCTAAAAAGTGGCTATGCCACCCTTTATGAATTCCCCAGAGCTTGCAGTGTAGTGTGATATTGCAGCTGTACAGTGACATATACATCACCCGGGTGGGGCCAGGGATAGATTATCTAATGTACGGAAGCAGCACACACAAAGTCCATGAAGAGTTAACAGTTATGCAGACAGAAGTAAGTTAGGAGTGTCAAGGATACTTGAAGAACACAGTAGTTAGCACTAGTATAGTATAGTATCTCTGATGGCAACAGACGCAGATCACTAGCAGTAAAGGTACATTTACACTTGTGGTAACAGGTGCAACAACAGCTCCCAGTAGAGTGCTTGTACAGTCCTTATGGAACAAGTGAAGATAGCAGTGCAGATAAGCCTGCTTGAACCGGAATGTCACGGCACCGGAACCCAGTTGGGCAGCAGTATATATTCAGGCACAAAGTACTAAGTATAAAATTGATGCGCTTTAAATAAATAGTGCGACTAAGCTTAAATCCAGGAATAAAAAATGCATACATGTGAATAAAATAAATACATAATTATGGTGCTAATACATGTGTTAAAATTGCCAAAAAAAAAAAAAAAATTGCCAAAAAAAAAAAAAAAAATTGCCAAAAAAAAAAAAATCTTCAAATTGGTGATGTGACGGTTAGTATAAATAAAATAATAATGACACTCTGAGTACAATGTCCAGGCAGAGATAAATAGTGGGAGAAAGTAAAAATAATTAAACAGTTCCTTCCCTTAATCCAGATTGATTGACTCACTGGGTTAGATCGTTTGTATCAGGATATTTAGTTTTTCTTGCATCCCACTTCAGCAATTATACTGCTGGTGATTCGGCTCTCAGGATAAAGGTTTTATGCAAAGCAAGCAAAGAAAAGATAGATCATTGTGCAGTGAACTTACTAGATAGTACATAAGCAAAACAGAGACAAGAGATACACTCACAAACTCCCGGTCTATTAGAAGCATTCAAATAAGCAGATTGCAGTCAGCCGCTGTGGACGAGGTTTCCCATAGAGAAACAGCTGCTGTTAACCTTCAGGTGTATTGCAGCACTGAACGTCCTAAGCTCCTCCCACGCGGGAGGAGGAGGAGGAGGAGGAGGAGTTATTGAGAGCTTCCAAAATTAGGAACTCACACAGGAGTCGTTGGACCTCCCCCATCCGTATCATTTTGCAGGCAGTTCTGCCAGCAAAATCCTCCTCCACAGTGTGTGGGGTTCTCAGAGCCTCTGTAGCCTTCCAAAAGAGGCCTATGGCAGCCTCCTCCAGGGTACTCCTCTTCCTGGCACTTTGTCTTTGCAGGTGTAGGGGAATGACCTGGATATCAGGCAGCCTGCTCGGCCCGGCCACCTCCTGGCTGAGACTTCCCTGTGTATGAAAAAGGGACATGGTTTTAGTTTTTGCTTCATCAATCACAATCGTAAATTAGTAGTACTCCAAACTAACATCTAGTTAACATCATTGATTGGACAACCATAAATATTTAGAAGAATGCAATACCTGGCTCAATCTGGGCTCCTCCACATGTTGCTGCCTGGAAAGCCCAGGTTGGGCGTCAGAAGCCTCAGCCAGGGGGGGGGAAGGAAGCGTGGAAGGAAGCGTGGAAGGAAGACTGGAGAGTGATGGGCCGGGTTCAGTCTGACCTGCCAGAAAATGCAGCCTGTCATAGTACCACAGCCTGGGGAGATAGATGTCATCTGCTGCTCCGGATCTCTGGGAATGCTGGACCTTCTTGTGCTCCCTTAGATAAGTGCTCCTCAGGCCACCAATTAGGATCTTCAAATAGAGAATGTCTGCCATGGGGATCACCTGCTTCACAAATGCCAACAAACTATCCAGCGCTGCCTTCCTCTTTGTTTGGTTCTTATAATGTGGGTGGTTTATCTGCCACAGACAAGGCAGCTCCCTGTACATATCAATGAATATGGCCATAAATTCATCCTCTCTAAAGATATCCATTTTCACTGCAAGACACAACACAAGACAAACCCTTATGTCAGCCTAAAGTCTACTAAACTTGTGCAAATACAGGCCTCAATATAGAAGCAGTATAGGCCCAATGTAAAATCTTACCTTCGCAATCACAATCGGCGCCTCCGTTACTCCTTCCTCCACTCACAGATCGTACGTACTACGCATGCGTGTTACGCTTTATAGACACCGCGCATGCGTGAAACTCCGCCCGCCCCTGACATTCTTTCTAGTCTATTCCCCGCCCCTTCTCGTTCGTCACAGTGGGGAAGAGCATATGGCGGAGTCAGAGCAGGTGTCAGATAATTACACCAACGAGGAGGAGGAAAGCCCAGAGCCTGAAACGTCCCGATCCAGAAGGAGACGAAATAAGGCATCAAATATGTCCTTTGGGGAGATGTTGGAGATGGTCGACATAATGAAGAAGGCCGACTATGACGGGAAGTATGGACCTTACCCCAACCCCAATGTCAGAAAGGCCAAGATAATGACGAAAGTAGTCAAGAGTCTGCACCGGAATTTTGGGGTACGACGATCGAAAGATCAACTCAGGAAGCGGTGGTCGGACCTCAAATTAAGAGAACACGAGCAGTACAGAAAGATCCGGAGAGTGCTGCAAAAAAATAAGTAGTTGTGCTGTGTTCCTATTCTTTATGTTTATTACGTTCATGCTGCTCCATGTGCTTTTCTTAACTGTTATCCAGTTTAAAATGGCAACTTTCATGTTCATGGGCACATTATTCGTTCGTATCAAACATAGTTCGTTTGGCCATATGCAATTGCCATCATTTTTTGGGGCCTACTTGTGTGAAAAGAATTGGGTTGTGTAGATGTGTTTGTTACTAGAATGAAATGCAAACTAGATTCTGTGTAAGGAGAGGACACTCAGCAGTTTACACATCTGGACGCAGGAGCACTAGTGTGGGACCCCAGAACACCCTTTTTATTAGGGGGCCCCACACAGGTGCTCCAGTGTATACTATAGGGGGTCTCCATCTGTGAAGCTTGTACAAGACAGGTAAAGTATTCAAGCTTGACAAAGGACAATAAAAATGCTACATCTTGGAACTCTGCCAAAACAGACAATTGTACCCCACTTCCAAGCAATGCTTCATATTTATAGTTCTGACATCAAATATCTGTGTGCTAAGTATACCTATTTTTTTGTACATAGGGGATAAAAGACTCAGAGGACACCCCTCATCCGATGAGACCAGAGACCCCCCACCTCCGGAAAAAGGTGAAATCCCCCAAAGCCAAGCAGAGCAGGAGGAGGAAGACGTGGTGGAAATTGTCACCACAACAGGTGAGTGTCTGCGACCACAGGCTCAGGTAAGAGATGGATGTCGGCAGATTTATATACATGGTGTTTTTTTTGTTTTCTCTCTTTTTAGGTGATTGTGATGTTGTGGATCCTGATCCTTTCACCTCTGAAAGTGCCCAGATCCTGATCGGGGAGATCATGGGGTATAATGTTGCATTGGAAAACATCAATAAAAACATCAATGATGTTCTTCAAAAAAATAAGAACATCATTGATGTTTTAGGGCGAGTTTAAAAGCCCTCCAAATCCCTTTGTTTTTTGGTGTGCTACAATTTTTGAACATTTTTTTACAAATATTATAAAAGCCAAATTTTGAAGAGGCACACAGTGTGTCAACATGTGCTATCTGCCATCACGGGAGATCAATGGATGCGTTTTGGGGGTGCAACCCCTTCTTCAATAATAAAGTAGCTGTGAGGAAGGGGTTGCACCCCCAAAACACGTCCCTTGATCCCCCATGATGGCAGGTAGCACATGTTGACATTCTTAAATTTGTGTGCATCTTCAAAATTTGGCTTTTCCTGGGGTGACGTCACCCCATCTGCTGAACGCAATATCAAACTCAGTTTGTAAATACTCATGTCTAATGGCGGCTGGTGAAATTTTTGGATGGGGGGCGCCAGACCCAGCCCATAAATTTTGACCCCTCCCACTTCTCATAAACCACACCCCTTATATAATCCACCCACTCTGTCCCCTGTATTCCACTTGCTTCCACCCATAGTGTCAGGAGTATACAGCTCAGATCACAGGGCAGAGTATACAGTCCCAGCATCACAGGACAGATTATATATCTAGATAAAATATTGAAAATGTTAATGTTTAAGTCAACTGTTAAAGAATGCAATAAATGTACCATGAATCTGTGAATTTTTTTACAACAGCAAACAAACTTTATTGTACAACAAACAACAACAAAAAAACTCTGAAAAGGTGACTGAATACAAATGCACACCACATTCACATTAGTGCCAGTAGAACTATTTGAAAATAAATTTTGCTCTCCTTTCTTTCTGGCTTGCAAATTTCTCTATGACCTTCTGGTTGAAGTCAGTCATCTCTGTCACCACTCTCTTTTCCATTGACAGCATGGCCAATGCATTCAGCCTCTCCTGGGTCATGCTATTTCTCAGAAAAGTCTTAATTCTTTTTAAGGTTGAGCAGCACCTCTCAGCTTCTGCTGTGGTCATGGATGTGGTGATGAGGATCTTTAGCAGAGTGACCGTCTCTCTAAATACATGAGCAAGATTGTTCTCCACAAACAGCTGGAATAGGTCCACAGCACCATTGCACTTTTTGAACTCTTCTGTGCGGTAGATGAGGCCAAGCTCTGTCTTTAACTTATTCTTATTGAGCATTGGATAGGCCTTCAAAGTCTCACAGTGCATCCTCTGGAAACTCCTTTGCGTACTGTGCACTTGTCTGCTTGAAGCAAGGTGGCACTAACAAGGTGTTTTGTGAAGGAGAAACGTTGTATGGTGTGTAATAGTATGGTATCACAGACCTATAGAGTGAAGCATAAAAACAAAAATTAGGTAGTGATGACAAAATGTCAATGTCATCCGTGTTAGCTCCCTGAGCATCAGAAATGCATGAAATTTATACATATTTACTAAGAATGTCTTGTCCAATTGTATGGAGTTCTGAGAAATTATGGATTCAAAAAGACTGAAACTGATCTCCCTTCATAACATTAAAACTGGCCATTTTAAAATATTCAGTTTTAAGTTATAAAGGGAGATCAGTTTCAGTGGTTTTGAATCCATAATTTCTCAGAACTCCATACAATTGGACAAGACATTCTTAGTAAATATGTCAAGTCTCATGCATTTCTGATGTTCAGGCAGCTAACACAGATGAAGGCTGTAATACTAATGTTATCCACTAGAGGGAATAACAAATCCTTTTAGATCACATTATTTTTATATGAATATTGTAAGAAAAATATTTTTCTTTCCAACCTTCATATCTATAAGTGAGCTATCAAAAATACAAATATTGCAACAAATTAAAACTCACCTCGGTTGCAATGCGTTTCTGTTCTCCTGGATTCAGCGAGCCCCGCCTCTTCGGTTGAGAACCACCTTGACTGCTTTGGTCAACCAGGGATGGCATAGAATCTCTGCAAAATGTATGAGCAATAATAATAAAAAAAAAATAATAATAATAACAACAACACATGGAAAAGGAGGAATACAGCTGCTACCTGATCTGCTGTATGTCCCGCTGGAACTGCTGGATGCTCCCCTTAATGTGGACTGAATCTATGTCCTTCTTCTGGAGTTTGGCATAGAGGAGGTCCACATGTGGCATGATGTTGTGGAAAAGCTAAAGAAAATATTTAAAATCCTGATCCTTCAGCAGCACGGCAAAGCCTGCTGCCTCTCTCATGGTAACAGGGTGAAAGTCACCTGAGTCTCGCATGGTTTCAAAACAGCGGATGAGGTCCTCTCTGTGCTCAAACACTGTAGTGACGGCACGGCTGTGGAAGTTCCATCTGACACTGCTTGATGTTTGTAGTCTATGGGCAACTACTTTATCAAGTACATCTGTGCGCTTGGATGATCTTGCAAAAAAGCTGGCAAATCCTCTAAGGTTAGCAAAAAAAAGCCTCACTTTGGGTATTTGAGAAGTGTCCTGTTGCATTATCAGATTAAGCTGATGTGCATAGCAGTGGATATAATGGGCATTTGGGTACAAATCCTGAATCTGCTTTTGAACCCCTGAAGTGGCACCCCTCATCACGCTGGCTCCATCATATGCTTGGGAGATAAGTTTATGTTTCTGATCCCCTGGAAGGATGACAGCAAGACGCTCTTGTAGTGCTGTAGCAATGGAATCTGCATTAGCGGAATGTAGAGGAATAAACTCAAAAAACCTCTCCTGTACCTTGTTTTTGGCATCAATGTAGCGCAGCACAAGCATAAGTTGGCACTGTGTGGCAATATCAGTGGTCTTGTCAGCCTGGATTGAAATGAAATTGCTGCTCTGTGCTTCTTGAATAATGTGCTCCTTTACTACAGACAACATACAGTCCAACAGCTCGTTCTGCACAGTTTTTGAAGTTCCCTTAAAAACAGTGGCATTCTCAAGGTGCTCTTTCAAAACTCCATCAAGAGAAGCAACAAAATCGATCAAGCCACGGAATATCCCAGGATTATCGGAGCTCTCACTCTCATCATGGCCACGCAAAGCCAGCTCAAATGCACCACAAAATTTCACACAGTCTATTATTCGAGATAGGATGTGTCTATTTATTGTGACCTCTTCATTGTGTTTTCTAATGGCAATTCTGTAGCCTGCATCTAGCTGTTCACCAATGCTACGCTTCCCAAAAAACTCGAGCCTCATAACATTGTCAAGATGGCTTTGGGTAATTTCATGCCGCTTGCACTTTTCAGTGAGATGCTTTAGGTCGTTAACCCCTGTTGATATCCACAGCGTGTCGGTGCCATGACTTTGGAATAGCAAACAGGGAAAACAATAATAGGCATGAGTCACATCACATCCAGCTAGCCAACTCCATTTATTATAAGAAGCAGTGGAAAAGCTTCGAGTGTAAACTCGACCACGATCACTTGACCTCTGCTGAATTTGCAAGTTGGGTTGATGTGGTCCAAGCTCCTTTATCCTCTTTTTTTCCTCATCTGAACGCCTTGTGAAGGGAAATAGTTTCAAAGATGGAACCGAATTTTCACTCATTTTCAAAACAAATTCTACAATGATCAATACCTACGAGTCAAATGAAAATATGGGTAAGTTTAAAAGAGAGATGGCACTGCCAAATGCAAGTGTCTATTTCATCAAATGCAGCCTCACTGTGTCCATCAATTGCAGCCTTACTGTGCCCATACTGAGGGGTTCCCACCATCCCTGTGCAAAGTTCCGGGTCTGTACAGCTGCTGGCTGCTGTGCCCATTATAAGGGGTTACCCCCAACCCTGTGCTGAGCTCCTGGCTGGCTTTTATACTGTGGCAATAGACTTTAGAGGACAAGTGTACAGGGTACATTATGTAGGTTCAATCTGATCACCAAATTTTTCCAGCTGTTCTGGATGCATGTTTATTCAATATTGCAATGTGAAAAACACAGCCAGAAACTTTAAGTTTATCTTTTCAAAAAACAATAGCTATCAGTTGTTATTTTGGGGTATTTCCCCATAGATTGCACACTTGAAAGGCTGTATAGACTAGGGGTCTCCAAACTATGGCATGAGAACGACATCCGACCCACTACAAGATTTTACCCAGTCTGCAGCAACTCTGATATGATGGGGGCTTCTGACATACAGGGGGGAGGGGTGGCTCTTGGATGTGATGAGGGGGCTTCTAATGTGAAAGGGGGATCCTGATGTGATAGGGGGTGTCTGGTGTGAAAGGAGGGACTCTTCTGTCATGGGGAGCTTCTGATGTGAAAGAGGTATTCTGCACATCATATACCAGGCTGTACTTTATACACAGGACTCTGCACATCATATACCAGGCTGTACATTATACACAGGGCTCTGTACATCATATACCAGGCTCTGAATGTGAGTGACTCCCGCGCTGTCACGAAGAACCTCTACTAAGGGATACTGCTGCAAAACCTGTGTGACTGATCCAAACAGAAAGAGTGTAAACAAAAAGTAAATGGTTGTTGCTCTGTGATAAATGGGGAAGGGGAGTGGTATGTGGAAGGGGCTAAGTATATAATAAATGTGATAGAGAGGTGAAAACAGCCCAAATGCGGCCACAGATACACTAAAAAAGAGGTATCGATATAAAAAATGATGAAATCAAATGTAAAGTGTGTAACAAATGTGGCAACTATGTGGCCTAGAACAAATATCTCAAAAAATGAATATAGAATGGGTGAAATTGATCAAACTTAAATGAAACACTCAACAAAAAGTACAAATGGTCTAGTCATAAAACTAGCACAAATTGGCTGACATAAATAAGGATCTGAGTACAGTGAGTCCCTATAGGTGAATATATAGCAGTCCCACCACCAAGCAGCATACAGATCTTCAGTGTGATCACCTCCGTGTCTATAAGCAGCTATAAGGGGGAAGGGATGCACTCACTTTTTAAAAATGAGTGTGGGCATCAATCCACGAACGCCGAGTTCGTATGCCTTAGTAGATATCTTCTGAAGATATCTATTAAGGCATACGAACTCGGCGTTCGTGGATTGATGCCCACACTCATTTTTAAAAAGTGAGTGCATCCCTTCCCCCTGGTCCGTCCCCCCTCTGGTCGTCACGGTGTTATACTTGATATATTGCTTATGTAATTTTTCATTATCGTTCTATATATCCACCATTGGAACCATTTGAAACACTGGATGGGATATCCATGTCCGCACGTGGTCTGCATTTAAGCACACGCTGTATACCTTACAGCAGTAAGGTGAGCTGCTTATAGACACGGAGGTGATCACACTGAAGATCTGTTTGCTGCTTGGTGGTGGGACTGCTATATATTCACCTAAATGGACTCACTGTACTCAGCTCCTTATTTATGTCAGCCAATTTGTGCTAGTTTTATGACTAGACCATTTGTACTTTTTGTTGAGTGTTTCATTTAAGTTTGATCAATTTCACCCATTCTATATTCATTTTTTGAGATATTTGTTCTAGGCCACAGAGTTGCCACATTTGTTACACACTTTACATTTGATTTCATCATTTTTTATATCGATACCTCTTTTTTAGTGTATCTGTGGCCCCATTTGGGCTGTTTTCAGCTCTCTATCACATTTATTATATACTTAGCCCCTTCCACATACCACTCCCCTTCCCCTTTTATCACAGTGCAACTACCATTTACTTTTTATATACCAGGCTGAGGCTCTATATTATACACAGGGCTCTGCGCATTATACACAGGGCTCTGCACATCATATACCAGGCTCTACATTATACACAGGGCTCTGCACATCATATACCAGGCTCTACATTATACACAGGGCTCTGCACGTTATATACCAGGCTCTACATTATACACAGGACTCTGCACATCATATACCAGGCTCTACATTATACACAGGGCTCTGTACATCATATACCAGGCTGCACATTATACACAGGGCTCTTTACATCATATACCAGGCACTATATTATACACCGGACTCTGCACATCATATACCAGGCTCTACATTATACACCGGGCTCTGTACATCATATATAGATTTGTGGGTTGCAAATATCAGTCCAGCCTTTTGCATCTGAAATTCGCCCTTTTGATGTTCAGAGAAAAATATAACCTCTGTCTCCATTTCTTTTTTGGACATTATTAGCATTCATTCATTTATTTAATTATTACTACTGAAATAGTTTTGACTATATAAGAGCCACCACCTTCCTCTGTTACCCTATTTCCCTGAAAATAAGACCTAGCGTGATTGTCAGTGATGGCTGCAATATAAGCCCTACCCCCCAAATAAGCCCTAGTTAAAGTCCTTGTAGGTCTTATTTTCAGGGTAGGGCTTATTTTCGGGGAAACAGGGTAGTTAAAATCATTTTCAGTAGTAATAATTAAAATAAACATAATCTGCCCCAAGTGTTAAGTACACCAGATTACACCCCTGCTTGCTCTAGGTCAGTTCTACGGCTAGAGACAGCCTGGCAAATGGCAACTAGTACTTGTCAGCATGAAAAGCTCTGTATATCATCTGGTACAGATTTTCTTTAACCGCTTCAGCCCCGGAAGATTTTACCCCCTTTCTGACCAGAGCACTTTTTGCGATTCGGCACTGCGTCGCTTTAAATGACAATTGCGCGGTCGTGTGACGTGGCTCTCAAACAAAATTGACGTCCTTTTTTTCCCACAAATAGAGATTTCTTTTGGTGGTATTTGATCGCCTCTGCAATTTTTTTATTTTTTGCGCTATAAACAAAATAAGAGCGACAATTTTGAAAAACACGCATTATTTTTTACATTTTGCTATAATAAATATCCCCCAAAAATATATAAAAAAACATTTTTTTTTCTCAGTTTAGGCCGATCATATTCTTCTACATATTTTTGGTAAAAAAAAAAAAAAATCGCAATAAGCGTTTATTGATTGGTTTGCACAAAAGTTATAGCGTTTACAAACTAGGGGATAGTTTTATGGCATTTTTATTATTATTTTTTTTTTTTACTAGTAATGGCGGCAATCAGCGATTTTTATTGTGACTGCGATGTTATGGCAGACATGTCGGACATTTTTGACACATTTTTGAGACCATTGTCATTTACACAGCGATCAGTGCGATTAAAAATGCACTGATTACTGTGTAAATGACACTGGCAGTGAAGGGGTTAACCACTAGGGAGCGGGGAGGGGTTAAGTATGTCCTAGGGAGTGATTCTAACTGTAGGGGGTTGGGCTGTGTGTGTCACTATGCTGATCAAAGCTCCCGATGAGAGGGAGCAGAGATCAGTGACACTTGTCACTAGGCAGAACGGGGAGATGCTGTTTACATCAGCATCTCCCCGTTCGTCCTCTCCGCGGGGATCCCGGCGGCGATCGAGTCTGCGACCCGACTCACGGAGCTCTCAGCGGGCGTGCGCGCCACCAGTGGCGCGCATGCAATGGCACAGCGGGGAATTCAAATGGACGTACCTGTAAGTCCATTTGCCCAGCCGTGCCATACTGCCGACGTACAACAGCGTGCACCAGTCGGGAAGTAGTTAAGGACACTGCTGCGATGTGGGAACCCTGCGAATCTACTGCGGGTTCTCGCATCGCATGTCTCCTGGCGGCAGTTCACACTGCCCTATGCGAACTGCTGGAGTGTCAGTTAAAAGTTAATGACACCCCCAAATCAGTTCGCATATCGCAGTGCGATCTGCAAAGTCGAACAGGAATCGGATCGCATGGTGTGAACACCCATGCGATCCGATTCTGCTGCGGACCAAAAAAAGGGTCCTGTGCGAGTTTGGCCCAAATGCAAATTCAGTCATACTATCTCTATGGCTGAAATCGGATTGCATGTGATTTGCACTGCAGTGCGGTGCGAATCACATCCGATCTCGGACATCGCAGCAGTGGGAACCGGGCCTAACACTTGATAAAATGGGTTTTTTTGGTCTCTTTTCATGAGTATTTAAAACCATTTTTTTTTTGCTATAAAATTACTTAGAACCCCCAAACATTATACATTTTTTTTTCCTAACACCCTAGAGAATAAAATGGCGGTCATTACAATGCTTTTCTTGCACAGCGGTCTTACAAGCGCACTTTTTTTTTTAAAAATACACTTTTTTGAATTAAAAAATAAAACAACAGTTAAGTTAGCCCAATTTTTTTTTATAATGTGAAAGATAATGTTACGCCAAGTAAATTGATACCCAACATGTCACGCTTCAAAATTGCACCCGCTCGTGGAATGGCGACAAACTTTTATCATTAAAAATCTCCATAGGCGACATTTAAAAAATTCAACCGGTTGCATGTTTTGCATTACAGAGGAGGTCTAGGGCTAGAATTATTGCTCTCGCTCTACTGATCACTGCAATAACTCATGTGTGGTTTGAATACCGTTTTCCTATGCAGGTGCTACTCACGTATGCGTTCGCTTCTGCACGCGAGCTCGGAGGAATGGGGCGCATTTAAAAATTTTTTTTTCTTTATTTATTTTACCTTTTATTTTTTATTTTTACACTGTTTAAAAAAAAAAAAAGTGTCACTTTTATTCCTATTACAAGGAATGTAAACATCTCTTGTAATAGAAAAAAGCATGACAGGTCCTCTTAAATATGAGATCTGGGGTCAAAAAGTCCTCACATCTCATATTTGGACTTAAATGCAAAAAAATAAATAAAATAAATAAATAAATTTTTGTCATTTTGAAAAAATGACATAAAAAAAATGTGCCTTTAAGAAGTATGGGCAGAAGTGACGTTTTGACGTTGCTTCCGTCCAGCTATGGTATGGAGACGGCTGGGGGCCATCTTCTCCCTCACTCGTCTCCATACCTAGCAAGGAGACACGTGTGATCGCCTCCGCCGCTGCCGACAGCTCCGGTAAGTGGCGGAGGGCACTGGATCGCGGCGGGAGGGTGGCCCTCTCCCGCCACCGATAAAAGTGATGTTGCGGCGAATCCGCCACAGAGATTACTTTTATCTTGTAGCCGACCACCGGCTGAACACGGGGATACCGGGGTTATGGCAGCTAACTGCTGCCATAACAACGATATCCGTCCCCAAACCAGGGATACATCGGCGTGTGGCGGTCAAAAAAAAAAAAGTGAAAAGTTGAAGTTTTAAAAATTACTGTAATATAAGATATGGAAATGTGATGACGTAGATTATTATATCCCACAGAATCACTATTCTTCAATCAGATATTTTTTAAATCAGTTGCAATGTTATGGTGAGATTTACATTGGATTTAATTGACAGAAATGTGTGTGAAACAAAAGTGGATGCACCAAAGCCTCTCATTAATGTTCTGTAACACTAACATGGGGTTTAATACTTTATCCATATTGTGTCAGTCTGTTCCATTTTAAGACATTTCAAATGTCTTAAAATGGAACAGACTGTGACTGACACAATATGGAATAAGATAATAAACCCCATGTTAGTGTTACTGAACATGCTTGGGTCAGGTGCCTCTACTTTTGTTTCACACACATTTTCCTCATTCTGGAGACGCCTGTAAAACTCTGTCTGGGCGATGACTCCACCATCCGACATCCGGCCATTCTTCCCCACATCCACATACAGGAACTCGTAAGTAGCCGACACCACCGCCAACATCACAATACTATTGAACCCCTTGTAGTTGTAATAGTACGATCCCGAGTTGGGTGGTGGGACGATGTGGACGTGTTTCCCATCAATTGCCCCTCCGCAGTTAGGAAAGTCCCACTGCTGGGCAAAGTGGGAGGAAACTGTGGAGTCAAAACAAAATCAAAAATTAGTCATTTTGCACATAAACAGGGAAAGCAGATTAGACACAAACATTCTTGCCCAACATCAAGCTAACATTTTTATGAGGGAATTTTTTAAGACCACAGTATAAGGTACACCTATCAGATCCCCCTCTCATGGGCCATTTATAACATTATGGGGGGGGGGGACTCTTGGACAGGTAACCCTCTTGACTTCATTGAGAGATGAATGCCTAAATAATGGGTATTAATTTGGCCAGCCCCTCCATAGTTACACTATTGGCAGCCCACTGGACAGGTAAGAAGTGTCATAATACAAAGATATAAATACACACTGTACACATTTGAGCACATTTGGACATTCTGCTATTACCTATCAAGATAATAATAGTATACAAAAACTTTAAACAGTACCATTTGAAAGTATACAGGCAGGCCCTTGCACTTCATGCTTTGGGGAATTCATCCATACATCTGAGCACAAAAGAGATGGGTATAGTGTGTATGGGTTTGGCAAAGTCAGCAGATAGATGATTGAGTATACATAGAGAATTGGGATCAGCTGACTTAGCAGTTGGGGGGAGGGAGGGTTACAAATGATTTGGGTACACCCAAAAAAAGCCTCTGGCACTCTGCCTGAAATTAAAGCACAAATCACATTTCTAAACATTTTAGGGGGTGTTTGGGGTAAAGCACTACTATGGAGCTGATAAAATACATTGTTAAGTGACTACATGAGGTGACTATAGGGCCAGGAGAGCATGCTGGGGAGGTAAGTGAAGGCAAATATGTATGAAGGACAAAAGATAATTACATAAAAATCCAGCATGCATGAGGACAAAGGGGACATTCACAGCATATTACAATCATGGTAATTAGGGAATGAGGAAAGAAATACAAAATATTATCAAACATTATATACAATAAAATGTGATGTTAAAGGATAAATCTTACCTTAATATACTCCTTCTGCAGGACCTGAATGATGGCAGAACAGGTCTCTGGGATAATGATCCCCAGAGCATAGGGGGGAGATGCCTGTCGAGAACTTCAAGTCCTGCAGGCTTCTCCCGTCGCAAAGTACCGCAGGGTGGCGATGAGCCTCTGCTCCGGAGTGATAGCTTGCAGGTATCCTGCCTGCTGATATAAGGGGTCAGCAAAGCCAACAAACGGTGAAATACGAAGTCCGTCATCCGGAGAAAGTTCCTGAAATCATCAGGATTATTCTCACGGATCTCACGGAGCAAAGGCATATGACAGAACTGGTCACGCTGAAGCAACCAATTCTTGGTCCATGAACTCCTCCCCACCCTGTTCATGGACTGGACTTGTGTCAAGGTCAGGACCGCAACACCAAGCCCCCGCACAGCACGAACTCTACGAGGAGTACGTATACGCAACTTGGCTAGAAAACAGTCGGCTGCTCAGAACAAAGTAACAAAACGCACTGAAGAACAGCAAGGCCTGTGAAGAGTGACCTGAAAAACAGTAACGAACGAACAAGAACACAATGACAAGTCAAGGGTACTCACTGCACGCACTGAAGAGCAGATACAAACCCACAAGCACAAACTGAACAGCAGAAAACAATCTGAAAACCACGAGTCTGAAAAAGCGTGAATCGTCTCTCACCAAACTTTTACTAACACGAGATTAGCAAAAGGAGCCCAAAGGGTTCTGCTCTTGGTTCTGAACTGCCCTTTTATAGTCTCGTCGTACGTGGTGTACGTGACCGCGTTCTTGGCGATCGGAAATTGCGACAACTTTGTGCGACCGCGTGTACGCAAAACAAGTTTGAGCCAACATCCGTCGGAAAAATATGTTATATATGATTATTATATAAATAACTGCATCATGCTGCAGCACCCCTAACCTATATATAAAGGGCACATATATCCATGCAGCGAAAGCTACACATCTCATTGCTCTATTTTTATGTCCCACTGTGCTCCCGACATTATTACTGGACTCTAAATAGTAAACGAAGACAGTGGAGGGCAGCATTGAACAATAAGAAAAGAACCTCTCCCTTCACAGTTTTTAAAGTCAGTTGCAAACCATCTGAGATTTTTTTGAAGGTTATTTTTTGTAACACAAACTGTGATTTTTGCAATATAGGACTGCTCAACTGTACATTAAGAGCAGGCTGAAGAGAAAGCATGAATAATTAACCACTATACACACTTCACCATCACATGTAAAATGTTAATAATAAAACACAAAACATTTTAAATAATATGTGCTAATATTGTAACAAAGCTTTGAAAAAAGTATACATTCCACCATCCTTGTAATTCTGCCCTGTCTGCAGATGCTCAGGAATAGGGATGAGCCGAACACCCCCCTGTTCAGTTCGCACCAGAACTTGCAAACAGGCAAAAAATTTGCTCGAACACGCGAACACCGTTAAAGTCTATGGGACACAAACATGAATAATCAAAAGTGCTCATTTTAAAGGCTTATATGCAAGTTATTGTCATAAAAAGTGTTTGGGGACCCGGGTCCTGCTCCAGGGGACATGGATCAATGCATAAAAAAGTTTTAAAAACGGCCATTTTTTCGGGAGCAGTGATTTTAATAATGCTTAAAGTGAAACAATAAAAGTGTAATATTCCTTTTAAATTTCGTACCTGGGGGGTGTCTATAGTATGCCTGTAAAGGGGCGCATGTTTCCCGTGTTTAGAACAATCTGACAGCAAAATGACATTTCAAAGGAAAAAAGTCATTTAAAACTACTCGTGGCTATTAATGAATTGCCGGTCCGACAATACACATAAAAGTTCATTGATAAAAACAGCATGGGAATTCCCCACAGGTGAACCCCAAACCAAAATTAAAAAAAAAAAAATGACGTGGGGGTCCCCCTAAATTCCATACCAGGCCCTTCAGGTCTGGTATGGATATTAAGAGGAACCCCGGCCAGATTAAAAAAAAAATGGCCTGGGATCCCCCTCAAAATCTGTACCAGACCCTTCAGGTCTGGTATGGATTTTAAGTGGAACCTTGCGCCAAAATTAAAAAAAAATTGGCATGGGGCCCCCCAAAAATCCATACCAGACCCTTATCCGAGCACGCAACCTGGCAGGCCGCAGGAAAAGAGGGGGACCCCACGCCATTTAAAAAAAAAAAAATTTGGCCGGGGTTCCCCTTAATATCCATACCAGACCTGAAGGGCCTGGTATGGAACTTAGGGGGACCCCCACATCATTTTTTTTTTTTTTTTTTTAATTTTGGTTCGGGGTTCAAACTGCTGTCAAACTGTTCTAAACATGGGAAACATGCGCCCCTTTACAGGCATACTATAGACACCCCCCAGGTACGAAATTTAAAGGAATATTACACTTTTATTGTTTCACTTTAAGCATTATTAAAATCACTGCTCCCGAAAAAAACGTCCGTTTTTTTGAACTTTTTTTTGCATTGATACATGTCCCCTGGGCCAGGACCCAGGTCCCCAAACACTTTTTATGACAATACCATGCATATAAGCCTTTAAAATTAGCACTTTTGATTTCTCCCATAGACTTTTAAAGGGTGTTCTGCGGCTTTCGAATTTGCCGCGAACACCCCAAATTGTTTGCTGTTCGGTGAACTGGCGAACAGCCAATGTTCAAGTCGAACATGAGTTCGACTCGAACTCAAAGCTCATCCCTACTCAGGAATCCTAAATTGCTATTATTTTTTCTTTGCTATTTTTTTCCCCACGTAGGTGGAGTTACCTTTAAAGTGGTTGTAAAGTCAGAAGTTTTTTTTTATCTTAATGCATTCTATGCATTAACCACTTGCCAACCGGCTCACGCCGATATACGGCGGCAGAGTTTTACCGCTGCGCGAATAGCTGTACCTATACGGCGGCTCCTTTTAAGAGCCATAGCAGGCGCGCGCCCGCTGCATTGTGGGGGACCCGATGTGCATGGCCGGCGATCGCAGGCATGAGAGCCAGAATGGGGATTTGTGTATGTAAACACACAAATCCCTGTTCTGACAGGGGAGGAGATACAGATCGTCTGTTCCTACTAAGTAGGAACAACGATCTGGCTCCTCCTCTAGTCAATTCCATCCCCTCACAGAAACACACCTAGGGAACACATTTAACCCTTTGATCGCCCCCTAGTGTTAACCCCTTCCCCAGCAGTGACATTTACAAAGTAATCAGTGCATTTTTATAGCACTGATCGCTGTATTAGGCTCCATTCACACTAGCGCATTTTTTGATGCATTTTACATTTTGCAGAAATGCATGGGAATTTTTTAACATGGGTTCCTATGGAACATGTTCACATCAATGCCTTTTTGTACCTCTGCGTTTTTGGAAAGGGTCAGGGACTTTTTTTCATGCAAAATGCAGCGTTTTGCACGTAATAGAATTCAATGCACCAGCATCAAAAATGCAAGTGCAGCGTTTTTACAGCGTTTTGATGCGTTTTGCGTTTTTAGTGTTTTTTTTTTTTAGACTGTATACAGTGTAAAAAAACTGTAAAAAAAAAGCAAAAACGCTGTAAAAACGCTGTAAAAACGCTTCAAAAACGCTCAAAAACGTGGCAAGCATCACAAAAAAAACTCCAGAAACGCTCAAAAGCAACATGCATAGATGGGAATCGAGCTTAAATGTCAATGGTCCCAAAAAGTGTCCGATCTGTCTGCCACAATGTTGCAGTCCCGCTAAAAATCACAGATCACCGCCATTACTAGTAAAAATAATGAATAAATGGGGTTGAAGGGAAAGAAAAAGGGACTTTAAATGAACATATGGTCTGGTAAGGCACCATTGTTCCATCCCTCGGGACTTTATATGAAACTGTAGTCTGGTAAGGCTGCGAGTTTCCATCCCTGTCATGCATCAAAAGGGGAAACGAGAGGGAAGTGGGACTTTATATGAAACACTTGGTTGCAGCAAGGTAATTAGGTGAAGAGGTAAAAAGTTTTATTTATTGCCATCTAAAATAAACATCAATAGCATTGGATTGCAACAGTAATAACATACATTGATACATGGTATAAATTCATAAAAGCAGTATCATATAGAATGGCAATTAATCATCCTTCCAGAGTTCACCAATATGGTCATAAGTAAAAAACGGTAGTACAACGTAAAACTTGCAAAACCCATGGTCTTGTTGATCTTAGTGAAGATATTGGATGTAAACTTGGTACTGTGGTAATGTTAGTTGGAAGTAAGATGTATGGCAGCTCTACGCGTTTCGTGGCTAGGGGGCCACTCGTCAGGAGCAAGCACAAGATATATCTATGAATAAAGGATGAAGTATTATGATAGGGTAGGTAAGTACGGTAATGGGGTATAAAACCCTCAGATCAATTACCTGTTGATATTTGGTGTAAGTGTGGTTGTGGCGCGAAAGCGGGGTACCAGACCCTCCGGATAAATGCTCCCAACCGGGAGCCGCGGCAGACATATCGTCCAAGATACCCAAATAAGCGTCGGCCAGAGCAGGCACAAGAGGGCAAGGCAACCTGGGGAGGAGATGAAGGGTGTGCCATGGTAAACTGGACAGGAATGGATGAGGGGGAAGGAATTGTGAATAAGGCCTATGGAAAGGCAGTGAAAAAGGTGAAAAACCGGCCAACAAGGGCCTGAGGGTGGGTGTGAAGAGAGATGAGGGAGGTGAGTGGTGGTGATGACCACCAATCAAGGGTGAATTGTGCGAATCAGAGGAAAAAAGAAAGGTGAGTGGCAAGGTAAGAAAGGGGAACAAATGTGGCTATCATGAAGGAGACAGGGAGAAGGGTGATGTGGATGGGTGAATTACCTGGGTGTGGGTGGCTGATTGCAACAGCCATGTGTACAGTCCAGAGGAAGAGCGTGGAGGAAGCCTTGACTACCGGCACCCGCCCTAGGGACGCCCAAATAGGCGCCGGGGCGATGACGTCGCCGACGTCACGCCAGCGCAGCAGGGGGGGGCGGGGGAAGACCGGCGGCAGGAGGATTCCAGCAAACGCTCGATCCTCCGCCATCGGAAGTCCCCCAATTCTGCCCGCGAGCGTGGTCACCACAGACATGGGCGGGCCCGCGCTGAGTAAGCGCCGCACGTCCAGTCTGGGATGCGTGACGTTGACGTGCAGTGACGGCACCCGTACCTGTCCAAATACAGGGGGAGGGTCCGTCAGGCACGTCACGGCTCCCGGAAGTGGAGAACCAGCCGGCCAGCAGGCATTCCCGACCAGGTTCACACCATTTCCAAGACTAAACCCAAATTAAAGTCGGTTGATATTGGAGCATGAATAGGCAAAGATAATGAAAATAAAAATTAAAAATTGGGAAGATGTATGCAAAAGGTAGAAATTACTAACGTAAAGAATGTACAAGGATCACAAGGATTGCACATGGGAAAAGGTTTGCAAAAAGAGGGGTATGGCACTGATATAAATAGTACAGCAAGCCAAGTGTTTCCATCCCTTTGAATATTCAATAAATGGGGTTGAAGGGAAAGAAAAAGGGACTTTAAATGAACATATGGTCTGGTAAGGCACCATTGTTCCATCCCTCGGGACTTTATATGAAACTGTAGTCTGGTAAGGCTGCGAGTTTCCATCCCTGTCATGCATCAAAAGGGGAAACGAGAGGGAAGTGGGACTTTATATGAAACACTTGGTTGCAGCAAGGTAATTAGGTGAAGAGGTAAAAAGTTTTATTTATTGCCATCTAAAATAAACATCAATAGCATTAGATTGCAACAGTAATAACATACATTGATACATGGTATAAATTCATAAAAGCAGTATCATATAGAATGGCAATTAATCATCCTTCCAGAGTTCACCAATATGGTCATAAGTAAAAAACGGTAGTACAACGTAAAACTTGCAAAACCCATGGTCTTGTTGATCTTAGTGAAGATATTGGATGTAAACTTGGTACTGTGGTAATGTTAGTTGGAAGTAAGATGTATGGCAGCTCTACGCGTTTCGTGGCTAGGGGGCCACTCGTCAGGAGCAAGCACAAGATATATCTATGAATAAAGGATGAAGTATTATGATAGGGTAGGTAAGTACGGTAATGGGGTATAAAACCCTCAGATCAATTACCTGTTGATATTTGGTGTAAGTGTGGTTGTGGCGCGAAAGCGGGGTACCAGACCCTCCGGATAAATGCTCCCAACCGGGAGCCGCGGCAGACATATCGTCCAAGATACCCAAATAAGCGTCGGCCAGAGCAGGCACAAGAGGGCAAGGCAACCTGGGGAGGAGATGAAGGGTGTGCCATGGTAAACTGGACAGGAATGGATGAGGGGGAAGGAATTGTGAATAAGGCCTATGGAAAGGCAGTGAAAAAGGTGAAAAACCGGCCAACAAGGGCCTGAGGGTGGGTGTGAAGAGAGATGAGGGAGGTGAGTGGTGGTGATGACCACCAATCAAGGGTGAATTGTGCGAATCAGAGGAAAAAAGAAAGGTGAGTGGCAAGGTAAGAAAGGGGAACAAATGTGGCTACCATGAAGGAGACAGGGAGAAGGGTGATGTGGATGGGTGAATTACCTGGGTGTGGGTGGCTGATTGCAACAGCCATGTGTACAGTCCAGAGGAAGAGCGTGGAGGAAGCCTTGACTACCGGCACCCGCCCTAGGGACGCCCAAATAGGCGCCGGGGCGATGACGTCGCCGACGTCACGCCAGCGCAGCAGGGGGGGGCGGGGGAAGACCGGCGGCAGGAGGATTCCAGCAAACGCTCGATCCTCCGCCATCGGAAGTCCCCCAATTCTGCCCGCGAGCGTGGTCACCACAGACATGGGCGGGCCCGCGCTGAGTAAGCGCCGCACGTCCAGTCTGGGATGCGTGACGTTGACGTGCAGTGACGGCACCCGTACCTGTCCAAATACAGGGGGAGGGTCCGTCAGGCACGTCACGGCTCCCGGAAGTGGAGAACCAGCCGGCCAGCAGGCACTCCCGACCAGGTTCACACCATTTCCAAGACTAAACCCAAATTAAAGTCGGTTGATATTGGAGCATGAATAGGCAAAGATAATGAAAATAAAAATTAAAAATTGGGAAGATGTATGCAAAAGGTAGAAATTACTAACGTAAAGAATGTACAAGGATCACAAGGATTGCACATGGGAAAAGGTTTGCAAAAAGAGGGGTATGGCACTGATATAAATAGTACAGCAAGCCAAGTGTTTCCATCCCTTTGAATATTCAATAAATGGGGTTGAAGGGAAAGAAAAAGGGACTTTAAATGAACATATGGTCTGGTAAGGCACCATTGTTCCATCCCTCGGGACTTTATATGAAACTGTAGTCTGGTAAGGCTGCGAGTTTCCATCCCTGTCATGCATCAAAAGGGGAAACGAGAGGGAAGTGGGACTTTATATGAAACACTTGGTTGCAGCAAGGTAATTAGGTGAAGAGGTAAAAAGTTTTATTTATTGCCATCTAAAATAAACATCAATAGCATTAGATTGCAACAGTAATAACATACATTGATACATGGTATAAATTCATAAAAGCAGTATCATATAGAATGGCAATTAATCATCCTTCCAGAGTTCACCAATATGGTCATAAGTAAAAAACGGTAGTACAACGTAAAACTTGCAAAACCCATGGTCTTGTTGATCTTAGTGAAGATATTGGATGTAAACTTGGTACTGTGGTAATGTTAGTTGGAAGTAAGATGTATGGCAGCTCTACGCGTTTCGTGGCTAGGGGGCCACTCGTCAGGAGCAAGCACAAGATATATCTATGAATAAAGGATGAAGTATTATGATAGGGTAGGTAAGTACGGTAATGGGGTATAAAACCCTCAGATCAATTACCTGTTGATATTTGGTGTAAGTGTGGTTGTGGCGCGAAAGCGGGGTACCAGACCCTCCGGATAAATGCTCCCAACTGGGAGCCGCGGCAGACATATCGTCCAAGATACCCAAATAAGCGTCGGCCAGAGCGGGCACAAGAGGGCAAGGCAACCTGGGGAGGAGATGAAGGGTGTGCCATGGTAAACTGGACAGGAATGGATGAGGGGGAAGGAATTGTGAATAAGGCCTATGGAAAGGCAGTGAAAAAGGTGAAAAACCGGCCAACAAGGGCCTGAGGGTGGGTGTGAAGAGAGATGAGGGAGGTGAGTGGTGGTGATGACCACCAATCAAGGGTGAATTGTGCGAATCAGAGGAAAAAAGAAAGGTGAGTGGCAAGGTAAGAAAGGGGAACAAATGTGGCTACCATGAAGGAGACAGGGAGAAGGGTGATGTGGATGGGTGAATTACCTGGGTGTGGGTGGCTGATTGCAACAGCCATGTGTACAGTCCAGAGGAAGAGCGTGGAGGAAGCCTTGACTACCGGCACCCGCCCTAGGGACGCCCAAATAGGCGCCGGGGCGATGACGTCGCCGACGTCACGCCAGCGCAGCAGGGGGGGGCGGGGGAAGACCGGCGGCAGGAGGATTCCAGCAAACGCTCGATCCTCCGCCATCGGAAGTCCCCCAATTCTGCCCGCGAGCGTGGTCACCACAGACATGAAAATGCCATAAATCTATTTATTTTGTAGACGCTATATACCAATCAATATATACGCTTATTGTGATTTTTTTTTTACCAAAAGTATGTAAAAAATACATATCGGCTTAAACTGATGAAGAAATTTGTTTTTAAAACATTTTTTGGGGATATTTATTATAGCAAAAAGTAAAATATATTGTTTTTTTTTTTTTTTTAAATTGTCAGTCTTTTTTTGTTTATAGTGCAAAAAATAAAAACTGCAGAGATGAGCAAAGCTCTATTTCTGGGAAAAAAAATGACGTCAATTTTATTTGGGTTCAACATGACACGACCGCGCAATTGTCAGTTAAAGCGATGCAGTGCCATTTCACAAAAAATGGCCTGGACAAGAAGGGGGTAAATCCTTCCATGGCTGAAGTGGTTAAGATAAAAAAAAAAGTTCTGTGTGCAGCAACCCCCTCATACTTACCTGAGCCCATTTCAATCCAGTGATATTGCAGGAGAGTCTGGTCTGCTCGGGACTCTCCCTCCTCATTGGCTGAGACAGCAGAGCGGCGCCATTGGCTCCCGCTGCTGTCAAAGTCAGTGAGACAATGAGGAGAGAGAGGGGGCGGGGCTTCACCGTGGCTCCGTGTCTGAATGGACACAGAACAGCGGCTTGGCTCGGGTGCCCCCATAGCAAGCTGCTTGCTGTGGGGGCACTCAGCAGGAAGGAGGGGCCAGGAGCGCTGGCGAGGGACCCGAGAAGAAGAGGATCTGGGCTGCCCTGTGCAAAACCACTGCACAGAGGAAGTAAGTATAATATGTCAGTTATTTTTAAATGAAAAAACTGAGACTTTAGTATCACTTTAAATATAGCCATTTAGTTGCTTGCTTGGCAAACTGCAAACAGCTTGGATTCAAGTTCAACTCGTGACCGGATTCTGAAGCTCATTCCTAGTATCAGTTATCTTTACCCTTTATTGATGCCCTGCAGACCCAGTTGTCACAAGTGAAGTTTGAGTTAGGTCATGCATTACCATCCTTAAAAAGAAACTCCATTCCTCTCCGGGTGATCTATGTACATTACAAGGATTTTACCAAACTTTGTTGCAGAGTCCTACCTTGTGTTATTCTGAAGTCCATGTGGAAAGGTAATCTAATGGGAGTGGTTTCTTGATTATCAAATAGGAAATTTTTGTTATTTTTAAATGGAGAAAAAAACTGAGACCTTAGTATCACTTTGGCTACTTTCACACTGAGGTGCTTTACAGGCAGCACAGCGCTAAAAATATCCCCTGTATAGCACCTGTAAAGAGCCTCTCCTGTCTCCAGTGTGAAAGCCCAAGTGCTTTAACACTGGAGCGGTGCGATTGCAGGACGGTCAAAAAAGTCCTGCAAACTGCATCCTTTCAGCGCTATAAGAGCGGTGTATACACCGCTCCTAAAGCGCCTCTGCCCATTGAAAACAATGAGGCAGCGCCGCCAAACCGCCGGGATGGCACCGCTTTAGCGGCGCTACGCAGGTGGTTTTAACCCTTTTTTGACTGCTAGCGGGGGTTAACACCGCCCCGCTAGCGGCCGGATAGCGGTGCTAAAACGCCGGTAAAGCAGCGCTAAAAATAGCGCCGCTTTACCGCCGGCGCCTGCCCGCCCCAGTAGCCTTAATATATGGCAATTTAGTGGCTTTAGTTTGGCATAACAAGGTTCAAAAATAAAAAGAAAAACTGCGCTGCAGAGCAAAAAAGGTCAAAGGTAAAAGCTGCACACAAAATACACCAATATCTGTGTATACCATGAAAAATAAAAAATAAATAAAGTGCGCTAATTATATGAAAATACACACATAGATGTGAATACATGTGGGTGGTAGTAAAAACCCCAATCTACTGAGAGCAAGTAAATGACTCCATGAGTGGTAGAAATATATAAGTGCAAAACATAAAAACTCAAAGAAGAAACAAAAAATGTGTACATGTGAAGTACAATGATATTAATAGCGTGAAAATCTGAAAATCAAACAAACTCAGTCCATGGGTTCAAACATAAAAAGTTCATCAGTGAAAAAAAGCTTCCATCCACTATACAGCTCAGCAGCAGCTAATCCCCCTATGAGTGGATTGACAAAGGAGAGAGATGTGCAGGATGGTGCAAATCCACTAACGGTGACTCCAATAAGTGAGAAAGTGATAAAGGTGGACTCTTACCCTCCGTGTTGGACCCCCTCCTTGGAAGGGTCTATCAGGCATGCAGATTTTTGCCCTCTGCAGGGACCGTGTAATGAGAAGATCTCCCCAGCAGCTGTCAGGAATGTTGTCTCAGATCCGGGCTGGTCCAAGTGAAACGCCTGGAGAGGGGGGAAGGAAAGCTCTCTTGCTCCCAGTGTGGCAAAGGAAAAAGCAAAAGAGCGGAGCTCCAATAGTGTAAAAAGTTTCGGAATTTATTCAATAAAAGTACAGACCGCAACGGAGAGTGCACGCTCCGTGAGGTAAAAATACAATTAAAAACAAGCCGGCATATAAGAATCGTAATAACCCGTGCATAACATGGGGCAATCGTGACGGCTTACAACGTAGCCACGCCCTACATGTTTCGTCATTAGTAGACGTCTTCAAAGGGGCACGGGCTACGTGTTAAGCCATCCCCTATATAGTATAACAGTGCACACCAAGCCTCGTTTTCACCTCCGCTCTCAGGGAAGGGAAAACCCAAGCCTCTACCTGGTGCTCCTCAGTGAATGGATGTTGCCAAGGTGACACATAGGACTGAAACTAAACAAAACTTCAGCCATTCCCAGCAGAGCCAATCTCTCGTGCCATCTGGAGGAAGAAGCCCAGTATTACTAGACAATTAATATGTCTTACAGATGCTAATTTGGAACGTAAAACTGACAGAGCAGAAAGGAGAAAATCACTGAATCTCACCAAGAGGCACAATGTGGTGGTTAATAATAATAAAAGTGTAGAAAAAAAATTGTAAATATATATGGAAATGTACGAAAAAGAAACAACGTTTTTGCACTGATGAACTTTTTATGTTTGAACCCATGGACTGAGTTTGTTTGATTTTCAGATTTTCACGCTATTAATATCATTGTATTTCACATGTACACATTTTTTGTTTCTTCTTTGAGTTTTTATGTTTTGCACTTATATATTTCTACCACTCATGGAGTCATTTACTTGCTCTCAGTAGATTGGGGTTTTTACTACCACCCACATGTATTCACATCTATGTGTGTATTTTCATATAATTAGCGCACTTTATTTATTTTTTAGTTTGGCAAACAGCTTGGATGCAAGTTCAACTCGTGACCAGATCCTGAAGCTCATTCCTAGAATCAGTTATCTTTATCCTTGATGGTAGTAATACCGCCACTAAAGGAATGTTTTCCCTCTGCAGTAGCAGTAAGAAGTTCATCCAGATGATCAGGACAAATCTGGCCCTTTAGTTCACCTGTTCCATGAATCCTGGACATGCAGGGTTGGGTGTGAATCCTGCATGTCCACCATTGTGGTCTTCATCGAGTTGGGGAAGGGGTGTTAGGAAGAGCTAATTCTGCTAAACTGTGCTAAAGTGATTACAGTATTGGGCTAAATGGGCTTATTTTGTATTCCACCTTTGTCTACTTTCAGTTTTATTTTTACATCCGACTGCCTTTTATAGTACAACTTTTTTTCGGTATCACAAGTGTCAATGCCTATTAGCTGCTGGGCCAGCCTTTTTTCGTGAATTTTGGAGGTCTTCCTTCATTTTACTTTTTATTTTCTTTGCTGCTAAGCGCAGCATACAGTCGATGCTGAACAGATCTTGGAGTTGCCATTTGTACACAGCACCATACAACTTTGTTGTGCGATAACCTGTGTGCACAAAAGCACCACACATTCACAACCAATTGAAAGCCAAATGTAGACAAAGGGACCAGGTTGTAATAATGTCATTACCCGAATATGGCATTGGCCATGTTTGGGAAATTAATTGTCAATGTGTGGGTGGAGCCTGCCGGGGGAACTGAGAAAGTAGTTCCCCATCAGGTCCACCTGGCTATTGATTGACATGTGCATGGCAGTGAGCTCATTCAAAAGCTTCTATTGGACTGAATAGAAGCTATAGATCCATCCAGTGCTGTGCACTGTCAATCATCAGCCATGTCCTCATTGGGGAATTAGTCTGTTATTTGGCCATCAGGATCAACCCACCCCATTACAAAACTCCTTGGCCATTTGCCTATCAGTGTAAGGGAGGGAGGAAGTGGACATAGGAGTTGCCTGGGACTGGCACATTCATGTACCTGTCTGTGACAACACTTTTGGTGTGGCGGCCAACAGAAATCTAAAAGGTGGCTATGCCACCCTTTATGAATTCCCCAGAGTTTGCAGTGTAGTGTGATATTACAGATGTACAGTGATATATACATCACCCGCGTGGGGCCAGGGATAGATTATTCAATGTACGGAAGCAGCACACACAAAGTCCATGAAGAGTTAACAGTTATTCAGACAGAAGTAAGTTAGGAGTTTCAAGGGTACTTGAAGAACACAGTAGTTAGCACTAGTATAGTCTCTGATGGCAACAGACACAGATCACTAGCAGTAAAGGTACATTTACACTTGTGGTAACTGGTGCAACAACACCTCCCAGTAGAGTGCTTGTACAGTCCTTATGGAACAAGTGAAGATAGCATTGCAGATATGCCTGCTTGAACCCAAATGTCACGGCACCGGAACACAGTTGGGCAGCAGTACATATTCAGGCACAGTAATGCCGCATACACACGGTCTGACTTTTTGGCTACAAAAGTTCGACAGCCCGTCCGACAGACTTTGGACGGACTTTTGGCGGACTTGCGGCGGACTTTCTAACGAACGGACTTGCCTACATACGATCACACAAAAGTCCGACAGCCTAGTACGCGGTGACGTACACCAAGTCCGACGAGACTATAAAACGGAAGTTCAATAGCCCATACGACACCCTTTGGGCTCCTTCTGCTAATCTCGTGTTTATCTCGTGTTAGTAGAAGTTTGGTGAGAGACGATTCGCGCTTGTGAGACTCGTATTTTTCAGTTTGTTTTAACTGTTGTTCAGTCTGTGCTTGTGAGGTTTGTATCTGCTTTTCAGTGCGTTTGGTCAGTTGGCATTGAGCAACCTTTGTTTTATTGTCCGCTCGTTGCTCATTTTCAGGTCGCACTTCACAGGCCTTGCTGTTCTTCAGTGCGTTCTGTTAAGTGCGTTCTGACCAGCCGACCATTTTGAAGCCATGTTACTTGTACGTACTCGTCGTAGAGCTCGTGCATTGTATGTGCTTGGTGCTGTATTCATTCTTCAGCCCAAGACCAGTCCATGAACAGGGCGAGGAGGAGTTCATGGACGAAGAATTGGTTGCTCCAGCGTGACCAATTCTGTCACATGCCATTGCTCCGTGAGATCCGTGAGAATAATCCTGAGGATTTCAGGAACTTTCTCCGGATGACGGACCCCATTTTTGACCGTTTGTTGGCTTTGCTCACCCCTTATATCAGCAGGCAGGATACCTGCATGAGGCAAGCCATCACTCTGGAGCAGAGGCTAGTCGCCACGTTGCGGTACTTGGCGACCGGGAGAAGCCTTCAGGACCTTAAGTTCTCCACAGGCATCTCCCCCCAGGCTCTGGGGATCATTATCCCAGAGACCTGTTCTGCCATCATTCAGGTCCTGCAGAAGGAGTATATTAAGGTAAGAATTTTATCCTTTATTAGCATCACATGTTATTTTATTTAATGTTTGATAATGTAATGTATTTCTTAACTCAAACACTACTTACCATCATTGCAATATAGTGTGAATGTCCCCTTTTTGTCCTCATGCCTACTGTAATTTTTTTCATGTTCTTTTTTGTCCTGCATGTATATTTGTCTTCACTAACCTCCCCAGCAAGCAATGCTGGGCACATATCCACCAAGTCTACTCACTTTGAATGTATTTTGTCAGCTGCATTGTAGTTTTTTTTCCCCTAAACTCCATCCAAATAGTGTGTGTGTCATTAACTCGATTTCCAATCCCCTCCCCCCCTAAACTCCATCCAAATAGTGTGTGTGTCATTAACGCAATTTCCAATCCCCTCCCCCCCCCTCAAACTCCATCCAAATAGTGTGTGTCATTAACTCGATTTCCAATCCCCCCCCTAATAATTTGCTATAATGTTCTGTGGTGTTGATTTTAAAAAAGCAAATATATGTTGCACTTTGCAAAATGCATTTGCACTCTGCAAGTGCATTTGCTCCAGGGCTTTAGTAAATGAGCAGAAGCTCTGCTGATTTCCATCATCAAATCATGTGCAAGCCACAAAGTGTTTGGATTAATTGCCCTTGCATGTGATTGGGTACTCCTTGCAACATGAAGCCTTTACCTTACCTCATTTACTAAGCTGTGGAGCAACTGCACTTGCAGAGTGCAACAACTGCACTTTTCAAACTGCACAGTCTTTTAGCCTTTAGTCAATCAAACCCTGCGTGTCCTGAAACTTAATTTCTAATTTCACCACACCCTAAAATGTAACAATGTGCCATCAGAGGGGGTGAGCAATCTGATAAGTGTGCCTTTCCATATTATTTATTAAAGAAGATTTCAATTATTTAA
Organism: Aquarana catesbeiana; assembly: GCA_037953035.1. Taxonomy (NCBI): domain Eukaryota; kingdom Metazoa; phylum Chordata; class Amphibia; order Anura; family Ranidae; genus Aquarana; species Aquarana catesbeiana. The sequence goes on along the minus strand of JBBHAA010000639.1, from coordinate 212,966 downwards.
TGTTATACTGAAGCTGGGCAATAATGTTTTAAGTGTAATGTTCTTGCAATGTTCTTTTCAAAATTACTGAGTTTTGGTTTCTTGTTTGATTCCCCAGTTTCCTTCAACGCAACAGGAATGGCAGACTGTGGCATCCCATTTTGCCACCCGTTGGGACTTTCCCAACTGTGGAGGGGCTATAGATGGGAAACATGTCCACATCGTGCCACCACCCCATTTGGGGTCATACTATTTTAATTATAAGGGGTTCCATAGTATTGTCTTAATGGCGATGGTGTCGGCACAATATGACTTTCTGTATGTGGACGTGGGGAAGAATGGCCGGATGCCGGATGGAGTGTATTTGCCCAGATGGAGTTCTACCAGCGTCTCCAGAGTGGTGGCCTGGGATTGCCACCTGATGCGGATAACGTGGAAGGACTCCCCTTTGTCTTCATAGCAGATGAAGCCTTCGCTCTGAGCAAGCACCTCATGAGGCCATTCCCCCAAAGGACCCTCACCCCAGAGAGGAGGGTTTTTAATTTCCGGCTGGCCAGAGCGAGAAGAGTTGTTGAGAATGCTTTTGGGATTCTGGCCAGCCGGTTCCGCCTGTTTCAGACATCGATAAACCTTGCAGAATACAAACTTAATTACATCATTTTAGCGTGCTGCATCCTGCACAACTTTTTGAACAAACATTCCCCAAATTATATTTTGCCAGTTGGGCCTGAGGCCGGACTTATTATTAGTGACAATCTGACGGGCCTGGATACTGTCCGTACTGGCTTGGCCCCCCAAAGTGCCCGTCAAGTTTGTGATCAATATGTAGATTATTTTATGGGTAGGGGGGCCATTGCAATGCCCCAGAATATTTAATTTGTCAAAATAAAAAATCTTGATCAAGTCTTGAATTATATTTATTGCTTGCCTTTCTTTTTGGCTTTCTCCTAGGTTATGGTAGAGCACTTGTAGTGCCAAGTGTATTTTCCTTTAGTAAATAAGCACCATTGTCACTGTAACCAACTATTTTAACTTTAAACAAACTGATACTGAGCATTGAAAGAAAGAAACCACACATTTTGTTAATTACTAAACAGATTTTTTATTATTCGGTGTACATTCACATGCGTTTGTTAAAAATGTTGCATGTCAAAAATATATCTATATTTAGAAATTTTTAACAATATAATTAGGTCCTTTTTTTTTTTTTACAATATTTTTTGTTTTAACAAACAGGCCTCTTTTTGTTTTTTGAAAACAGGCCTCTATTTTTTTTTTTTTTTGAAAACAGGCCTCTATTTTTTTTTTTTTTTTTTTTAAACAGGTCTCTATTTTTTTTTTTGTTTGTTTTTTTATTTTATAAAAACAGGCCTTTATTTTTTTTTTTTTTTTTTTTTTTAATACAAGCCTCTTTTTTTTTGTTTTTTTATTTTATAAAAACAGGTCTCTATATATATATATATATATATATATATTTTTTTTTTTTTTTTTTTGGGAAAACAGGCATATAATTTTTACAAGAGAAAAGAGAAGGCCCAGAATGGGGTCAGCAAACAAGGAAATGAAGAACATGATTGATGTTTTTTTGGTTGAAAAAGGGCATTTATATTCTCCCCAAAACATCGATCATGTTCTTCATTTCCTGCTGCATACGATCCAGCCGATTCCGCATTAAATCAATCTCCCCATTCCAGGCCATTATCTGACCAATTAGGCGTTGTGCGCTGTCTGTGCTAAAATGTTCACCCAGACCTAAAATTGAATGAAAAAAAGATGTGTTTAAAAATATGCAGCCATACATAGATTACCTTACCATAAGCTGGTGTCTCAGACACTGACCTGGTGGGGTGCCCATGTCGCATACTTCATCAACATCCTCGGGGGTGGCGCTGTTGCTTGATTCAAGCACAACCAGATCACCTAAAATAGAGTTTAAAATGTTATTTTCAAAATATGCAGCCATACATAGATTACTGTAAGCTGGTGTGTCAGACACTCATCTGGTGGGGTGCCCATGTCGCCCACCTCTCCTTCCTCCACATCCTCTGTGGGGCTTGGGCTGATTTCCCAATTATGGTGTTGCGGTTGGGGGGGACTGGGTTCATCTTGGCTGAGCCTTTTCTCCCCTATGTGAAAGAAAAAAAAATATACTTAGCACACAGATATTTTAGTACATAGTAATCTTAAAACATTGTAGTGAAGTGGTGTATAAATTGTCTGTTTGTGTAGAGTTCCTAGTTTAATACATGTTTAAATTTTCTAAAGACATATCTAGATATATATATATATATATATATATATACATATATATATATATATATATATATATATATATATATATATATATATATATATATATATATATATATATATATATATACACATATATATACACATATATATATATATATACATATATATATATATATATATATATATATATATATATATATATATATATATATATATATACATATATATATATATATATATATATATATATATATATATATATATATATATATATATATATATATATATATATATATATATATATATATAGATAAACTTCAGGTGGGTTATCTTCTTTTCTTTAATCCTTGTCCAATCACAGCACCATCAGGGTGGACTCCCAATTTTCCACCATAAATTAATAAAGAAAAAGCATGGATCGATGCTTGATGCAAAAATATCCTTTACTTGAAAGTAGGGATGAGCTTCGTGTTCGAGTCGAACCCATGTTCGACTCGAACATCGGCTGTTCGATCGCTCGTCGAATTGCGAACGATATGGGCTGTTCGCGCCAAATTCGTGTGGCGCGTCACGGCCCATAATTCACTGTGGCATCGCAGTGCATTGCTTGCTGATGATTGGCCAAGCATGCACTATGACCCGCATGCTTGGCCAATCACAGCGCCGCCTTAACAGAGAGCCGTAATTGGCCAAAGCCAAGGAGGCTTTGGCCAATTATGGCTCAGGGGATTTAGTACACGCCCCACACTATATAAGGCCGCCTGCACGGCGGCCCTGTGCAGTGTGTTCCGGTGTGCTGAGAAATAGAGAGAGAGAGAGACAGTGTCATTTCATTTGAGTTAGCTAGATTAGGCAGGACAGTCAGTCAGTTAGCTGCACTTAAAGTGTATTGTCTATATATATGCATCCCAGGTGTTGCATATATATATATATATATATATATATATATATATATACACTGTATTCAGTTTAGCTAGATCCGTTCCTGTTACCTTCTAGACTATTTACATTTAGTGCAGTGCGTCCTGCTCACAGTGTTCAGCTAGATCCGTTCCTGTTATCTTCTTACTGACAGGCAGGCTTGTCTTGTTACAGTATTTTGAAGAAAATTACTGGTGTTCTTTTGATCCTATTAGTACCACAGTCAGGCAGCTAGACTATTTACATTTAGTGCAGTGCGTCCTGCTCACAGTGTACAGCTAGATCCGTTCCTGTTATCTTCTTACTGACAGGCAGGCTTGTCTTGTTACAGTATTTTGAAGAAAATTACTGGTGTTCTTTTGATCCTATTAGTACCACAGTCAGGCAGCTAGACTATTTACATTTAGTGCAGTGCGTCCTGCTCACAGTGTACAGCTAGATCCGTTTCTGTTATCTTCTTACTGACAGGCAGGCTTGTCTTGTTACAGTAAATACAGCTACCTGAAGAAAATTGCTGGTGTTCTTTTGATCCTATTAGTACCACAGTCAGGCAGCTAGACTATTTACAGTTAGTGCAGTGCGTTCCCCTTAATATCCATACAAGACCCAAAGGGCCTGGTAATGGACTGGGGGGTACCCATGCCGTTTGTCTCACTGATTTTCATCCATATTGCCAGGACCCGACATTACATTAAACCCGCAAGCAGTTTTAAATGAGATTTTTTCCTTTAAAAATGACATTTGGTGCAGGGACTGTTCTAAACACGGGAAACACGCGTCACTTTACAGGCATACTATAGACACCCCCAGGTACGATATTTAAAGGAATATTTCACTTCTTTTTTTTTTTTTTTACTTTAAGCATCATTAACCACTTGAGCCCCGGACCATTATGCTGCCTAAGGACCAGAGGTCTTTTTCCAATTTGGCACTGCGTCGCTTTAACTGCTAATTGCGCGGTCATGCAATGCTGTACCCAAACGAAATTTGCGTCCTTTTCTTCCCACAAATAGAGCTTTCTTTTGATGGTATTTGATCACCTCTGCGGTTTTTATTTTTTGCGCTATAAACGGAAAAAGACCGAAAATTTTGAAAAAAAATGATATTTTCTACTTTTTGTTATAAAAAAAATCCAATAAACTAAATTTTAGTCATACATTTAGGCCAAAATGTATTCGGCCACATGTCTTTGGTAAAAAAAATGTCAATAAGCGTATATTTATTGGTTTGCGCAAAAGTTATAGCGTCTACAAACTAGGGTACATTTTCTGGAATTTACACAGCTTTTAGTTTATGACTGCCTATGTCATTTCTTGAGGTGCTAAAATGGCAGAGCAGTACAAAACCCCCACAAATGACCCCATTTTGGAAAGTAGACACCCCAAGGAAATTGCTGAGAGGCATGTTGAACCCATTGAATATTTATTTTTTTTGTCCCAAGTGATTGAAAAATGACAAAAAAAAAAAAAAATATTTACAAAAAGTTGTCACTAAATGATATATTGCTCACACAGGCCATGGGCCTATGTGGAATTGCACCCCAAAATACATTCAGCTGCTTCTCCTGAGTATGGGGATACCACATGTGTGGGACTTTTTGGGAGCCTAGCCGCGTACGGGGCCCCGAAAACCAATCACCGCCTTCAGGATTTCTAAGGGTGTAAATTTTTGCTTTCACTCTTCACTGCCTATCACAGTTTCGGAGGCCATGGAATGCCCAGGTGGCACAAAACCCCCCAAAATGACCCCATTTTGGAAAGTAGACACCCCAAGCTATTTGCTGAGAGGCATATTGAGTCCATGGAATATTTTATATTTTGACACAAGTTGCGGGAAAGTGACACTTTTTTTTTTTTTTTTTTTTCATAAAGTTGTCACTAAATGATATATTGCTCACACAGGCCATGGGCATATGTGGAATTGCACCCCAAAATACATTTAGCTGCTTCTCCTGAGTATGGGGATACCACATGTGTGGGACTTTTTGGGAGCCTAGCCGCGTACGGGACCCCGAAAACCAATCACTGCCTTCAGGATTTCTAAGGGTGAAAATTTTTGATTTCACTCTTTACTGCCTATCACAGTTTCGGAGGCCATGGAATGCCCAGGTGGCATAAAACCCCCCCAAATGACCCCATTTTGGAAAGTAGACACCCCAAGCTATTTGCTGAGAGGCATGGTGAGTATTTTGCAGCTCTCATTTGTTTTTGAAAATGAAGAAAGACAAGAAAAAACATTTTTTTTTTCTTTTTTCAATTTTCAAAACTTTGTGACAAAAAGTGAGGTCTGCAAAATACTCACTATACCTCTCAGCAAATAGCTTGGGGTGTCTACTTTCCAAAATGGGGTCATTTGGGGGGGTTTTGTGCCACCTGGGCATTCCACGGCCTCCGAAACTGTGATAGGCAGTGAAGAGTGAAATCAAAAATTCACGCCCTTAGAAAGCCTGAAGGCGGTGCTTGGTTTTCGGGGTCCCGTACGCGGCTAGGCTCCCAAAAAGTCTCACACATGTGGTATCCCCGTACTCAGGAGAAGCAGCAGAATGTATTTTGGGGTGTAATTTCACATATTCCCATGGCATGTTTGAGCAATATATCATTTAGTGACAACTTTGTGCAAAAAAAAAAAAAAAAAAAAAAAATTTGTCTCTTTCCCGCAACTTGTGTCGCAATATAAAATATTCCATGGACTCGACATGCCTCTCAGCAAATAGCTTAAATAGCTTGGGGTGTCTACTTTCCAAAATGGGGTCATTTGGGGGGGTTTTGAACTGTCCTGGCATTTTATGCACAACATTTAGAAGCTTATGTCACACATCACCCACTCTTCTAACCACTTGAAGACAAAGCCCTTTCTGACACTTATTGTTTACATGAAAAAGTTTTTTTTTTTTGCAAAAAAATTACTTTGAACCCCCAAACATTATATATTTTTTTAAAGCAAATGCCCTACAGATTAAAATGGTGGGTGTTTCATTTTTTTTTTTCACACAGTAATTGCGCAGCGATTTTTCAAACGCATTTTTTGGGGAAAAAACACACTTTTAATGCACTAAAACACACTATATTGCCCAAATGTTTGATGAAATAAAAAAGATGATCTTAGGCCGAGTACATGGATACCAAACATGACATGCTTTAAAATTGCGCACAAACGTGCAGTGGCAACAAAATAAATACATGTTTAAAAGCTTCAAAAGCCTTTACAGGTTACCACTTTAGATTTACAGAGGAGGTCTACTGGAAAAATTACTGCACTCGATCTGGCCTTCGCGGTGATACCTCACATGCATGGTGCAATTGCTGTTTACATATGACGCCAGACCGCCGCTTGCGTTCGCCTTAGCGCGAGAGCAGGGGGCGACAGGGGTGCTTTTTTTTTTTTTTTTTTTCTTTATTATTTTTTTGCTTTTTTAATCTTACTTTTAAACTGTTCCTTTCATATTTTTTTTTTTAATCATTTTTATTGTTATCTCGGGGAATGTAAATATCCCCTATGATAGCAATAGGTAGTGACAGGTACTCTTTTTTGAAAAAATTGTGGTCTATTAGACCCTAGATCTCTCCTCTGCCCTCAAAGCATCTGACCACACCAAGATCGGTGTGATAAAATGCTTCCCCAATTTCCCAATGGCGCTATTAACATCCGGCGAAATCTAAGTCATGAAATACTCGTAGCTTCCGATTTCTTAGGCCATAGAGATGTTTGGAGCCACTCTGGTCTCTGATCAGCTCTATGGTCAGCTGGCTGAATCACCGGCTGCATTCTCAGGTTCCCTGTTGAGACAGGAGAGCCAGAGAAAAACACGGAAGACGGTGGGGGTGGGGGGGGCATTCCCTCCCACGGCTTGTAAAGGCAGTCTAGAGGCTAATTAGCCGCTAGGATTGCTTTTACATGAAAGCCGACCGCTGGCTGAAAAGAATGATACCAAGATGATACCTAAACCTGCAAGCATCATTCTGGTATAACCACTCAAAGTCGTGAATGGCGTACCTGAAGACAAAAAAATGGTTAACAATGGTTAACAATAAAGCACAGTAAACAGTAAAGTATAAATAATTACACACCTGAAAAACAAACATGATAAAACATAATAACAATAACAATAACAATAAAACATTGCAGAATAGAATACAGTAAAAAAGAGCAGAACAATAGAGAGAGAGAATAGAGAGAGAGAGAACAATAAAACGACAACTATTTTTTTTTTATTTCATATTTTTTTTTTTTTTTTACACTTTTTTTGTAACTAACTTTTATAACGGTAACCGGTTCCAGGTTCGGGTCTCTCAAAATGCGATGGCATCTTGGGAGACCCTGTGAAAGTGTGCCTAGTCTGTGCAATGCTGTACCCTACGCTAATACTCAACTAGTGAATGGTAGCGTTCAAAACATTCACCAATGCAAAGACCAGGATTGTCAGGACAGGAGGGACAATAATAGAGGGTGTCACGCCTATATCCGCGCTTGCTGCAGACACAACATCTTTTTTGGGGGGGTTCGTTGGGTAGGGGTACTCGGGAGGACATAAAGAAAATGCCTCTCATGCAGCCGACTGCATTTGGTTGGGGATGTGAATGGGGGAAGTACGGGCGCTGCAGAAGCGGTGGGTTCCCAATTAGGATTGGCGAATGCAGCAGGAAGGGCATTATGGGCACGACGGGCCTGTGTTTGTCTTTTTGGTGGCAGCGGGACACTACTTGTGCTTGCCACCTCACCAGCTTGAACTGCACTTATGGGACTCGCCACGTCACCAAGTCTTACTGCAGTGCTGGTTTGACTACGACCGGGGTGTACTAGGCCGCTGGCGCTTGCCAGTTCCCCAAAACGCTACCAAAAAACTGTTAGCGATCGCAGGGATCAGGCCTGACTCTGCGAACGCTGCAGTTATGCGTTTAGTGTTTTGTAAGTGACAGTGATCAATCGATACTGCACTTGGGTGGGCTGGGCTGGGCCGGGCGGAGGGGCAAAACGCAGGTGCTAGCAGGTATCTGGGCTGATCCCGCTAACACTGCGTTTTTGGGAACCCTAAACTGCTGGTGACGCTAGTATAGATCTGATCGGATCAGATATTGATCCGTTCAGATACTATACCACTAAGGGAGGTGTACGGTGCGTGCGTGGGTGTTAGCGGTACTGGCGCTAACCTGACGCTGCCTGGGGCTGGTGCTTGCCAGTTCACCAAAACGCTACAAAAAAAACTGTTAGCGATCGCAGGGATCAGGCCTGACTCTGCGAACGCTGCAGTTATGCGTTTAGTGTTCTGTAAGTGACAGTGATCGATCGATACTGCACTTGGGTGCGCTGGGCTGGGCCGGGCGGAGGGGCAAAACGCAGGTGCTAGCAGGTATCCGGGCTGATCCCACTAACACTGCATTTTTGGGAACCCTAAACTGCTGGGGACGCTAGTATAGATCTGATCGGATCAGATATTGATCCGTTCAGATACTATACCACTAAGGGAGGTGTACGGTGCGTGCGTGGGTGTTAGCGGTACTGGCGCTAACCTGACGCTGCCTGGGGCTGGTGCTTGCCAGTTCACCAAAATGCTACCAAAAAAACTGTTAGCAATTGCAGGGATCAGGCCTGACTCTGCGAACGCTGCAGTTATGCGTTTAGTGCCTTGTAAGTGACAGTGATCGATCGATACTGCACTTGGGTGGGCTGGGCGGAGGGGCAAAACGCAGGTGCTAGCAGGTATCTGGGCTGATCCCGCTAACACTGCGTTTTTGGGAACCCTAAACTGCTGGGGACGCTAGTATAGATCTGATCGGATCAGATATTGATCCGATCAGATACTATACCACTAAGGGAGGCGCATGCTGTGTGCGTGGGTGTTAGCGGTACTGGCGCTAATCTGACGCTGCCTGGGGTGACGCATATCACCGCCGGGCGATCGGGGGGCTAAACCTTTATTCGGTAATAAACGGCGGGTGCCCTGACACTATAAAAAAAAAAAAAAACTAACCAGCGTCAACCGTAACGGTTATACAGTGATCAGTGGTGAAAGGGTTAACTAGGGGGCAATCAAGGGGTTAAAACATTTATTAGGTAGTATATGGGGGTCCCTGACGCTATAAAACGCTGACGGCGAACCTAAATATTTACCTCACTAACTAGCGTCACCAGCGACACTAATACAGCGATCAGAAAAATGATCGCTTAGCGACACTGGTGACAGGGGGTGATCAAGGGGTTAAAACTTTATTAGGGGGGGTTAGGGGGGTACCCTAGACCTACAGGGGGGTAACAGTAACTGTGCTAACACAGTAACTGTCACAAACTGACACAGCAGTAATCAGAAAAAAAAAAAAAAAAAAAAAAAAACTGCTGGTGTCAGTTTGTGACAGGGGGGGGGGTGATTGGGGGGGGATCGGGGGGCGATCGGGGGGGGGATCGGGGTGTAATGTTTGCCTGGCATGTTCTACTGTGTGTGTGTGTGTTGGTGCACTTACTCACATGTCGTCTCTCCTCGGGCCGGAACGGAAACTACCGACCCGAGGGGAGATTATATCACTTCCTTTGCTGCTGTTTAGCATACAGCAGCAAAGGAGTGTTCCCATTGGCCGGCGGCGATCGCGAGGGGGGGGCCACGAACGGATGGCCTCCCCCTCGTCTCTGATCGCCGGGGGACAGAACGGGACCGCCTCGGGCGGCGGGGGGGGGTCCGATCGGACCCCCCACCCGCGGAAGGCAAATCACGTACCCTGTACGTGATTTTGCCTGTCCGTGCCGCCTTGCCGACGTACATCGGCGTGAGGCGGTCGTCAAGTGGTTAAAATCACTGCTCCCGAAAAAACGGCTGTTTTTAAAAGTTTTTTTTGCATTGATACATGTCCCCTGGGGTAGGACCCGGGTCCCCAAACCCTTTTTAGGACAATACCATGCAAATTAGTTTTTAAAATGAGCACTTTTGATTTTGAATGTTCGAGTCCCATAGACGTCAATGGGGTTCTAACGTTCGTGCGAACTTTCGGTCCGTTCGCAGGTTCTGGTGCGAACCGAACCGGGGGGTGTTCGGCTCATCCCTACTTGAAAGTTTCAATCATACAGACATTTAAAAGTGCAGACGTGCAAGCCACTGTACAGTATCGAGCGTGAGTCGCTCTTCATCAGGCTTCTCTGGCTGTGTGAAGAGCGACTCACGCTCGATACTGTACAGTGGCTTGCACGTCTGCACTTTCAAATGTCTGTATGATTGAAACTTTCAAGTAAAGGATATTTTTGCATCAAGCATCGATCCATGCTTTTTCTTTATATATATATAAAAATACGTATATATTTAAATATAAGTCTCAATATATAAGAGAGAGAGAGAGAGAGAGAGAGAGAGAGAGAGAGAGAGAGAGAGATAGAGAGAGAGATAGAGAGAGAGATTCAGCACTTTACGGATCCTTCTGTACTGATCCGGCTCCCGGAGTTTGAGGTTGGACCATCTTTTCCTAATCTGATCTTTTGAGTGCTGTTCCCCAAAAGAAAGATGTAATGTCTTCACCACCTTCGCCATTATTTTGGCTTTTCTAAAATTAGGCTGGGCGTACGGTCCATACTTCCCATCATAGTCATTTTTTCTCATAATTGCCACGATTTCCACCATCTCTTTAAAGGACATATTGGAGGCCTTAAATCTCTGCTTCCCAGATCGGGATGTTCCGGCCTCCGGGCTTTCGTCGCTACCTGAGGTAGTACACACCTGATGTGTCTCCGCCATTGTTCATCCCACTATGCACCGTAGAAAGAATGGGCGGAGAATATTCGTTAAACTAGAACGTCAGGGGCGGGCGACGCAGGCGGAGTTTCACACATGCGCAGTATATAAAGAGAGGTATTACGCATGTGTCGTACGTACGTTCTGTGCATAGAGACGAGGGGCGGAGAATATGAGTTAAAATAGAACGTCAGGGGCGGGTGACGCAGGCGGAGTTTCACACATCAGAATTTAAAAAAAGAAATTGCGCTAGGTGTATAAAAATTGTGATTAAGTAAAAAAGGTGAAAAAGTCCTGCTGCTATGCACTATAACCCCGATATAAGGGTACCAAAAGACTAGATATAATATAAAGAGTGCAGCGCTGGACATATAACGTAGATGGAAAAAATATTATTAAACCATGTACTAAAATTTGATCAACAAAATATACAAATAATGACCTATGAAGGTAGTGAATTACTTATGACCATAAACATATAAATAGAAAATAGTGAATTACTTATGACTGTAAACGTATGAAAGAGCATAAAAGTCCAAAGCAATAATTAATCGTGCAATGTGAATAAGCATATGAAATTACAAAAAACCTTGAGAATAAAACTTTTAAAGTGCAAAAAAGTCCAAATCAATAAATTTCCGTGCAATGTGTATTTCAGGGGTGCATCCTCGATGATCGGTGTTGCCCACCACCAGATAGGTGAATGAATAAAAGGCTTACCAGAAAGCCTGTGACCGCCCTTATTCAGGGGGGTCAAAACAGGCTTAGTAGATATGGGAGGACCACCACATGGATACTCCGTTTGATAGATGGATCAATGGACCAGGGCTCCTTGCTAGGTAATTCTCCAGCCAACGACCAATGTGAATACTCTCCCAGCTCCCGTCCTCTCCTAGGGCAGACTTGAAGCTTCCACAGATTCAATATAGGGAGATGTGATATGTAGTTGCCAGAAAGAGATAAAGAAAAAGAGCTCCGCTGGTGCAGATAACTTTGGGTTTCTTTTATTGGCAAAAAATTCCGATATCAGGCATTAAAAAGCAAAAAAACGAGCAAGATAAGAAAACGACACTACCGCCGTTTGTTTAAAAATCGCGCATGCGCGGTGCGTGCAATGTTGTGACCCTACGGCCGTTTCGTCACAACTGACGTCATCAGGGGTACGCACCGACGCACGCGCATGCGCATTAAATACACAGGCGTCTAGATGGAGGACGCTATGATTGGTTCATACTAGGCTGTGCTTCATATAAGAAATCAGCTGTAAAGAAACCTAACATAGGCATAAACCTCTCTGGCCAATCAAGTAAAGGGAACACCAAGCCGACAAACCACGTCTCATCAAGACAACAGCATGTAAACACTCAACCGATGCCATCTAGTGGTTTTTTTGGAAATTTCCCCAAAAATCCAACACGTAACCAAGCTGCATTATAAAGAATGTTAAAGTGGATTGATTAATTAATTAGAAAAATAGAAATAACATAAAAATATATAAAAATTATATAAAAAATATAAAAAACAATTAATTAAAGTCAGGTAACATTATACCTCTATATATGGAATAGATTTATACAGTATATTAGGGAAAAAAGGAAGGGAATAAAACTGAAGCTTGTTAATGCCCATTATGAAAACAACAACATAGCCTACTCCTTACAATAATTATAGGACAATGATAAATAAAAAATAAAGAATATAAAATACTACCCCTATTCAAAATAAGAGTTAAATTAGTATATAGAAAATATATATACCCGAGTGGGACATCAACTTATCCAACAACCTCATCTTTCAACTGTTGTTGATAAAACAGTTGATGTCCCACTCTATATTTAAACCATTCGGGGCATGGGAACCAAGCCTAAAGATCCAGTTGGTTTCAGATCTTGATATGGTTCGCTTCCCATTGCTGCCTCGCCAATGTGGAACATATTTTTCTATCCCTATAAAGGTAGTACCACTAGGGTCTCTATTATGCACTTCGTCATAGTGTCTAGAGACACTATGTTTATCGAACCCTTGTTTGATATTAGTAATATGTTCCCCCAACCTTACGCTAAGTTTCCTGGTGGTGCGCCCCACATACTCCAAACCACAGGGGCACCTGAGAAGGTACACCACACACTTGGAGGCGCATGTTATGAGAGAGTTAATAGGGTAAGTGACTCCTGTGCCTGTTGATGTAAATTCTGTGAGCCTTCTCTGGCATACTGCGTTCACTCTACAAACCCTACATCTTCTACAGGGAGAGAAACCCTTTAGGTCGCCAAAAAAGGTCGACCGCTGAGGTGGATCAGGGACATTAGGTGCCAAAGTGTGTCTTAAATTCATAGCCCCTCTAAATAAGATACGAGGATTATTAGGCAGTAAGGGGCCAAGAACACGGTCGTTTTTAATGACCGGCCAGTGTCTTTTAATAATTTTCTTAATGGCCCAGTGTTGGCTGGAATAAGTGGTAAGAAAAGCCAAATTAAAGTCCTCACCGTTGTTAACCTGAGGGGGTTTATCTCTTAGAAGTTCCATACGTTCTCTATTTCCGACTTCCGCGATTAAAGTTTCTAGCATAGTTGCCTCATAGCCTTTATCCAGGAACTTCAATTTAAGGGATGAGGCCTCTCTAAAATATTCATCTTGATTTGAGCAGTTCCGCCTCAGGCGTAAAAATTGGCCCTTAGGGACAGCGGATAGCCACGATTGATGATGGCAAGAGTTAAGGGGAATAAAACTGTTCCTATCGGTGGATTTAAAAAAAGTGGATGTAGTAATTCTCCCATCCACTATAGTAATTAATAGATCCAGAAAATGGATCTGTACCGAGCTAGCCTCATAGGTTAAAGCTATACCCCTATCATTTCCATTCAAGGAAAGGAGGAAGTTGGACAAAGATTCAGAGTCGCCGTCCCAAATAAATAGGACGTCGTCAATGAATCTTCTCCACAAAATCAGTTGGGAAGGTTTATCACAAAAGACTATGTCCTCCTCCCATTTGGCCATAAAGAGGTTAGCCATAGATGGAGCGAATTTCGCTCCCATGGCCACTCCCCTTGTTTGTAGGTAATGCTTGTTGTTATGCCAGAAATGATTGTGTGCCATCGAAAAGTCCAACAACTCCATCACAAAATTACATTGTGTGATGGAGATGTTGGAGTCACGATAAAGGAAATGTCGCACCGCTTCATGACCCAATCGATGGGATATGGATGTATAAAGCGACGCGACATCCGCCGTCACTAGCATATAAGTATCTTTCCACTCTATGCTACCCAATATATTAAGGACATGTTTGGTATCCTTAAGGAAAGCGGGGGTGCCCATCACCAGTGGCTGCAGGTAAAAATCAATATATTTACCAACACGTGAAGTGATGGAATCTATACCACTGATGATGGGCCTTCCCGGAGGGTTAACCAAAGTCTTATGAATCTTTGGCAAGATATACATAACTGGCAACCTGGGGGCCAGAGGAATAAGATGTTCCCTCTCTTTTTTATTGAGAATCCCCATATTGTACCCCTTGTCAATCAAACCTTTCAACTCCCGTTTAAAACTGAGAGTTGGGTCAGATTGCAGGGGTAAGTAGGTGTCTGCATCAGAAAGGATTCTCTGCATCTCATTATTGTAGGAGTCTTTGTCCAGGATGACAATGGCTCCGCCTTTATCTGCGGGGCGTATAATAATGTCTTTCCTTCTGCATAGAGCCTCAATTCCAATTCTAACGTCATATTCAGGTTGTACTGTTTTCATTCTTAGATTGGTTAAATCTTTCAGTACTAAATCCCTAAATATGGCGACATTCGGTGCTGAGTTTCCAGGAGGGTTAAACAGTGATGCATTCGACAAACCCGAATGCACCACTGTAGAAGCCTCTCTGGCTAATTGTCTAGATGGATTACTTATGATATACCGTTTAATGTTGAGTTTACGAGTATATTTCTGCACATCTATGAATGTCTGGAATTTGTTCAAATTCCGCGGTGGCACGAATTTTAAACCTTTATTTAGGGTGAAGAGTTCTTGTGTGGAAAGTTCTTTGGTACTTAGATTTATAATCCCATTCGTGTCTATAGCCTCCTTCTTTTTGGGGTGAAGTTTCCTCCCCCCTCTGCACCCTCTCTTGCGTCGCCGTTTCGTTTGGTTCTTCCTCTGCCTACCACCTGAAAATCCCGTCTAAAGCGGTTATTTTCTTGTTGGCTTTGAGGAGGACCAAAGATATGTTGATTGCCATTTGGACTAGATATGGATCCCTCCATAGTCTGTGCCAGAGGGGAAAATCTGTTACTAATTCCCCTTTCCTGACCTTGTTGTTCCTGTTCAGCTGTTCCTTCACCATATCTCTGTCTACCTCGATGGACTCTCTGGTTGCGGAGGTAATGCCCACCTTCATAATCATAGTGGGCCTCATCACCCCTATGTTGCCTCCAAGATGGAGATGGATTATAGTGTGTTTGGGGGAGAGATCCCTTGCTCCGACCCCTACCTCTAATATGGTTAGGGTATTGCTGAATAACCCTACCTCTAGGGTGGGGAAAATTATGGGAGATCGTCGACAGATTCTCTCTCCGGGGTTCCTGGGTAGAAGGCATAGTTTGTGAATTACTTGTGGTACTATTAGTAACCGGAGAGTCAGAGGAAGGGGGAATCTGCCATTTAAAGACTAAGTTATCTTTATAGTCCTTAATATCTCTATTGTATTTTCTCCTTTTTTTCTGTTTTTGTTCCATCTCCTCTTTAATTAAGATGGTTTTGAGCGCCTCTGATCTCCGGATATATTCCTGGTCATCCTTAAAGGGGGCCAATTTGCTCCTAATAGTATTGATTTCTAAATCTAGCATTGTTAGTTTCCTTTTCTTCTTGGCTACCAAGAATTGTAAAAAACCGACCCCCGCCTCGTTAAAATACTTAAACCATTCTTCCAGCTCATTATCCTCTTTCTGGGGATTGACCTCCCACCTGAGGCTTCTTGGGACCATGTTTTCTTTTATATATTCCTCTAAGTATGCTATGTCCCATCTAGCATGTACTTCCGTAATAGTCAGATTTTTTAACCTAAGGAAGCACCCTGCCAAATCATCTCTAGGGTCCTCTTTACCGTCAAAGACACCCACAGTGTCAGTGACCACCTGAGATCTATATTCAAAAATGTCCATTATGGACACACCAGCTGCAAAAACTGTATATCAGAAATGCACAACAGAATTTAAAAAAAGAAATTGCGCTAGGTGTATAAAAATTGTGATTAAGTAAAAAAGGTGAAAAAGTCCTGCTGCTATGCACTATAACCCCGATATAAGGGTACCAAAAGACTAGATATAATATAAAGAGTGCAGCGCTGGACATATAACGTAGATGGAAAAAATATTATTAAACCATGTACTAAAATTTGATCAACAAAATATACAAATAATGACCTATGAAGGTAGTGAATTACTTATGACCATAAACATATAAATAGAAAATAGTGAATTACTTATGACTGTAAACGTATGAAAGAGCATAAAAGTCCAAAGCAATAATTAATCGTGCAATGTGAATAAGCATATGAAATTACAAAAAACCTTGAGAATAAAACTTTTAAAGTGCAAAAAAGTCCAAATCAATAAATTTCCGTGCAATGTGTATTTCAGGGGTGCATCCTCGATGATCGGTGTTGCCCACCACCAGATAGGTGAATGAATAAAAGGCTTACCAGAAAGCCTGTGACCGCCCTTATTCAGGGGGGTCAAAACAGGCTTAGTAGATATGGGAGGACCACCACATGGATACTCCGTTTGATAGATGGATCAATGGACCAGGGCTCCTTGCTAGGTAATTCTCCAGCCAACGACCAATGTGAATACTCTCCCAGCTCCCGTCCTCTCCTAGGGCAGACTTGAAGCTTCCACAGATTCAATATAGGGAGATGTGATATGTAGTTGCCAGAAAGAGATAAAGAAAAAGAGCTCCGCTGGTGCAGATAACTTTGGGTTTCTTTTATTGGCAAAAAATTCCGATATCAGGCATTAAAAAGCAAAAAAACGAGCAAGATAAGAAAACGACACTACCGCCGTTTGTTTAAAAATCGCGCATGCGCGGTGCGTGCAATGTTGTGACCCTACGGCCGTTTCGTCACAACTGACGTCATCAGGGGTACGCACCGACGCACGCGCATGCGCATTAAATACACAGGCGTCTAGATGGAGGACGCTATGATTGGTTCATACTAGGCTGTGCTTCATATAAGAAATCAGCTGTAAAGAAACCTAACATAGGCATAAACCTCTCTGGCCAATCAAGTAAAGGGAACACCAAGCCGACAAACCACGTCTCATCAAGACAACAGCATGTAAACACTCAACCGATGCCATCTAGTGGTTTTTTTGGAAATTTCCCCAAAAATCCAACACGTAACCAAGCTGCATTATAAAGAATGTTAAAGTGGATTGATTAATTAATTAGAAAAATAGAAATAACATAAAAATATATAAAAATTATATAAAAAATATAAAAAACAATTAATTAAAGTCAGGTAACATTATACCTCTATATATGGAATAGATTTATACAGTATATTAGGGAAAAAAGGAAGGGAATAAAACTGAAGCTTGTTAATGCCCATTATGAAAACAACAACATAGCCTACTCCTTACAATAATTATAGGACAATGATAAATAAAAAATAAAGAATATAAAATACTACCCCTATTCAAAATAAGAGTTAAATTAGTATATAGAAAATATATATACCCGAGTGGGACATCAACTTATCCAACAACCTCATCTTTCAACTGTTGTTGATAAAACAGTTGATGTCCCACTCTATATTTAAACCATTCGGGGCATGGGAACCAAGCCTAAAGATCCAGTTGGTTTCAGATCTTGATATGGTTCGCTTCCCATTGCTGCCTCGCCAATGTGGAACATATTTTTCTATCCCTATAAAGGTAGTACCACTAGGGTCTCTATTATGCACTTCGTCATAGTGTCTAGAGACACTATGTTTATCGAACCCTTGTTTGATATTAGTAATATGTTCCCCCAACCTTACGCTAAGTTTCCTGGTGGTGCGCCCCACATACTCCAAACCACAGGGGCACCTGAGAAGGTACACCACACACTTGGAGGCGCATGTTATGAGAGAGTTAATAGGGTAAGTGACTCCTGTGCCTGTTGATGTAAATTCTGTGAGCCTTCTCTGGCATACTGCGTTCACTCTACAAACCCTACATCTTCTACAGGGAGAGAAACCCTTTAGGTCGCCAAAAAAGGTCGACCGCTGAGGTGGATCAGGGACATTAGGTGCCAAAGTGTGTCTTAAATTCATAGCCCCTCTAAATAAGATACGAGGATTATTAGGCAGTAAGGGGCCAAGAACACGGTCGTTTTTAATGACCGGCCAGTGTCTTTTAATAATTTTCTTAATGGCCCAGTGTTGGCTGGAATAAGTGGTAAGAAAAGCCAAATTAAAGTCCTCACCGTTGTTAACCTGAGGGGGTTTATCTCTTAGAAGTTCCATACGTTCTCTATTTCCGACTTCTGGCAACTACATATCACATCTCCCTATATTGAATCTGTGGAAGCTTCAAGTCTGCCCTAGGAGAGGACGGGAGCTGGGAGAGTATTCACATTGGTCGTTGGCTGGAGAATTACCTAGCAAGGAGCCCTGGTCCATTGATCCATCTATCAAACGGAGTATCCATGTGGTGGTCCTCCCATATCTACTAAGCCTGTTTTGACCCCCCTGAATAAGGGCGGTCACAGGCTTTCTGGTAAGCCTTTTATTCATTCACCTATCTGGTGGTGGGCAACACCGATCATCGAGGATGCACCCCTGAAATACACATTGCACGGAAATTTATTGATTTGGACTTTTTTGCACTTTAAAAGTTTTATTCTCAAGGTTTTTTGTAATTTCATATGCTTATTCACATTGCACGATTAATTATTGCTTTGGACTTTTATGCTCTTTCATACGTTTACAGTCATAAGTAATTCACTATTTTCTATTTATATGTTTATGGTCATAAGTAATTCACTACCTTCATAGGTCATTATTTGTATATTTTGTTGATCAAATTTTAGTACATGGTTTAATAATATTTTTTCCATCTACGTTATATGTCCAGCGCTGCACTCTTTATATTATATCTGGAGTTTCACACATGCGCAGTGTATAAAGAGAGGTATTACCCATGTGTCGTACGTACGTTCTGTGCGTAGAGACAAGGGGCTGAAAATATGCGTAAAGAAAAAGAACGTCAGGGGCAGGCAAAGCAGGCGGAGTTTTACGCATGCGCAGTGTATAAAACGTTATTACGTATTATGTCATACGTACATTCTGTGCGTAGATGTTAGTGGACCGGGACTCTAGAAAACAAAGGTAATTTCAAATTTTGAAATTTGGTAAAAACTTTGTAGCAAGCAGCCTATAAGGCTTGACAGATTGATGAGGCCTATGTTGGGATAAGATGATGAGGGTTTAGCAGAAACATAAGTGTTTTTTGTCTTGTGTCTTTATCTTTTACAGAAATTATGAATGCAAAATTTAAGGAGCCTGAATTTCTGTCGGCTTTTATTGATCAATACAGAGAGATGAGGAATCTGTGGGAGGTCAAATACCCTCAATATTATCTTAAGCATGTAAGGAAGTCAACGCTGGAGAGACTTATGACATTTGTCCAGACGTACATCCCAGAAGCAACGATGGAGATGTTATCGAAAATTGGGATCTTGAGGAACATGTATAAGAGGGAGCATAACAAGATCCAGAATTCCCTGAGATCAGGAGCATCAGCAGATGATGTATATTTACCCAGGCTGTGGTACTACAATTACCTACGTTTTCTTGATGACCAGACTGAAGCCAGGGCATCACTTTCAACCCTTCCCTCCACCCTTCTCTCCACCCTTCCATGCACCCTTCCCTCCACCCCAGCAGAGGCTGATGAGGACCAAGCTGGGTCTTCCATCCTGGAAGAACCGGATGTGACCATCTGGAGTCAGGTAAATTAATTTAAAAAATATTTACTGTCCTAATATTAATGATGTTAACTAGATGTTATAATTGATTAAAATCATTTTATCCTAAAAATGATGTATACATATCAATTGACAGTAGTGGCCAAATATGTTTGTCACCTGCTTTAAAAAATTATGGTGTCTGATTTCTAGACTCTTTTATTAATAGATGTATTAACATTAAATTTTCAAGTCATGAGAAGCAAATTGTGTGTCATTGATGAACCAAAAACAAACAACTAAAACTATGTCCCTTTTTTATACACAGGATGAGGTCAGCCAGGAGAAAAGTTGGGAAAGTGGCAGGCAGGAGGAGGCCGGGCCCAGTGTCATCCAGGAGGAGGCAGGACCCTGTGTCATCCTGGAGGAGGCCAGACCCAGTGTCAGGCAGGAGGTGGCTGGGCCCAGTAGGAGCCTGACCCAATCCCAAGTGGCTCCCCTCCGCCTTCCTACAAAAAGGGCCAGGAAGGGGACAGTGACACAGGAGGCATCCCTGCGCCTCATGCGAGAAGTCACCAATTTTTTGAAGAGCCCCCCCCGAAGCTGAAGAGGCCTATGGGTGCTATTTAGCCAGCAGGCTGCTTCAAATGGAGTGGGGCCAACGCCTCATTTGTGAAAAACTGTTTGCTGAAATGATACACAAGGGGCTGAACGACAAGCTAACTGCCAACACACAAATAAATGAGGCAGCCCCCCTCCTCCTCCTCCTCCTCCTCCTCCTTCTCCTCCTGCCACAACTCAACCACCAGAGCCACAGCCTCCAAGGAAGGCTGCAGGGAAGTGTGCAGGGCAGCGTGGAGGGAAGGCTGCAGGGAAGAGAATAATGTGATGACCTGGGTTCAGTCTGGTCTGACAGAAGACGCAGGCTGTTGTAGTACCACAGTCTGGGGACATCTATATCATCTGCTGCTGCTGTTGATCTCAGGGATTCCTGGACCAGGTTCTGCTCCCTCTTATATGGACTCCTCAAGATCCCAATTTTTCAAAGACTTTATGTGTTTTATTTAACATCATTGATTTAGAGACAATGTCAAATTAACAAGGGACAACAATCTCCTTGAGGTTGCAAAAACACCAAAAAAAAATATAATGTTCTAGTGGTAACTTAAAGCGGGAGTCCGGCAACCAATCTATTTTTTTTTTTTTTTAGGTCATTGAGACACTTTGCTAACCCCAAAATAACACTCACAGTTTGGGTGTAATATTTCCGCCTCTGTTTTCGTACTGAAGAATAACTTAAAAAATGTGATGCTGGCTGTTTCCATCTTGCTTGTGGGCATGTGAAGCCCACAAGCATTGATTTCCTGGATGCGGTGAATGCTGTTCATTCACAGCTTGTTCACACGCATGATCATTTTTTCCGCACTGAATCTTGGGAAGACTGACACTAAGCTCCCAGGAGACAGGAAGTGCCACAATAAAGTACAATATAATTTCAGCGATAAAAATTTTTTTCGTGCGGCATTTGAACATCTATGCAATTAACTGAAGGGGGTAAGATTAAGTTAAACATTTGAGTGGAACCCCGCTTAAAAAAAATATATATATACATAACCAAAAAAGGTTCTTTGTGTTAACTTTATATACAAAGAAAAAATCCAAATACAAAAAAAAATGGTTCTTTGTGGAAACTTAAACCAAACAAAATTAAAAAAAAAAAGAAAAATGTATTTGTGTTCAATTTAAGAATTACAAAAATCCAAAAAAAAATGGTTCTTTGTGGTAACTTTACAAACCCAGACAAATATGTAGATAAAGATAAAATAATTTCGACAATAATTATAAAAAAAAAAATCTGGATAAAATCTAAAATAAAAGATGACCCCCCCCCCAAAAAAAAGTGTAAAAATTAGTATTAGTATGGAGATCTGGCTTTTAAAAAAAATACTATATCATTCATGAGATCAAAGAGAAAAAGAATCCAGAAATCCATTTGGGAGAACTCTGTGTGAATAGGAACAGCAAAACATCTTCGCTCTTATAGCATTATTAAAGAAGACATTAAATGCGCTGCATTCAACGATCACAGAATTTGCAGCGTGAGGAATGTGCTACCTACAATACGAACAGTAGTTTTACTAGACAGAGTGCTTCTGTTTAGTTTTTGCTTCTGAGCATGCGTCATTTTTTTGTCCGCCAAACTAGCATACAGACGACAGACGATTTCTA
Source organism: Aquarana catesbeiana (assembly GCA_037953035.1). Classification (NCBI taxonomy): domain Eukaryota; kingdom Metazoa; phylum Chordata; class Amphibia; order Anura; family Ranidae; genus Aquarana; species Aquarana catesbeiana. Next base: position 190,939 of record JBBHAA010000639.1, on the reverse strand, counting down.
GGTCCGGTGGAGTTACCACGTAAAGATTTGAAGCATGTTCCAAATCTAAAGTCCGTCAGATTTGCGGCTGGAAAAGTCCGCTGAAAGTTTGGGGAAGCCCACACATGATCGGATTGTCCACCGGACTCGGCGTCCATCGGACTTTTGTAGCCGAAAAGTCCGACCGTGTGTACGCCACATAAGTCACAATACAGGCAGGGCCTACTTTACCGGGACAGCGTCTGCTGGAGGGTGGCTGATGGGCAGGACAGAAGGCACTGGTGGCTCTAAGAGAAGGTAGGAAGATCAGCCATGGCAATTCCAGAGACTGGTGTCTTGAGTGTGTATAGCAATATCCCTAAGCTTTTTCTCCTTGCACTGGAGCCTTTCCCTAATACTCAGTCTCTGTCCCTACACTGTCCACTCGCAAAATGCATGCCAAGCCCCAGCAGAGTCCCCTATTTAAAGGGACTACCCCAACCAAGATGGCCACAGAACGTCATCAGGGATTGCAGCATTCAATTGGACAGCTGCTCTCCCTGTGACAACTACAGAGGCTTCAGGGTGAAAACATTCCTCTAAGTCTCCACTCCATCAGAAAAGTGGCAAGACACCACCTCCTGGATAGAACAAGAACTATATCTGCCTAAAAGCACTATATTCAGTACTGGATATTGCAGGTGATACTTTGCAGTCGATTGCAGTTTGTCTGGCTAGGGAGAGAAGAGTGTAAGCCAATCTGCATTCATTTTTCAATTTCATAAGACCCAGAGATTTTTATGATTTTCTCTTTATTTGTCCTAAGCATTCTCTTTCTTCTCTATTAAAAAAGAGTTGTATTTGCTTAGTGTTATGCTTTGCTGAACTAGTCAAATCTAACCTTTTTAGCCGCCTGCTCAGCAAACTGTGAACCAGTGGTGGCTGGTGCTCCGTTTGGGGCGAGGGGGCAAGCAAACCACCCAATACACCCCCCCCCCCCGTTGGTCGGTCTGCACCCCAAGCCCACCCTTTTTGAAGCCAATTAGAGCCTCCAGCTCTAATCATGTGCTTTGAAAAAAAAAAAATCATTGGAATCCATGCGTCTGGCACCCTGCATGTAGATTAGGGGCCAGGAGCTTGGATTAGGGGGCAACACCCCTGCGCCCCAAATGTGTGGGCCGCTACTGACCAGAATTTGAAGCTCATCCCTATTATCAATCACCTTTACCCTCTAGTAAAGCCCTGCAGACCCAGTTGTCACAAGTGAAGTTTGAGTTAGGTCATGCATTACCATCCTTAGTCTAAACTTTCTGTCAAAAAGCAGAGAAAGGAAAAAAAGAGAACTAAGCAAACATGATTACATTTTTATATTATTATATAAATAACTGCATCATGCTGCGGCACCCCTAACCTATATATAAAGGGCACATATATCCATGCAGCGGAAGCTACACATCTTATTGCTCTATTTTTATGCCCCACAATGCTCCCGACATTATTATTGAACTCTAAAAAGTAAATGAAGACAGTGGAGGGCAGCATTGTACAGTAAGAAAAGAACCTCTCCCTTCACAGTTTTAAAAGTTAGTTATAAACCGTCAGATTTTTTTGAAGGTTACTTTTTGTAACTCAAACTGGGATTGTTGTAATATAGGACTGCTCAACTGCACATTGAGAGCAGGCTGAAGACACACTTCACCATTACATGTAAAATGTTAATAACAAAACATAAAATATTTTAAATAATATGTGCTAATATTGTAAGAAAGCTTTGAAAAAAGTATACATTCCACCATTCTTGTAGTTCTGCCCTGTCTACAGATGCTCAGGAATCCTAAATTGTGGACTGATCACCAAGGACAGGGAGAAGACATTTTAGCCGGGATCATGGACAATTTCATTGTATCATATGTCAGGTATTACCAGAGGATGATCTGTATTTGTAAAGGGGATGGCTTTACTTTTCAGACCACAGTGTAAATGTACTGTCAGCACTGACAACAGATATGTCCTATTATAAATCCCAGCTATATCTGTTATGCAAATTGATTATGCGTCCTCAGGTACATAAGGAGAGTAGGGGAGCGAGTAACATTTACATCAACAGCTATCAATTTTGAAACAATGGATACAGTTGTGCTCTTTATTGCAATGTTCCCTTTAAGTATGAGAAATAATAATAATTATATTTATATATTATAATATTATTGTAAATAATTGTTCTTAACTGATTATTTGACTCATTAGTTATTATGATTTTGTTTTTCAGGTGTCCTCTCCCAGACATTACGAGAATCAGGCCCAGGAATTGTAAAACCTTCACAACAAATAAAAATCACCTGTACAGTGTCTGGGTTTGAGTTATCCAGCTATAGTGTACACTGGGTTAGACAAATGTCTGAATCAAAATTGGAGTGGATTGGAGCTATATGGAGTGGTGGTAGCACTGACTATGCTGATTCACTAAAAAACAGACTCTCAATCACCAGAGACACTGCGAAAAAAGAGGTCTACCTGCAAATCAATGCAGCAGAAAATAAAGATTCTGGAACATATTACTGTGCAAGAAGCACAGCAACAGAAATAACTGACAGGCCGCGCAATATCTCATTTCATTTCTATGTGGTAACCCACACAGAGGAAGAGGAAGTATATTGCTTTTCTATTTTATTACTATTCCTTCGAGAAAGTAGATTTTATAACACTTCAGTACAAACACAAAAAAAAGTATAAAAAGTTATGAAAACAATTAGTGTGGAATCACTGTTAATTTTGAAATATTTATTATAATTTATGTTAGATACATAAATATTATTATATTTTATGTGATCACAGGTATAAATAATAGTCTCATGCTGGCCTATGTTCTTACATTTTTGGCAGTCTGATGATCTGAAGAGACTGGCTTGTCTAGTATAATGCCAGTCACCTATTTATTAACACAAGATTGAATCACATTCATATGAAAATAATGACTTAATCTTGCTTTAGGGCACAAACAGCCTAATGCCCAGTACATACGATACGAAAATCAGAAGTAAAATTTCGTCCGACCAACAATCTGCCCATTTTTTGGATCGTTAGTATGGTGCTTTCGACAGCCGATTCCGGCTTTTCATATGACAAAAGTTGGATGTGCAGACTATAACATTATAATCATACGTGAACACCATGTCCAAATTTCGTATAATTAGTAGTTTTGGCCTGAAAAAATCATAAGAGCAAGACTACGCATGCTCAGAAACAAAGATGAATTCTGTCATACGAGAGTTTTCGTATGGTGAGTAACCTCTTCACTTTCAACATGAGACTAGCATGCAACAAAAAAAAGACGAACGTTGTCTGAAAATCTGTGTGTACGAGGCTTTACTGACAGAGTGGATTCTCCACTTCATTTCAGCACAAACTAAACCAAAAGGAGGGGAGGGGGCATTCTATATTCTATAGACATACATTCATTTGTGTGATTAGGAGTAAGATGCTTAAGATGAAAGTTATGTATGTGTGATCTGATTTTATGTGAGAAGAGAAGCCTCAGAGTTTCATGCAAAAGCAACATTTCTCAACTAGGGTGTTGTGTCATCCTGGTTGAGTGCGGGGTTGGCAACCATCTGTAAGTATTTGGACAGTTTGTAAATTTCATCCGATTTACAAGCTGTCCATCAATGTCCATTACGAACGGCAGCAGCCCATTAAAAATGGCTTTTGACTGGCTTTGCAACTGTGCATGCGTAATTTCCGAAACAGGCTGAATATCATTCAGTGATCTTTGGCACACCTGTGCTTTTCAGAGGTAGGTTGGGTCTGAGCACATGCAGTAATCATTGCATGATGTCATGTCACATTGGGCACGCATAAAAAGCACACCGGATGCGCCATTTCTATCCAGCTGCCATTTCCAGTGCAGGAGCCTGGGAGAGAAGGACACAACTCCTGCCTCAGCCGCCTGCCTCTATCTCTGTGCCTGCCTCTGCTGTAGTCTCTGCTCTGCCAACTGACTCCCTGGACCCAGACTGTGCCCCAGATGAATTTGGCATGTATGGATTGTGTTACTTTATGGGGCTATGGTGAGTGGGGTGCCTGGGGCCAATAATAAATGATGAAAATGGTCAAACATGGGAGGAGCAGCACTGTGAGAGCAAAAAATAAAATACATGTGCAGTACTGTCCCTGTAGGGCTTGCTGAGTGTTAACTTCATAGGTCTCTCCCTGGTTACCAGCAGCTGGTTGACAATGGTTCCCACTTAGGTGTAGAGGGGCTCCCACCTAGGTGCAGAGGGTTTTCATGCTTGGTTGCTGAGGGTTCCCGCTGTGTTGCTAGCGGTTACCGATTGGTTGCTAAGGATTTTCCACTATGTTGCTAGGGGTTCACGCTTAGTTGATGAGAGCTCCTACTTGTTCCACCCCTTCTCCCGCTTGTTGTTACCCAAAGACCAGTCCAAGGTATTTGGGTTTTTGTATGTAATTTGGAACTTGGATAGGAGAAGGGATAAGTGGGATACTCCAACTGAAACTATTCACAATGGATAAGGACACCTCTCACTTGACCTCACCAGATTATTTGTGGAAGCAGAGACACTGCTTTACCCATACAGCCACATGTATGGAAGAATTAAGTCTTCTTGCTCTCACTAGCAGCAGACTTGATGAACTACATTATCTTCAGGACGCTCTCTCTAGCATCCTCTTTGACACCCATCCACTGACTCTACAAGCTGAAGGGGGTGGCCCTAAATAGGATCCAAAGACACAGATCTATACTCAAAGTAGGCAGAATCAGATCCTTCCTGGTGTCTCCCTTCCAGTCAGCTCTGCATGACCTCTGGGTTCAGCTTCTCTCTTTAAGCCCCTGGGTAAACCACCCAGGGCCGCACAACCGCCTCCACGGAGGAGAGGGCAGCCTCCCCATCCCTCCTGGGCTCTGTTCCCCGGTTCAACTCACCCTGAGCACATGTACTCTGGCCTTATATACCTGTACAGTATTTCATCAATGCAATGCAGCACTTTCCTTCTGCCAATTGCCAGGGCTGTAACAAAAGCTTATGCGCTCACTTGTCAAGTCCCCTCCCACTGTCCAATATGCATCAGACCTGGGGCCAAAGCATGGATACAACATGCATGTGTGTACTGTATATGAAGCAGCACTACTGGGGGCAAAAAAAAGGAATATATGGTATGCATGCATATTGGAGCAGCACTACTGGGGGCAAAAAAATGAATATATGGTATGCATGCATATTGGAGCAGCACTACTGGGGGCAAAAAAATGAATATATGGTATGCATGCATATTGGAGTAGCACTACTGGGGAGAAAAAAAATACATACAAACGCTTCACCGTCGGTGCAGGTGCACCTGGGATCCCCCTCTCTCAGGCTGGATGTCCCAACTGGTTGTGGATGCCTGAAATCGCGAGGCGGACTGACTTGGGAGGCAGTACCTCTCCTCTAGGTCCAGTCTCTTGTCCTGCCTTATGGTAACTGAAAATTCCTTCAGAAAAGCAAGATGGAGGCTTTAGTTCCTCTTCTCCCAGAGCAATCTGGCTTTTGTAGTTCATGCCCCCATATAAGCCTATGGGACCGTTTGGTATGTGGACTACATATCCCAGGATCCTTTGCAGCTACTGCTGCTGCTAAAGTTTTTCTGATTGGCTCCTGTAATTGGCTCTCCTTCTCCTGCCAATAGGGACACAGGGGAGGGAGCAGAGAGCGGGCAAATGCCTGTGGAAGTCAGTAAAGAGAAAAAAAGGAGGAGGCCAGCTTGGCAAGGTCATGGGCACCCGGTACATGTGATACTACAGATATACAGTGCTATTACAGAACTATATTCAGTGCTGAATATTGCCAGTGATACTTTGCAGTCAATTGCAGTTTGTGTGGCTAGGAAGAGTGGAATATAGGCCCACCTGCATTCACTGTGAGTTCATAAGATTCATAGGGATTTTAATGATTTTCTCTTTATTTGTCATTAGCATTTACATTTTTTATGTTAAAAAAGGGTTTATTTGCTTGTAGTATTTTAGGGTTGCTGTTTGCTGAACTGGTTAAAGTGGAACTCCACTTTTGTTGAGAAAAATCGATCTCCCCTGGGTGATCTATGTGCATTGTAAGGATTTGAACAAACTTTGTTGCAGATTCCTACCTTTTGTTATTCTGAAGAAATCCCTGTGTGTTTGTCTGTCTCCATGTGGGAAAGTGAGTTTAATGGGAGTGGTTTCATAAATATTAATCAGTTGTGCAGCTGCAGGGCTCTAATGAGGAAAGCTGCTGGGCCTGCATCCCTTTAGACATGATTTCCTATTGGGAGTATCACACAAGAAATTACTTTTTTGTTGCAGGAGATGCCTGAAATCTGACTTGTATCTTAGTGCAGACTTCTGGGAAAATCAGTGAGCCAATCACACAAGCAGAAAATTATATTTCTAGAGGGTGTTCTGTACACATTCTCTATACAGAACACTTCATGGTAGCCATATTGCATTGCCTTTTCAGAAATTTATAGAGCTGCCGATTGGAAAGGAAAGGTAACCTTTAATTACAATATGACTTGTGTCGCAATTGCATACGCTATATTACTTTTTCTTTATTTGCTATTTTTTTCTCCACGAAGGTGGAGTTACCCTTAAAGTGGTTATAAAGTCAGAAGGTTTTTTTTTTTATCTTCATGCATTCTATGCATTAACCACTTACTGACTGGCTCACGCCGATAGACGACAGCAGAGTGGCACCGCTGCGCAAATCGCCGTACCTATATGGTGGCTCCTTTAAGACCCATAGCAGACGCTCACCTGCTGCATGGCGGGGGACCCGATGTGTGTGGCCAGTGGGCGCAATCTTGGGCACGAAAGCCAGAATGGGGATTTGTGTATGTAAACACACAAATCCCTGTTCTGACAGGGGAGGAGAGACTACTTAGTAGGAACAACAATCTGGCTCCTCCTCCTCCTCAGTTCCATCCCCTCACAGTTAGAAACACAGCTAGGGAACACATTTACCCCTTGATTGCCCCCTAGTTTTAACCGCTTCACTGCCAGTAAAATTTACACAGTAATCAGTGCATTTTTATAGCACTGATCGCTGTATAAATGTCAATGGTCCCAAAAAAGTGTCAAAAGTGCCTGATCTGTCCGCCACAATGTTGCAGTCCCACTAAAAATCACAGATCACCGCCATTACTAGTAAAAAAAATAAAAGTAATAAAAATCCCATAAATCTATATATTTTGTAGATGCTATAACGCTTGCGCAAACCAATCTATATACGCTTATTGTGATTTTTTTTTTTTTTACCAAAAGAATGTAGAAGAATACATATTAGCTTAAACTGATGAAGAAATTTGTTTTTAAAACATATTTTTAATTTTTATTATAGCAAAAAGTAAAAAATATTGTTTTTATTTTTCTAAATTGGCGGTCTTTTTTTGTTTATAGGGCAAAAAATAAAAACTGCAGAGATGAGCAAATACCACCAAAAGAAAGTTCTATTTGTGGGAAAAAAAGGACGTCAATTGTGTGACAGACCTAGCCAGGACAGAGGCTTTTGGAGGGGACTGAATGCTAGCCTCTTGCAGACCGATTATGGGCCCTGGCATTTGGGGGAATGGTGCTCTTTGTGAGCTGTATGCCTGGGGACTCTTGAGGTGGTGTTACTTTGGATTCAGGTTCATATCCCCCCAAGAGACACAGACTCTGGGAACCCTGTATTTGCCATATTATAAATAGTGACTGATTCATACTGTTGGGACACATACTGTTAGATGCTAATGTCATCAATTCCAGCCATCTGTCTGTTGTCTTCTATAATGTAAATGAGTCTAGTCTGGCTTGCCACAGCTTCTAAGAGTATTTCACCCATTGTTGTTTGTTCTAATTAACCTTGCTAATGTATGAAGGAGTTCTGTGTTGATAATGTTGATTGTGTCTTCTGAGCTAAAAGAGATGGCAAGTCTGTCCTAAAGGTCATGTCTCTTAATCACTTAGGCTGTCTAAAGGATTAGATAATTAACTCATGTTAATTAGGTTTCTGGTTACAGTTTGTCATCCTACTGTATACATTTGTGTAAAATCTCAAATAAAAGTAGATTCCTGATGTACTCCAAGACTGGTGTGGTCTGATGTTTTACCCTACACTGAGCTACAACTAGTGAATTGGAAAGCTAAGGGGTCTTGGATTGTGTGGTACCGGACAGAGGAAGCATTTACTGCGGACATCTTGAGTACGGGGTCCGTTACAAATTGTATTTGGGTACAACATCACACGACCGCGCAATTGTCAGTTAAAGCGATGCAGTGCCATAGCAAAAAAATGGCCTGGTCAGGAAGGGGGTAAATCCTTCCGGGGCTGAAGTGGTTAAGATAAAAAAATGTTCTGTGTGCAGCAACCCCTCATACTTACCTGAGCCCATCTCAATCCAGTGATATTGCAGGAAAGTCCCACCTCATTGGCGGTGCCATTGGCTCCCGCTGCTGTCAAAGTCAGTGAGCCAATTAGGAGAGAGAGGGGGCGGGGCTTGACCACGGCTCCTTGTCTGAATGGAGCCAGCAGCGGCTTGGCTCGGGTTCCCCCATAGGAAGCTGCTTGCTGTGGGGGCACTCGGCAGGAGGGAGGGGCCAGGAGCGCTGGCGAGGGACCCGAGAAGAAGAGGATCTAGACTGCTCTGTGCAAAACCACTGCACAGAGGAAATAAGTATAATAAGTCTGTTATTTTTAAATGAAAAAAACTGAGGCTTTAGTATCACTTTAAATATAGCCATTTAGTTGCTTGCTTGGCAAACTGCAAACAGTTGATTGCAGTTCATGCAGATGATCAGAACAAATCTGGCCATTTAGTTTACCTGTTCAATGAATCCTGGACATGCAGGGCTGGGTGTGAACCCTGCATGTCCGCCATTGTGGTCTTCATCCTGTTGGGGGGGTGTTAGGAAGAGCTAATTCTCCTAAACTGCGCTATAGTTTTGTTGACTACAGTACTGGGCTACATGGGCTTCTTTTGTATTCCACCTTTGTCTACTTCACAGTTTTATTTTTACATCCGACTGCCTTTTTTAGTACTTTTTTCGGTATCACAAGTGTCAATGCTTATTATCTGCTGGGCCAGCCTTTTTTTGTGAATTATTGAGGTCTTCCTTCATTTTACTTTTTATTTTGTTTGCTGCTAAGCATACAGTCGATGCTGAACAGATCTTGGAGCTGCCATTTGTACACAGCACCATACAACGTTGCTGTGCGATAACCAGTTTGCACAAAAGAACCACACAATCACAACCAATCACAACCATATTGTCATTGTAAAAATAGTGGTAATGCAGTGCGCTTAGCATGCCACATTGAACAGTGGGTGCGGCCAAATTGCTCTTGCTGACATCATCGCCCTGCCCTCCAGTTATACAGAACCTGCCCCCAGACAGCCGCTCGCAGCTCCCGGATGGCAACAGATTTGTGTGTGACTATCTTGGTTACTTGGGGAACCACAGCCTGGTCTAAATAATTTGTCCTGGTTTTAGCCTCCTTGAAACCCGGACACATGATTCAAAACCCGGCTGCCCGGGTGAATCCCGTAAAGGTGGCAACCCTACTCAGAGTACCAGCCACCTGGGTACTACATGCATGCGCAAGCATTTTTTACTTCATCAGCTGCATCCATTAAGAGATGAGAGTTTATCAAGGGGCTCAAAGGCCTTCCTTTTTCCATATCCATAAGTGAAGAGGGTCAATGAGCCAGACAGAGGAAGGGGAAGTGAAAGATAAAACCTCAACAGCTCTCACCAGCAACCACCCCATCTCCAATAGCAACCTTGCTATGGCAGGTTTCTCTTTCACGGTTGCTGGAGTAGTAAATAAAAAATGTCCTTAAACCACCTCCAGCCCAGTATCTGAATGCTAGCTTGGCAAAGCTCCTCTCACACCTGTGGTGTCCTGTAGTCTGTGAGGAAGAGTAGTTATGGAATGCTTTAATAACATGTTTGTACTTTTCATAAAACAGGAACTGGAACTAACTCTACCTATCACAGCAGTCCTTGTCAGTGTGTAGGAGTTTAGTATGAGGAACAGCTGACATTATAGCAGGGAGGGAGGGCCAAATTCAATAAAACCATTATGACACGTATCTGGAAGTAGTTTCCCTTAAAACTACAACGCCTAATTTAAACAAGTATTTGTACCAGCTTTCTTAGCATTACCAACATCGGTGACAAATTCAGGTAATTCTAACTACCACCACTTTAGGAACCTGTCATGATGGCAGCGATAGAGTCTTAAATAATTATTGTCATTTTACAGATTACATAACTGGCAATAATTAAGGCCAACTCTGAGCTGGCTTATAGAGTATTCTAGAACTCTAGGTGGGGCATGTCTGTGCTGGGAAGTGGTTTGTGATGTTTGTGACAGCTTCAGCACAGTACTGTATCCCTGGCTCCATTCAGTTGTCAGCTGGGACTATCCACAATTAAAAGCCAAATGTAGACAAAGGGACCAGGTATTGTAATAATGTCATTACCTGAATATGGCATTGGCCATGTTTGGGAAATGAATTTTCAATGTGTGGGTGGAGCCTGCCAGGGGAACTGAGAAAGTAGTTCCCCATCAGGTCCACTAGGCTATTGATTGACATGTGCATGGCAGTGAGCTCATTCAAAAACTTCTATTGGACTGAATAGAAGCTATAGATCCATCCACTGCTTTGTACTGTCAATCATCAGCCATGTCCTCATGGAGAATTAGTCTGTTATTTGGCCATCAGGATCCACCCACCTCATTACAAAACTCCTTGGCCATTTGCCTATCAGTGTAAGGGAGGGAGGAAGTGGACATGGGAGTGGCCTGGGACTGGCAAATTCATGTACCTGTCTGTGACAACACTTTTGGTGTGGCAGCCAACAGAAATCTAAAAGGTGGCTATGCCACCCTTTCTGAATTCCAGAGAAAGTTTGCAGTGTAGTGTGATATTACAGATGTACAGTGATATATACATCACCCGGGTGGGGCCAGGGATAGATTATCCAATGTACAGAAGCAGCACACACAAAGTCCATGAAGAGTTAACAGTTATTCAGACAGAAGTAAGTTAGGAGTGTCAAGGATACTTGAAGAACACAGGAGTTAGCGCTAGTATAGTCTCTGAAGGCAACAGACGCAGATCACTAGCAGTAAAGGTACATTTACACTTGTGCTAACAGATGCAACAACAGCTCCCAGTGGAGTGCTTGTACAGTCCTTATGGAACAAGTGGAGATAGCAGTGCAGATAAGCCTGCTTGAACCGGAATGTCACGGCACCGGAACCCAGTTGGGCAGCAGCATATATTCAGGCACAGTAAGTCACAATACAGGCAGGGCCTACTTTACTGGGACAGCATCTGCTGGAGGGGTGGCTGATGCGCAGGGCAGAAGGCACTGGTGGCTCTAAGAGTAGGTAGGAATATCTGCCATGGCAACTCCGGAGACTGGTGTCTTTAATGTGTATAGCAGTATCCCTACGCTTTTTCTCCTTGCACTGGAGCCTTTCCCTAATATTCAGTCTCTCTCCCTGACAGAATGAGTACCTGTCCCTACACTGTCCACTAGCAAAATGCATGCCAAGCCCCAGCAGAGTCCCCTATTTAAAGGGGCTGCCCCAACCAAGATGGCTGCAGAACGTCATCAGGGATTGCAGCATTCAATTGGACATCTGCTCTACCTGTGACAACTACAGAGGCTTCAGGGTGAAAACATTCCTCTGAGTCTCCACTCCATCAGAAAAGTGGCAACACACCACCTGCTAGATTGAGCAAAAACTATACCTGCCTACAAGCACTATATTCAGTGCTGGATATTGGCAGTGAAACTTTGCAGTCAATTGCAGTTTGTGTGGTAGGGAGAGAAGCGTGCATTCATTTTTCAATTTCATAAGACCCAGAGATTTTTATGATTTTCTCTTTATTTGTCTTAAGCATTCTCTTTTTTCTCTATTAACCAGTTACCAACCGACCCATAGCCGAATGACGGCAGCAGGGCGGTTGGATAACTCTGGGATCACGTCATATGACGTGATCCCGGAAAACCGCTCCCACGGGAACATCTGTGTTTGCCGGGTCTACGGGACCTGGCGCAACACGGATCGCGGTAAGGGACCAATGACAGCGGCCCTTTACCATCTGTGCCATCTGTACCACCTGTGCCACCTCTGTGCCACCAGAGCCACACCAGTGATACTACAGTGCACACCAGTGCCACACCTGTGCCACACCAGTGCCACCTGTGCCCATCAGTGCCACTTGTGCTCATCTGCGCCACTGCAGTGCCACATCAGTGCCGCCTGAGCCCACCAATGCCGCCTGAGCCCACCTCTGTGCCACCAGAGCCACGCCAGTGCAACCAGAGCCACACCAGTGCCACTACAGTGCACACCAGTGCCACACCAGTGCCCCATCAGTACCACCTGTGCCCATCAGTGCCACCTGTGCCCATCAGTGCCACTTGTGCTCATCTGCGCCACTGCAGTGGCCCACCAGTGCCGCCTGTGCCCACCAGTCCTGCCTGAGCCCACCAGTTCCGCCTGAGCCCACCAGTGCCACCTCTGTGCCACCAGAGCCACACCAGTGCAACCAGAGCCACACCAGTGCCACACCAGTGCCACCTGTGCCCATTAGTGCCACCTGCACCACTGCAGTGCCACATCAGTGCCCCCTGTGCCCACCTGTGCCCACCAGAGCCACCTCTGTGCCACCAGAGCCACACCAGTGCAACCGGAGCCACACCAGTGCCACTACAGTGCACACCAGTGCCAAACCAGTGCCACCTGTGCCCATCAGTGCTCATCTGCACCACATCAACCTCACCAGCCACCAGTATGGCAAAAAAATTATTTATGGCCGAGGAGGCCTACCAGCATCTCAGCATGACTGATGATAGCAGCGGGGAGCTCTCTGAGTCTCAGTCCAATTTGGATTCAGCCTATGAACCCGTGACAAGCAGCGGGTCTGATACAGAATCGGAAGAGGAACGTGTGCATGTGAAAAGAAGGCATTCTGGCGTGGAGCAGCAGCCTACTACCACCTCGAGCGCAGTGCCGTCCACCTCAAGAGCAGTGCCGTCCACCTCAAGAGCAGTGCCGTCCACCTCAAGCACAATGCTGTCCACCTCAAGCGCAGTGCCACTGCAACAAAGGCCAGGTACCAGTAGGGTGTCCTCTCAGCCCCAAAAGGATAGAGGCCATGCCACCCTTCCCTATGCCCTTCAAAACCCCCTGTGGCTTCCCCTCATTCCGGAGCAGCAAATATCCTCCCTTTTACTGCGTGAGAGGAGAGCTTTACGGTGCCAATCTGTGAGTTTTTCAACATATATCAGTGCCCAACAGTGCCACAGCAGTGCCCAACAGTGCCACAACAGTGTCATCTGTGCCACAACTGTGCTACATCTGTGCCATCTGTGCCATCTGTACCACCTGTGCCATCTCTGTGCCACCAGAGCCACACCAGTGATACTACAGTGCACACCAGTGCCACACCTGTGCCACCTGTGCCCATCAGTGCCGCCTGTGCCCACTAGTGCTGCCTGAGCCCACCAGTGCCACTTGAGCCCTCCAGTGCATCCTCTGTGCCACCAGAGCCACACCAGTGCAACCAGAGCCACACCAGTGCCACTACAGTGCACACCAGTGCCGCTACAGTGCCACACCAGTGCCCCATCAGTGCCACCTGTGCCCATCAGTGCAACTTGTGCTCATCTGCGCCACTGCAGTGCCACATCAGTGCCACCTGTGCCCACCAGTGCCACCTGGGCCCACCAGTGCCGCCTGAGCCCACCAGTGCCACCTCTGTGCCAGAGCCACACCAGTGCAACCAGAGCCACACCAGTGCCACTACAGTGCACACCAGTGCCACACCAGTGCCACCTGTGCCCATCAGTGCCACTTGTGCCCATCAGTGCCACCTGCACCACTGCAGTGCCACATCAGTGCCGCCTGTGCCCACCAGTGCCGCCTGTGCCCACCAGTGCCACCTCTGTGCCACCAGAGCCACACCAGTGCAACCAGAGCCACACCAGTGCCACTACAGTGCACACCAGTGCCACACCAGTGCCACCTGTGCCCATCAGTGCCATATCAACCTCACCAGCCGTCCACCTCAAGAGCAGTGCCGTCCACCTCAAGCGCAGTGCCGTCCCCCTCAAGCGCAGTGCCGTCCCCCTCAAGCGCAGTGTCATCCACCTCAAGCGCAGTGCCACTGCAACAAAGGCCAGGTACCAGTAGGGTGTCCTCTCAGCCCCAAAAGGATAGAGGCCATGCCACCCTTGCCTATGCCCTTGAAAACCCCCTGTGGCTTCCCCTGGAGAAGCAAATATCCCCCCTTTTACCACGTGGGAGGAGAGGAGAGCTTTATGGTGCCAATCTGAGTTTTTCAACATATATCAGTGCCCAACAGTGCCACAGCAGTGCCCAACAGTGCCACAACAGTGCCCAACAGTGCCAAACCGTGTCATCTGTGCCACAACAGTGTCATCTGTGCCAAAACTGTGCCACATCTGTGCCATCTGTACCACCTGTGCCACCAGAGCCACACCAGTGATACTACAGTGCACACCAGTGCCACACCTGTGCCACACCAGTGCCACGTGTGCCCATCAGTGCCAACTGTGCCCATCAGTGCCACTTGTGCTCATCTGTGCCACTGCAGTGCCACATCAGTGCCGCCTGTGCCCACCAGTGCCGCCTGTGCCCACCAGTGCTGCCTGAGCCCACCAGTGCTGCCTCTGTGCCACCAGAGCCACACCAGTGCAACCAGAGCCACACCAGTGCCCCTACAGTGCACACCAGTGCCACACCAGTGCCCCATCAGTGCCACCTGTGCCCATCAGTGCCACCTGTGCCCAACAGTTCCACTTGTGCTCATCTGCACCACTGCAGTGCCACATCAGTGCCGCCTGTGCCCACCAGTGCTGCCTGAGCCCACCAGTGCCACCTCTGTGCCACCAGAGCCACACCAGTGCAACCAGAGCCACACCAGTGCCAGTACAGTGCACACCAGTGCCACATCAGTGCCACCTGTGCCCATCAGTGCCACCTGCACCACTGCAGTGCCACATCAGTGCTGCCTGTGCCCACCAGTGCCACCTGTGCCCACCAGTGCCACCTCTGTGCCACCAGAACCACCTCTGTGCCACCAGAGCCACACCAGTGCAACCGAAGCCACACCAGTGCCACTACAGTGCACACCAGTGCCACACCAGTGCCACCTGTGCCCATCAGTGCTCATCTGCGCCACATCAACCTCACCAGCCACCAGTATGGCAAAAAAATTATTTACGGCCGAGGATGCCTACCAGTGTCTCAGCATGACCGATGATAGCAGCGGGGAGCTCTCTGAGTCTCAGTCCGATTCAGATTCAGCCTATGAACCCGTGACAAGCAGTGGGTCTGATACAGAATCGGAAGAGGAACGTGTGCCCGTGAAAAGAAGGCGTTCTGGTGTGGAGCAGCAGCCTACTACCACCTCGAGCGCAGTGCTGTCCACCTCAAGAGCAGTGCCGTCCCCCTCAAGAGTTTCTTGTAAAATTCTCCGGCAGGCTGGGCATCAAACAATTTATCCCCAGCAAAAGGGCCCGATATGGGGTAAAAATGTACAAACTTTGCGACCGAGCCACGGGGTACATTTATGCGCGTGTACGAAGGTAAGGACACCCAACTGCATCCCCCTGAATGTCCAGAATATATTGGAGCCAGCGGCAAAGTTGTCTGGGAGCTTTTTTATCCACTCCTTGGAAAGGGGTACCACCTTTATGTGGATAATTTTTATACAAGTTTGCCCCTCTTCCGCAATCTTCACCGGAGGGACACCCCAGCATGTGGTACTGTAAGAACCAATAGAAAGGGTTTTCCGCAAAAACTGGTCAATGAAAGGCTACGACGAGGGGAGACTGCGTCTTTGTGGAACCAGGAGCTGTTGGCTGTCAAGTGGAGGGACAGACAAAACGTCCACATGCTGATGACAATTCATAATGACACCTACGTGGGAGTCCCAAGAAGAAACGGCCCAGTCCAGAAACCTGCTTGTGTTTACGATTATAATTTGTTTATGGGGGAGTGGACTTTAACGATCAGATGATTGAACCCTACCTTCCCACAAGAAAATCCCGCCACTGGTATAAAAAAGTGTCCATTTATTTTTTTATTTTTTTCAAAAATCTACAGAGAACCCCATATCCTATCTGCACTACCAGGAACAAGTAATCTCCGCCCTTTTGTACCCTAAAAGCCCACCAGAAAATATTTGCTCTGATTCCATGAGCAGACTCCACGGACGCCACTTTCCTGACAAAATCATCCCCAGTGAAACAGGCCACAGACGTCAGAAGAGATGCCGGGTGTGCTCCAGAGGAGGAATTAGAAGAGACACCACATTTTATTGTCCCCAATGTCCTTCCCAACCAGGCCTCTGTATAGGTGAATGTTTCCGCCATTACCATACTTCTCTACATTATTAGGGAAGTATGGTAAACGTAATTCTCATTTCCTGTCATTTTCCTCCACACCCCTTATGCCACTGCACTGAACTGTACATACCTCTGCCATCTCCGGAACCGACCCTGGCCTGTTATACGACCAAGCTTCTGCCTAACGCTAAACTGTACCTACCTCTGCCTTCTCCGGCACTGACCCTGTCCTGTTATACGACCAAGCTTCTGCCTAACGATAAACATACCTCTGCCTTCTCCGGAACTGACCCTGGCCTGTTATACGACCAAGCTTATGCCTAACGCTATATTGTACCTACCTCTGCCTGCTCTGGAAATGACCCTGGACTGTTTGACCACTTTTTTTGCCTGCCTCTTGGACTGATCATTTACCCTGCTATGCTAGTGGGAAAACAGGGGGTCTCACATATGTGAGGGGCTCCAGAAATGTTTTTCTGGATGAAGAAAACTAATTTTTTTGGTTTTCTTATTCCCAGATTTAGGGTCTGGAGACTCGGAGGCTTCAAAGAGATTTGGGTGGGAGAAGCCTCTACCCCTGTTCCCATTCTTTCCTGGCCTGCTACTTGGACCATGTTCCTGCTTACTACCAGGACCAATATTTTGGCACTGCTGGCAATGTCTCTACTTGCACTGACCCTGGACTGTATAAGGACAGTATCCCTGCCTGTACTGACTATGGACAATGTTCTAGCCTGCTGCCTGGACAATTCTATTCACTGTCACTGACCATGTCCCTGCCTGCTGCCTGGATCAGGGCTCTCCACCTGTGGACAACTGCACTACTAAAACCACAGGTAAACTTTTGTTTACCCTTTGCTCAGCAGAATGTATTTTAGGGTGTAATTCTTGGTATGTTCATGCTATGTGTTAGAAATATGAAGGGCCTTCAAAAATGTGATAGATTGTAAGGAAATTAGATGTGTAATTTATGCTCCTAGAACGCCTGCATGTGATACTTCAATCTTGGGCCTCTGTATGTGGCCAGGCTGTGTAAAAGTCTCACACATGTGGTATCGCCATACTCAGGAGTAGCAGAATATATTCTGGGGTGTCATTTTTGCTATGTACATGCTATGTGTTGGAAATATCTTAGAAATGGACAACTTTATGTAAAAAAATGCGTTTTCATTTTTTCCCCACATTTTCCAAAAACTTCTGGAAAAAAATGAACCGTTCAAAAGACTCATTATGCCTCATAGATTATACGTTGGGGTGTTTGCTTTCCAAAAGGGGGTCACTTTGTGGGCGTTTCCATTTTCCTGGTGCTCCAGGGCCTTCAAAATTGTAATAGGTGGTTGAGAGATTAGATGGGTAATTTATGCTCCTAGAACACCTGAATGTGCTACTTCAATGTTGCGCCTCTGTATGTGGCCAGGCTGTGTAAAAGTCTCACACATGTGGTATCGCCATACTCGGCAGGAGTAGCAGAATATATTTTGGGGTGTCATTTTTGCTATGTACATGCTATGTGTTGGAAATATCTTAGAAATTGACAACTTTGTGTAAAAAAAAAAAATGCGTTTTCATTTTATTTGCACATTTTCCAAAAACTTGTCTCACACATGTGGTATTGCCATACTCATGTTATAATGACAATTTGGTGTGAAAAAAATAAAAATAAAAAAAATCTTAATTTTGCAAAGAATTGTGGGAAAAAATAACAATTTCAAAAAACTCACCATGCCTCTTACTAAATACCTTGGAATGTCTACTTTCCAAAAAGGGGTCATTTTGTGGGTATTTGTACTTGCCTGGCTTGTTAGGGTCTCAAGAAATGAGATAGGCCTCAGTACATGAGGTGTGATCAGATGTGATCAATTTTCAGTGATTGGTACCATAGGTTGTAGACTCTATAACTTTCACACAGACTAAGGCTGGATTCACACCTATGCATTTTTAGTGCTTTTTGCATTTTGCAGGTTTGCACTACAGAACGTGTTCCATAGGAA
Source organism: Aquarana catesbeiana (assembly GCA_037953035.1). Taxonomy (NCBI): domain Eukaryota; kingdom Metazoa; phylum Chordata; class Amphibia; order Anura; family Ranidae; genus Aquarana; species Aquarana catesbeiana. The sequence goes on along the minus strand of JBBHAA010000639.1, from coordinate 172,582 downwards.
ACCATGTTAAATGAACTGTAGTGCAAATCTGCAAAATGCAAAAAGCACTAAAACTGCATAGGTGTGAATCCAGCCTAAATAATATCCACTAATTTAGGTTATTTTTACCAAAGATATGTAGCAGTATAAATTTTGGCCCAAATTTATGAAGAAAAATTACTTATTTGCAAAATGTTATAATAGAAATGAAGAAAAATTCATTTTTTTACAAAATTTTCGGTCTTTTTTCATTTATAGCACAAAAAATAAAAAAACAAGAGGTGATCAAATACCACCAAAAGAAAGCTCTATTTGTGTGAAAAAAAGGACAAAAACTTCATATGGGTACAGTGTTGCATGACTGATTCAAAATGTGAGAGCACCGAAAGCTAAAAATTGATCTGGTTAGGAAGGGGGTTTAAGTGCCCAGTGGTCAAGTGGTTAAAAAAGGGGTTTATTTGCTTAGTGTTATGGTTTGCTGAACTGGTCAAATCTAACCTTTTAGTCGCCTGCTCAGTAAACTGTGAACAGCTTGTGTTTGGATTGAACTCATAATGGATCTGAACCAGTGGCGGCTGGTGTTCCATTTGGGGGGGGGAGGGGCTGCAAACATACCACCCAATACCTCCCCGTCGGTCGGTCTCCACCCCAAGCCTACCCTTTTTAAAGCCAATTAGAGCCTCCAGCTCTAAGCATCTGCTTTGAAATAAAAAAAAAACGTTGGAATCCATGTGTCCGGCACCCTGCATGTAGATTAGGGGCCAGGAGCATGGATTAGGGGGGCATCGCCCCTGCGCCCAAAATAGATGGGCCGCTACTGACCTGAACTTGAAGCTCATCCCTATTATCAATCACCTTTACCCTCTAGTAAAGCCCTGCAGTCCCAGTTGTCACAAGTGAAGTTTGAGTTAGGTCATGCATTACCATCCTTAGTAAGGATGAGCTCTGCCGTGTTCACATGCTGCACGTGCAGAGCCTGCCAGGAAGTCGGCAATGTGCTGCGCTAATCACAGGCAGTGAGACATTTCCCGATCTCTGCAGCCGCACATCTAGAAATGTCTCACTGCTTGTGATTAGCGCTGTGCAGTGCCGAGTTCCTGGCGGGCTCGGCACGTGCAGCATGCGAACACGCCAGAGCTCATCCTTAAACCTTAGTCTAAGCTTTCTGTCAAAAAGAAGAGAAAGTAAAAAAATGAGAACTAAGCAAACATAATTACATTTTTATATTGTTATATAAATAACTGAATCATGCTGCGCAGTGGTGGCCCATCCATAGGGGCGCCCCCCCCCCCTCCTCCAGGCAGTCACAAAAAAAATGTCAAAAAAAAAAATTTTTTAAGCTGGCCCTTTAAAAAAAATACAAAAAAAGGTCCTTAAGTGCACTGTGTTCGGACGTCGGACACAGTGTGATGCCGGATACAGTGCAGTTATGGGAAGCGCCACATCTATGCAATCATGAGATTGCAGACGTGGCGCTTCCTTTGCGGGCATTTAGCTTTCTGAAGCACCGAGTAGCTTCCGCCCGGCGCTAGTGTCTATTACTACGGCCGGGCGGTTTGATTGACATCTGAGTATGATGTCACTTCCTGTTTCTCTCTCCAATTGCGCCCAGGAGAGAGAAACAGGAAGTATGAGAGCAACGGAGCTCTCCACAGGAGACAACACACAGCATGGTAAGTAACCAGGGGAGGGGGGTTTGATGGTGACACATGTTGCTGCAATTTGGTGACACAGGCGGCTGCAATTTGGTGACACAGGCTGCTGCAATTTGGTGACACAGGCTGCTGCAATTTGCTGACACAAGCTGCTGCAATTTGCTGACACAAGCTGCTGCAATTTGGTGGTGACACATGCTGCTGCAATTTGGTGGTGACACATGCTGCTGCAATTTGGTGACACATGCTGCTGCAATTGGTGGTGACACGTGCTGCTGCAATTGGTGGTGACACGTGCTGCTGCAATTTGGTGGTGACACGTGCTGCTGCAATTTGGTGGTGACACGTGCTGCTGCAATTTGGTGGTGACACATGCTGCTGCAATTTGGTGGTGACACATGCTGCTGCAATTTGGTGGTGACACATGCTGCTGCAATTTGGTGGTGACACATGCTGCTGCAATTTGGTGGTGACACATGCTGCTGCATTTGGTGGTGACAAAGGCTTCTGCATTTGGTGGTGACAAAGGCTGCTGCAATTTGGTGGTGACACATGCTGCTGCATTTGGTGGTGACACAGGCTGCTGCATTTGGTGGGACACAGGCTGCATGTAAGGAGGGACTCCACTGGGGACACCTGATGGCATCTGGTGGCAGGCGAGGTGGCTAGTGACACGCTCAGGGCTCCCACTGATTCTGCATTATGGTGAGTTGAATGATTTCATTTTATATTACAATGTAATAATAGAAATAATGCACTTCAATCAACCTGACACCATAACAACCGTGGTGTCGGGATGATTGAAGCACTAACACCAGGTGTTTACAGTATCTTTATCTGCTGATTGTTAAACTTTCTAGAATACACATATTTCTATTGTTTGGTAGGATCTAGGCCTGCTGTCCCTCCATCCCTCTCTCCCTCTCCCTCCACCCCATCTCAGACACTAACCACACCACCTTAGAGCCACGCCCATTTTCACCAAGTGGGAGGGGTCAAAAAGGAAGGGCGGGGTCTGGCGCCCTCCCCATCCTAAAACTTCACCAGCTGCCACTGATGCTGCGGCACCCCAACCTATATATAAAGGGCACATATATACATGCAACCAAAACTACACATCTCATTGCTCTATTTTTATGTCCCACAGTGCTCCCGACATTATTACTGGACTCTAAATAGTAAATGAAGGCAGTGGAGGGCAGCATTGTACAGTAAGAAAAGATCCTCTCCCTTCACAGTTTTTAAAGTAAGTTGCAAACTGTCTGAGATTTTTTTGAAGGTTACTTTTTGTAACACAAACTGGGATTTTTGCAATATAGGACTGCTCAACTGTACATTAAGAGCAGACTGAAGAGAAAGCATGAATAATTCACCACTATACACACTTCACCATTACATGTAAAATGTTAATCATAAAACATAAAACATTTTAAATAATATGTGTTAATATTGTAACAAAGCTTTGAAAAAAGTATACATTCCACCATTCTTGTAGTTCTGCCCTGTCTGCAGATGCTCAGGAATCCTAAAGTGCTGACTGATCACCAAGGACAGGGAGAAGACATTTTAGCCGGGATCATGGACAATTTCATTGTATCATATGTCAGGTATTACCAGAGGATGATCTGTATTTGTAAAGGGGATGGCTTTACTTTTCAGACCACAGTGTAAGTGTACTGTCAGCACTGACAACAGATATGTCCTATTATAAATCCCAGCTATATCTGTTATGCAATTGATTGTGTGTCCTCAGTAGGGATGAGCCTAACACCCCCCGGTTCAGTTTGCAGCAGAACTTGCGAACAGGCAAAAAATTCTCTTTGAACACGCGAACACCGTTAAAGTCTATGGGACACAAACATGAATAATCAAAAGTGCTAATTTTAAAGGCTTATATGCAAGTTATTGTCATAGAAAGTGTTTGGGGACCCGGGTCCTGCTCCAGGGGACATGTATCAATGCAAAAAGAATTTTTTAAAAACGGCTGTTTTTTTCGGGAGCAGTAATTTTAATAATGCTTAAAGTGAAACAATAAAAGTGTAATATTCCTTTAAATTTCGTGCCTGGGGGGTGTCTATAATATGCCTGTAAAGGGGTGCATGTTTCCCGTGTTAAGAACAGTCTGACAGCAAAATGACATTTCAAAGGAAAAAAAGTCATTTAAAACTACTCGCGGCTATAATGAATTGTCGGTCCGACAATACACATAAAAGTTCATTGATAAAAACTGCATGGGATTTCCCCACAGGGGAACCAGAAATGGTGTGAACTGGGTTAGACAACTGTCTGAATTGAAATTAGAGTGGATTGGAGGTAGCAGCAGAAAATAAAGATTCTGGAGCATATTACTGTGCAAGAGATACAGCAACAGAAATAACTGACAGGCCGCTCAATATCCCATTTCATTTCTATGTGGTAACCCACACAGAGGAAGAGGAAGTATATTGCTTTTCTATTTTATTACTATTCCTTTGAGAAAGTAGATTTTATAGCACTTCAGTACAAAAACCAAAAAAAGTAAAAAAATGTATAAAAACAATGATTAGTGTGGAATCACTGTTTATATTTGAAATATTTATTATAATTTATGTTAGATACATAGATATTATATTTTATGTGATCACAGGCAGGGCTTTTTTCTCAGAAAATAGGTGCAGGAACTCCTCCCTTCCGAGTCACCCCTTGACTCCGCCCCCTACCCACCTCCAAGCAACCATTCATTTGTCCACCCCTTACCCCTTTAAAGATAACAAAACCAAGTATAATTTTGTGGTTCTAAGTATTTTGTATGGAATTTGTTAATGATAGCAAGAAAGGCAGTAAAATAAATCTAGCAACAATGGACACCCCAGTGACACCTTAGCAACAATTGGCTCCCAAAAGCCAGCATCAATAGACCCTCCAACAGCCAGGAACATTAGACCCTAACCTCAACAGTAAATCCCTCCCAGCACTGATTGACCCCTGCAACATAAGACCCAACCCAGCAACAATAGATCCTCCACCAGCAACAATAGATTCCCCGGAAGCTAGCATCAATAGACCATGAAGCAGTCAGCAACAAGGACCCCTCCCTCAACAGTAGATCTCTCCCCCCAACAATTCACCTCCAAGCAACATAAGACCCACCGCCAGTCACAATAGATCCCCCACAAGCAACAGAAGACCTCCCCAAAAATAGATCTCCTCCAACAATAGATTCCCCAGCATCAATAGACACTCCAGCACACCCCAGCACCCATTGCTATTACATACATTCAGTGCTGGAGGTGCCAGAACTGCGTTCCCCCGCGTTCCAGCTGAAAAAAAGCCTTGATCACAGGTATAAATAAAAGTCTCATGCTGGCCTATGTTCTTACATTTTGGCAGTCTGATGATCTGAAGAGACTGGCTTGTCTGGTATAATGCTAGTCACCTATTTATTAACACAAGATTGAATCACATTCATATGAAAATAATGACTTAATCTAGCTTTAGGGAACAAACAGCCTAAAGCCCCGTACACACGATATGAAAATCGGAAGTAAAATTTCGTCCGACGAACAATCTGCCTATTTTCGGATCTTTAGTATGGTGCTTTCAACAGCCGATTCCGATTTTTCATACGACAAAAGCTGGATATGCAGACTATAACATTTTAATCATACGTGAACACCATGTACGATTTTCATATAATTAGTACAGTTTTTGCATGGAAAAATCATATGAGCAAGACTACGCATGCTCAGAAACGAAGTTGAATTCTGTCATATGAGATATTTCGTATGGTGAATAACCTCTTCACTTTCTACATCAGACTAGTATGCAACAAAAAAAAGACGAACAGTCGTCTGAAAATCTGATTGTGTGTACGAGGCTTTACTGACAGAGTGAATTCTCCACTTCATTTCAGCACAAACTAAACCAACAGGAGGGGAGAGGGCTTTCTATATTGGTTGCCAATGGTTCCCACTTAGGTGCAGAGGGCCCCCACCTAGGTGCAGAGGGTTTTCATGCTTGGTTGCTGAGGGTTCCCGCTATGTTGCTAGGGGTTACCGCTTGGTTGCTAAGGATTTCCCACTATGTTGTTAGGGGTTCACGCTTAGTTGCTGAGAGCTCCTACTTGTTCCACCCCTTCTCCCGCTTGTTGTTACCCAAAGACCAGTCCAGGGTATTTGGGTTTTTGTATTTTATTTGAAACTCGGATGGGAGAAGGGATGAGTGGGATACTCCAACTGAAAATATTCACAATGGATAAGGACAACTCTCACTTGACCTCACCTGGGATCTCCCTCTCTCAGGCTGGATGTCCCGACCGGTTGTGGATGCCTGAAATCGCAAGGCGGACTGACTTGGGAGGCAGCACCTCTCCTCTAGGTCCAGTCTCTTGTCCTGCTTCATGGTGAATGAAAATTCCTTCAGAAAACAAGATGGAGACTTTAGTTCCTTTTCTCCCAGAGCAATCTGGCTCTTGTAGTTTCTGCCCCCATTTAAGCCTATGGGGGCGTTTGGTATGGGGACTACATATCCCAAGATCCTTTGCAGCTACTGCTAAAGTTTTTCTGATTGGCTCCTGTAATTGGCTCTCCACCTTCTGCCAATAGGGACACAGGGAATGGTGCAGAGAGAGCGGGCAAATTCTTGTGCAAGTCAGTGAAGAGAAAAAAAGGAGGGGGAAGAAATCCCCCGCAGGGACTGTCAGGCTTTTGCTCCCTCTCAGGTGAGCCTGTGTACTTGGGGCGGCCAGCTTAGCAAGGTCATGGAAGAAACGGGGCACCTGCTACATTTGATGCTACAGATATACAGTGCTATTACTGAACTATATTTAGTGCTGGATATTGCCAGTGATACTTTGCAGTCAATTGCAGTTTGTGGCTAGGGAGAGTGGAATGTAGGCTTACCTGCATTCACTGTGATTTCATAGGATTCTTAGGGATTTTAATGCTTTTTTCTTTATTTGTCATAGCATTTACTTTTTTTAATGTTAAAAAAAGGTTTTATTTGCTCGTAGTATTTTAGGGTTGCTGTTTGCTGAACTGGTTAAAGAGTAACTCCACTTTTGTTGAGAAAATTCATTCCAACTGGGTGATCTATGTGCATTGTAAGAATTTGAACAAACTTTGTTGCAGATTCCTACCTTTTGTTATTCTGAAGAAATCCCTGTGTGTTTGTCTGTCTCCATGTGGGAAAGTGAGTTTAATGGGATTGGTTTCATAAATATTAACCACTTCAATACAGGGCATTTATACACCTTCCTGCCCAGACCAATTTTCAGCTTTCAGTGCTGTCGCAGTTTGAATGACAATTGTGCGGTCATACAACACTGTACCCAAACTAAATTTGTATCATTTTGTTCCTACAAATAGAGCTGTCTTTTGGTGGTATTTGATCACCTCTGTGGTTTTTATTTTTTGCTAATCAAATAAAAAAAGACCGAAAATTTTGAAAAAATAAAGTTTTGCTTTTTTTCCTGTTAAAAAAATTTGTAAATAAGTAAGTTTTATCTTTCACTGATGGGCACTGATAAGGTGGCACTGACAGGCACTGATACGGCGGCACTGATGAGGTTGCACCAATGAACGGGCACTGACGGGCACTGATATACGGCACTGATGGGCACTGGTAGGCGGCACTGATGGGTGGCACTAATATGCAGCACTAATGGGCATTGATAGGCGGCACTGATGGGCACTCATGGGTGGCACTGGTTGGCACTGATGGGCACTGATAGGCGACACTGGGCACTGAAAGGAGGCACTGCTGGGCACTGAAAGGCGGCACTAATGGGCACTGATAGGTGCCACTGATGGGCATTGATAGGTGGCACTGATGGGCACTGATATGCGGCACTGATAGGCATCCCTGGTGGCACTGGCAGTGGTAGGCATTGGAGTGGGCACTGATTGGCAGCTGCCTGGGCACAAATTGGTATTTCCCTGGGGGTCTAGGGGGCATACCTGGTGGTCCGGTGTAGTGGCCATCCTGGTGGTCCTGGGCGGCTTCCCTGGTGGTCCTGGGTGGGATCCGAGGGGGGGCTGTGCTGATAAACAATCAGCACAGACCCCCCCTGTCAGAAGAGCAGCCGATCGGCTCTCCTCTTCTCGCGTCTGTCAGACGCGAGTGAGGAAAAGCCGATCACCGGCTCTTCCTATTTACACCGTGATCAGCCGTGATTGGACACGGCTGATCACGTGGTAAAGAGTCTCCATCAGAGACTCTTTACCTAAATCGGAGTTGCGGAGTGTCAGACTGACACACCGCAACAACGATCGCTGCGATGCGTGCCCCTAGGGGCGCGCAACAGCTTAATATCCTGATCACGTCATATGACGTCCGGTCAGGATATTGAAACCACTTTGCCGCCGTCATTTCGCTATATGGCGGGCGGCAAGTGGTTAATCAGCTGTGCAGCTGCAGGGCTCTAATGAGGAAAGCTGCTGGGCCTGCATCCCTTTAGACATGGTTTCCTGTTGGGAGTATCACACTAAAAATTAAATTTTTGTTGCAGGAGATGCCTGAAATCTGACTTGTATCTTAGTGCAGACTTCTGGGAAATTCTAATTGTAACTATTTATAGACTAAAAGAGTGGGACTTTGAGGGCACAAAGGTATTTAAACTACAAGAGAATAGATACGGTTTTTAAATTTTATTAACAAAGTACAAAAAAACACAGAAAACGGACATAAAAGATTAAAAACAATTAGTAGCTGTATAAAGAACCTTAATAGGTACACCATATGGATCCTAACCTACATACTCCCATAATATGTCTTGTATCTACTTGTATACAGTCCAAACATTCATTCCATAGGAAAAAGAAAACTTCCCCAAACAAGTAGTATTGAAGGAGTGTGGAGCTGTAATTGAAAGGAGTTGCAGGCCTGGTGGTCCAAGGTGGGGTGCTCTCTAACTGCTCAACATGTTTCACGTTGCAAAGAACGCTTCTTCAGGAGCTAGAGGTTCTGTTAAAAGTGCACAGAAAAAAGAAAAATCACAATACAAATATTTATATTTATACAATGTTATCAAAACATGATCTTCAGAAAAAGTATATATGAAGCCAACTATTGATAAGATTCGTCCCCCTGGTGGTGACCCCTGGAAAGGGCCCCGTGAAAGATAATGGTCTCCAAGGGAAGGACGGCAAAGCCTGGTGGTCTGGGGAAACGTATCCAAGTGACAAACGCGGCGCTAAAAGGTATGTAATATGAGGGTGTACCATACCATAAGTTACAAAATGAAAAATAATTAATTAACTACAGATGGGGCCTATAGGGCTGGGCGGTCTTAAACGATCGTTGATAATTTGGACCATAGTACAGGTATATGAAGGACGTATAAAACTAAAATGTTTATCAAAGTATATACAAACGAGGTGATCTGAGAACTAACCCATAAATGCCCTCATTCTATGTGCCGCATTATACAATTGCAGAGTTGCTGGAAGGTTCGGTATATAAATGCAAGAGTGGCTGTGGGGCAGATATAAGGGATATAACAATAAAAAATGGAAAAGCAAAAATCAGGCAGAGAATATTGACCTGAATACACGTTCAAACAGGTTATAGTCTGCATGTTGATACACAAAATATCAAAGGTAGTTAGCTTACCAATTGTGTGTAGCAATTGGAAATGCTATCAGTAGAACTGGTAACCTGTTGATTGCAAAACGACCAGAAATAACAGAGTTTAAAGTTGTATCAAAAGGCAGCGGTCAGAGCCAGTGACTTCAAGAGTGATAAAGCATCAAATGGCCATGGGTATGGGTAGTAGCTATTGGAAGCTATAGTTCTAATGTATGGAAAGAGCATAGTATGAATTTGCAGAAGGTAATAATAAGCATAAAATGCAACACCAATAGTAGTTACAAATACTAAGCTAATCGCTCCAATGAGTCAGATATATAAGCTTACCCAGAGACGAATGGAAGGAGGTTTGAGGATAACCGCTCAATAGTCAAATGCCTTGTTCAATGGTCCTGGACAGGATGCCGCCATGTCCTTAAATAAGAGACCCCGACCGGAAGACGCCGGCTCCATGGAGCGCAGCGTCTCCCGGCCCCATCGCGGGCTGCTGCACATGCGCCGAACAGGGTCACCACCACGCAGGACGACGCATAGACAGCAGAGAACTCTTTGCGCATGCATCGTAACAGGCACGGTGGGACGACATCCGACCAATGCCCAAGCAGCAAGGGCGGAGGCTATGGAGAACCATTGGGTCCCCATGTCGCCCTCAGTCGCTGCACATCCGGTCGGAGGAGCGGACCGGATTTGCGGCGCTGTGCAATGGAACTCAACCAAAGCAGAGGCCAAACAGTTCCCAAGGAGACTAACACTAGGGGATCAAACCAAGAATCACCATAAAGGGGAAGAGGATGAAAAAACACAGTACACATATTGTTATACATGCTAAATGTACAAATTGTTTGTTAACAAGAGATAGATTAAAAAAAAAAAAAAAAAACATTTTTTTTTTATCTTTGCATATGAACATACACAATATCGGGCTGCAAATCAAGAAAAGGTTTTTTAAAAGAAATATACATTGATCTGGGATGTTAGAAGTATTCTTATTTCAAGAAAGAAAACACTGAAAATAATTAAAGCAAATGCCAGAAAGCCTATTAATAGCATACTGAATTTAGTTAATAAGTCCAGATGGGAGATTATTTCAGTATTGATGGATTCAAATAAGGGAATGTAATGGAACAGGTACATAACTCAAAGGAAGGGTTTATATGAATGGGATTCGTTCAAACCCGGTGCCCTGGTGGCATTTAAGCGCTCAATCCACAAGGTTTCCTTTTGTAATATGAACCTTTCCCATTCACCACTTCTGGGACTTTTGGGGACGACGGCCAGAACAGCAAAAACAATAGATGACGTGTCAAAACGATGGTATATATCGAGATGTCTACTCACAGGTGTAAGCATTTTACCATTTCCTGAGTAGTAAATATGATCGTTAATTCTTTGTCTCAACTGTCTGACCGTCTTCCCCACATAAAAGACCCCACAGGTGCATGTCATCAGATACACTACCCCTTGTGTACGACATGTGGCTGAAAATATGGGGTAATAAATCTCACCATTTGGAAGTACAATGGGGTAGTCAGACATTATTCATGGGCAGAAGGAACAACTGCCACATGGTGATGTGCCTTTTGGCTTTTGAAGAGGGACTGTGTTAAGAGCTTTATATTGGCTGGATACAAGTTTGTCCTTAAGTGACATTGTGCATCTGAATACTAATTCTGGATATGTGTTAACATATTTATTCAGAATAGGATCCTCTGTTAAAAGGTGCCAATGTCTTTTTAAGATGTTTCTGATGTCCTGATGATGGGAGGAAAATTTTGTGATCATTTTAACAGTGGGTTTCTGCAATCGGGCTTTAGTTGTATATAGTAAATCATTTCGTGATTTACTCTTGGCTTTATTAAAGGCCTTACGCAAAAGAGATCGACTATACCCTCTAGCCAAGAGGCGAGATCTAAGTAAGTTTGCTTGGTGTTGAAAATCTGTTAGTTGTGTGCAATTTCGGTGAAGGCGGATGTACTGCGCGTAAGGTATGCTCTGAATGAGTGTAGGTGGATGCGCACTCGTGGCATGTAGAAGTGTATTTCCTGCCGTGGTTTTTGGAAATAAATTTGTGGATAGGGTATTATTGTCATCTTTGTATATCTCGGGATCCAAAAAACTAATGGTTTTAGCATTTCACTGATATGTAAACTTTAGATTAAATTGGTTTGTGTTTAAAGTCTGTATGAATTGTTGTAAGGACTTTGGTGTACCAATCCAGATGATGAAAATATCATCTATGTAGCGTTTCCAGATCAAAATTTGATCTATAAATTCTGAAAATTGTTCTTGAGAAAACAAATGACGTTCCAACCCCCCCAGGTACAAGTTGGCGTAGCCAGGGGCACAGCAAGTGCCCATGGCTATGCCCTGCACCTGGAGGTATTGTGAACCCATACATTCAAAGCAATTGTGAGTCAGAATGAAATTAAGTAATTTCAAAATAAAATAGTTGTAGTTCCAGTGGTGGTGGTCCTCCTCGTATAAGAAGGTATGGACCGTCTCGAATCCCTGCTCGTGAGGGATGCTGGAGTACAAAGCCTCCACATCCAAAGTCACGAGCAGGGAGTCGGGAGGGACCGGTAGCCCTTCGATCTGTTTGAGTGGATCTAAGGTATCTTTAGTGTATGACGGTAAGGCCATAACATGGGGCATTAGTGTAGCGTCTACAAGTTTGCTGGCATTGTCTGTTAAACTACCGATACCTGAAATTATCAGTCTCCCAGGAGGCGACACCGGGTCCTTATGCACTTTAGGAAGTGCATAGAACGTCGCCACCCTGGGAGACCGAACATTCAGGTAGTCGTAGGTATCCTTGTTAATTAGGCCTTTTAAAAAAGCATCTCCAATAATGTCAAGGAATTGATTCCTGAACGATACAGTATGTGATAAGGGGATTTGTCGATACCAATCTTTGTTGGACAGGATATTTAGACACATTGTCTCATACAAGAATCTGGTCATAAGGACTATGTTACCGCCTTTATCGGCAGGTTTGACGATGACATCAGGATGATTCTGTATTTTCAAGATGGCTTGACGTTGTGTTGAGGTTAAATTATTTTTCCTGACAGGGGTGTCCATATGTTTAACATCGCTCACCACATTATGTAAGAACGTCCAAATCTGGGGATTCTGGGATAGATCAGGGAATTGTCGGGATTTGGGTTTAAATTTGTTAACTGGATGAGTGGAAGGGGTTGTGGGTGTTAATGTAAAGGTATCGTTAGTATTGATATCATTGTTTTCCTCTAATAAGTGCATTAGGTCACGAAGTGCCCGAAAATCGTCCATTTTAAAATGTTTAATACTTTCAGAAAATTCCCGTTCCTCTTTAATTCTTAGTCGATCTTGGTCGAACAAGAATTTGTAGGTAAGATTGCGGGTAAACATATAAACGTCTTTAATTGTTTCATATTTGTCAATTTTTTGTGAGTGTCAGAAACTTAGTCCGAGTTTTAATACATTTAGATCTTGTTCAGAAAAGTGATAAGGAGTGAGATTCAGGACATCTAGTCCTAGGTGTGGGGTGGTAGTATCCCTGGTTTTGGAAAATTTAGGGTAGGTGTAGTATTTGAGATGATGTGAGAATCAAGAGTGCTTTGTTTCTTGCTCACTTGTGATTAGGTGAGGGATAGTGAGTTGGCCAAATTTAGAGAATTGGGAAAGTTGGGTTTAGGTGTCGCCATAGTAAGTAAGTTGTTAAATGAACTGTTGTTTGAGGCATTTGTGGGAAGTGCAGGCTGAGGTGTCATAGGTGTATGATTGGAGTGATTTTGTGAATTTAACAATTGTAATGCTTTATGAGCGTTAGGGCCCATATAGCTGGTCTGTGAGATATTACCACCACCTTTTACAGAAGAAGCCCCCTGACCTAGTGAACTGTCAAAACGTTTGATATCCTGTTTGTCTGTTTTTTTCTTGGGATAGGGTGTATAGTGCCCGCCACCATATTGTCTCTTACGTGCACCGGTGTCGTTAGATGTTGCATTCAAATCTGTTCCTGTTGGTGACTGTGAAGAAAGGATAGAAAAAGAAGAGTCAGAATCAATTTCAGTGTCATCATCAGTAAACATCATTTCATTATCTAAATGTTGTTTTTTCAGATTAGTTTTCCTGAGTCTACGATTGTAAGGGGAAGTTTGCCAGCGGTAAGCATAGCCTTCCGTGAAAGCCGATTTATCTTTCATGAATTTGTTTTGTTTTTTAAAAATGATATCCTTATTAATTTTTGTGATATAGTCTTTGACTTCTTGCCATTTATGGTTGAATTGCGTGTGACTTTTGAGACTATCTTTTTTAGCTTGAAAAGCAACAATTTCTTCATCAAGATGGGTGAGTTCACTTTGATAGTGGGATATTAGAAGCTTAATGAGATAAGTGTTGCACTGGGTGAGAATTTTTTCCCACGCAGTCTTGAATTCAGCACCAACGTTTTGAAAAGAAGGGAATACCTGAACCCTCAGGCCTACAGGGCTCAAATTTTCTTGTGCGTACTGTTGGAGGAAATCCACATGCCAATGCAAATTCGATTTTTTTCTTCAACAGTTTTTTCATTTTAGCTATGTAGTGGTTAAGCCCGATTTCTTGTCCCGTGTCAGTTAGACAGCTCGCTTGGACATCACTAATATAGCCCAACCATGCAGTACCTACAAAATCCATACCAGATCAATATTTTATCACCTAAACTTAACCAAAGTTGCAGAAATTTGTTAATTGGTGCAAAATAAAACAAAAAATAAAGATGTTTTGTACCAAGGTCACCTTACTAGGAGTTGCATGGGATGCTTCCACCCCTAAATTGAATATCAGAAAAAAGGCCCTAGTTTTAAAGTACCTATACAACAGGGTGACTCTGTGGGTACTTGATAAGAGATTGTGCCAACGTCCCCGAAATTCTAATTGTAACTATATATAGACTAAAAGAGTGGGACTTTGAGGGCACAAAGGTATTTAAACTACAAGAGAATAGATACGGTTTTAAAATTTTATTAACAAAGTACAAAAAAAACACAGAAAACGGACATAAAAGATTAAAAACAATTTGTAGCTGTATATAGAACCTTAATAGGTACACCATGTGGATCCTAACCTACATACTCCCATAGTATGTCTTGTATCTACTTGTATACAGTCCAAACATTCATTCCATAGGAAAAAGAAAACTTCCCCAAACAAGTAGTATTGAAGGAGTGTGGAGCTGTAATTGAAAGGAGCTGCAGGCCTGGTGGTCCAAGGTGGGGTGCTCTCTAACTGCTCAACATGTTTCACGTCGCAAAGAACGCTTCTTCAGGAGCTAGAGGTTCTGTTAAAAGTGCACAGAAAAAAGAAAAATCACAATACCAATATTTATATTTATACAATGTTATCAAAACATGATCTTCAAAAAAAGTATATATTTTCTTCTGGGAAAATCAGTGAGCCAATCACAGAAGCAGAAAATGATGTTTCTAAGAAGCGTTCTGTACACATTCTGTGTACAGAACACCTCATGGTAGCCATATTGCATTGCAATTTCAGAAATGTATAGAGCTGCAGATTGGAAAGGAAAGGTAACCTTCAATTACAATATAACTTGTGCCACAATTATATATGCTATATTATTTTTTCTTTATTTGCAATTTTTTTCCCACGAAGGTGGAGTTACCCTTAAAGTGGTTGTAAAGTCAGAAGTTTTTTTTATCTTAATTCATTCTATGCATTAACCACTTGCCGACTGGCTCACGCCGATATACGGCAGCAGATTGGCACCGCTGCGCCAATTGCAGTACCTATACAGCAGCTCCTTTAAGAGCCATAGCAGGCGTGCGCCCGCTGCATGGTGGGGGACCCGATGTGCATGGCCGGCAGGCGTGATAGTGGGCACGAGAGCCAGAATGGGGATTTGTGTATTTAAACACACAAATCCCTGTTCTGACAGGGGAGGAGAGACAGATCGTCTGTTCCTACTAAGTAGGAACAACGATCTGGCTCCTCCTCTAGTCAGTTCCATCCCAACACAGTTAGAAACACACCTAGGGAACACATTTAACCCCTTGATCGCCCCCTAGTGTTAACCCCTTTCCTGCCAGTGCCATTTACACAGTAATCAGTGCATTTTTATAGCACTGATCGCTGTATAAATGTCAATGGTCCCAAAAATGGGATCTTTCTATCTATCTATCTATCTATCTATCTATCTATCTATCTATCTATCTATCTATCTATCTATCTATCTATCTATCTATCTATTTTGTAGACTCTATAACTTTTACGCTAACCAATCAATAGTATTGGTATGACGGTATGACGGTATGACAGGCAGTCTATCTGCCTAGGAGGAAGCATATACCATTCCAAAACCAGCCTCTGTAATATTTCATGCCATACACAGAGAAGTGGACTGACGCACCTTGTACATGTGAGTACCCCATTGGGGGATTGTTCTTATTTGT
Source organism: Aquarana catesbeiana (assembly GCA_037953035.1). Taxonomy (NCBI): domain Eukaryota; kingdom Metazoa; phylum Chordata; class Amphibia; order Anura; family Ranidae; genus Aquarana; species Aquarana catesbeiana. The sequence goes on along the minus strand of JBBHAA010000639.1, from coordinate 156,951 downwards.
TTAATAAAACGTTTAAAGCAATATCACACTATCAAGGCTTTTTATTCCCCATTATTCCCGAGATACTGCGTGGGAAGCCCAGGTTCCTGTTACCAATATAGAACCCAGGGGTGGTTCACAAGCGTGTATTGACTGAGCGTAATTGCTAAGTCACACGCTCAAAGGTGAGCATTCAATACCTAGGGGGTCACTGGAATAAGAGCACCAATGCTTGATCTGCAACACCTGTCAATCATTTTTAGATGCATGGAATTATAAGCATGTCAGCAGTGCTACTACTGGATACCACGCATATGCATTTTTTTCAACAGGACTGTCACAGCATTGTTTTATAAAAAGACTTATTTTTTGCACAATAGCACTTTTTGCTATTTAAAGTGGGACTAGTGTTGTTCCCTATATACCAACGGACACTTATATCTGTGTTACAAAGCACTTGGATGCACATGAGCACTTTATTATTAATGTTTTAATTGACATACAGTATTTATTGTTTTTATTTTTGTCATATCACATCTATGTCACATATGTCACTTATGTAACATTAACACTACACGTGTTTGTTTTAATCTTCAGCACGCATTTATTGTGTAATATTCTAAAGAGCAGCGTATAATTTACTATAAGTGCAGTGGTATAAGAATAAGAATACTTTGGATTTATTGGACATCTCCGCATGGCCGCAGGGTATTGTTATCATTTATTATGTTATGACATCAGGAAAATAATGTCAAATGAAAACTAATGCCGCGTACACACAGTCGGACTTTTGGACCAGACTTGTCCGACGGACCAAATCCGGCGGACAATTCGATCGTGTGTGGGCTTCACCGGACCTTCAGGGGACTTTTCCAGTCGAAAATCTGACGGACTTTAGATTTGGAACATGCTTCAAATCTTTGTCGCAACTCCAACGGACCCAGAAATCCTCTCGTCTGTATGCTAGTCCGACGGACAAAAACCCACGCTAGGGCAGCTATTGGCTACTGGCTATCAACTTCCTTATTTTAGTCCGGTGTACGTCATCACGTACGAATCCGTCGGACTTTGGTGTGATCGTGTGTAGGCAAGTACAGTCGTTAGAAAGTCTGTTGAAAGTCCGCCAAAAGTCAGTCGAAAGTCCGTCGAAAGTCCGTCGAAAGTCCGTCGAAAGTCTGTCGAAAGTCTGTCGAAAGTCTGTCGGACTTTTGTAGCTAAAAAGTCCGACCGTGTGTACGCGGCATAAGGATTTGTGTTATCTAGCTAAAACTAACAACAGAGCAAGCAACGAGAAATTATAATATTGCCAGGAAAAAGTTGTCTTTTTGAAACATGAAACTGGAGTTCTTACACAAACAGCATGATAGAAAACAAGCCATTGTAATATATATATGCAAGCTGGACCCAGTAATGAAGGGTTAATCACGATATATCAGAGCTGTAGCTTAAGCCCTGTTTCACACTTGTGCGGTGCGAATTGAAGCTCAGGTTTCACTGGGGAGATAACAATCTCCTGTTCAACGGATTCATTGCGTTTTTGCTCAGGATTAGAGAGCAGGGAGAGGGGGAGGGGGGGGGGGGGGAGGGGGAGGTGTAGTGAGGAGAAAGAGAAAATCCTTGTTCAGAACGCAATGCATCTGCGAATCAGATGCGTTCCCATAGGAGATAATAGGCTTGTAGTTCGCACCGCAATGCCCAAAAAACGCACACGTTTTTTGTGCAATGCGCAGTGCGAATGCAACGCACATATGTGAACCAGATGCATTCATATGAATGTATTTTAAAATGTCCTGCGAATTAGATGCGGTGTAAGCCGCATCTAATTCGCATAGGTGTGAACCCGGGCTTATGCAAAGGTGCTATTAGACAAAGTTACAGACATTATTTTGGTCAAATATTTAATTTTTAATGGTCCCACATTCTGCGCAGCAAATATTCAGCTAACTACATGTTTGTCTAATGAAAGGTTCAAAATTTGAATTTGTTTTGATTATGTACAAATCTAACAATGAAAAATGCATACATTTGAATCCAGCCACCTTATTGCCTCCATTGGAGGAGGCTGGAGACAAAAGAAAACCACATGTGTTAAATTAATGAAATAGGAATCAGCTGCTGTGAGCCCAGTGCAGGACACACTCCCTGAAGACCCAGATATTAAATTTTTTGTAGATTTGATCCCGGTTTTATACTAAGGATGGCGATACCCATACTGAGTATGCAGTTTATCACCCAGAAGGATACTCTGTAATCAGAGTCATTGGATCCTTTTCACCCAGCTCAAGAAGCAGACCATGTTTTAACAAAGCCTGTGAGCTATAAAAAGAGTATTTATTCATATAGATAGTAGAGAATTAGAGAGATTTTGGTTCCATTTGCAGGGCCAAAGTTTGTTTTTACTTCGGCAGGTAAACCAATAAAGCATGCTAAGTTAATTGATTGGCTGTTTTCAGCCTTCCAGGTTCTCTTGCTGAGGTAGCCATATTAACTTTAAAACTCACACATGGAAGCAGACCAGGCGACTCTAATGCCGCGTACACACGGTCGGACTTTTCGTCTACAAAAGTCCAACGGACGCTGACGGACTAAAGCTGGCTGGTAATCCGATCGTGTGTGGGCTTCTCCGGACTTTCAACGGACTTTTTTAGCCTAAAATCCGACGGACTTTAGATTTGAAGCATGCTTCAAATCTTTACGTCGTAAGTACGACGGACCCCGAAGTCCGCTCGTCTGTATGCTAGTCCGACGGACAAAAACCCATGCTAGGGCAGCTATTGGCTACCGGCTATGAACTTCCTTATTTTAGTCCGGTGTACGTCATCACGTACGAATCCGTCGGACTTTTGTGTGGTCGTGTGTAGGCAAGTCCGTTCGTTAGAAAGTCTGCTGCAAGTCCGCTGAAAGTCCGCCGGAAGTCTGTCGGACAGGCTGTCGGACTTTTGTAGACGAAAAGTCCGACCGTGTGTACGCGGCATAAGGGTGCTACATTACAGCCCCGGACACTTGCTGGGTCTGTGCAACTCACAGATTCCACCCTAGTTCTGGCCCAGTATAGCTGGCATTATTAATTCAACTTTAAGGACCCCAGGAGGAGAAGAACAAGTGGTCCACAGGGGGCAACTTCTTATGAAACAGTACTTTGGAAAAATTTGATCTTTTATATCTGCCAGTCACTCTTTTCCCTCCAGCTTGACACATGAACCGAGTCATCAGTCACAAGCAGTTATGGCTGCCTTAGTAAATGAGTGTGGGATAGAGCCAGGGTTCTCCACAGTTGTTTTTATTGCATACCACTTCTTGTTTTACCTGTTACCAAAGGTGTTACCAAAAGCTGAACATCCCTTCCAGAGATTACAAAAAGATATATCCAGATGCCCAAGTCAGAATCTTATGAATAAGCATTTTGTCTGTATGGACATGTTTTCTGGATGTCCAGTGGCAAATGCTACTGCAAAGGCCACAGTAAAACGTGTTATCAGAAGTAGTTTGTAAGTACAGAGTGCAGAATCTACAGAGAGTAACAGAGGAAATCATTTTATAGGAGAGTTCTTACTAGAAGTTTTGAGGTTTTATTTTTACACCCCCTACTGTCTACAATGTAGCCGACAAAGTAGAGTGAGAAACTAGAAAACTTTTGCCTGAATGTTTTCTTATATTTTATGAAGCCCCTAAGGGGATGTTGGACTCTCTGCCTATGGGACTTTGTTTGGGAGTGTGTTACTCACTTGCTTATATTTTGTCTCAGCAGCTGAAGTCCTCCATTTGGATCTCACAGAGAATGTTGCTGATCTTTTAAGGTTTTTGACAAACTCATTTATGAGTTTTCCTCCCAATTCCAGATCCTAAAAGTTTGGAAGGATCTAAAACTAAAGCCAGATGACTTGTGGATTGTTAAAGCGGGGGTCCACCCACACCGCCAAAAAAAAAAAAAATATTAAAAGCCAGCAGCTACAAATACTGCAGCTGCTGACTTTTAATACATGGCCACTTACCTGTCCCAGGGTCCAGCGATGTCGGCAGGGGACGTCGAGAACCCGCTCGGTTCTCGGCAGCTGCCGCCGCCATCCTAGGTGAGGGAATCAGGAAGTGAAGCATTGCGGCTTCACTTCCCGGTTCCCTACTGCGCATGCGCGAGTCGCGCTGCGCGTCCCAAGTGGTCCCCGCTCTCTCCTGGGAGCTGTGTGATTCCCAGGAGACAGCGCGGAGGGACAGGAAGTGGCGTAGACTCCCATGGGAGTCTATGCCAGAAGAAGGTGCAAATACCTGTCTTAGACAGGTATCTGCACCCCCCTCCCCCCTGAAAGGTGCCAAATGTGACACCGGAGGGGGGGAGGGTTCCGAAAAGCGGAAGTTCCATTTTTGTGTGGAACTCCGCTTTAAGAGGCATTTATATATAAGGAAATGTTTGGAGACTCAATACAGCATCCATTTCATATACAATTGTGCAAAACTTGAAGGAAAAGTCACCTGGATCCACACCAGACACTGAAAAAATTACTAAATTAAAGAAATATGTGTGTTTGATTTGTTTCCCTCTTGCGATCACAGTCTAGGGTACTTTTTGATTCAATTACTTTAATTGTAAGGGATATATATATATATATATATATATATATATATATAATGTGATTTGAAAAGTAGTTGAGCCATGTTGATGTCATATTTGTGTTTTGTACATCTTCCATTTTATGTAGAATTGTCTGTGTTTACATATGCTGATAAGTCAGTATGCCAACAATTAAGCTAGAAGGCCATTCTAGCCACAGGAGTGTACAGCCAGTACTCTGTAAATATGTCTTATCAATCATTTTTTTTTCCCAATGAAAAGTAATTTTGTAATGAAAAAGCTGCTCAGCTTTTAAATTCCAGGTTAAAGGTGATAGCAGGTATGGTTAGTGATCAAAATATTGATCAAAAGAGAGGAGACTGTAAAGGAAATTTGTAAGTTCTGTATATAATTGTATTGTATTTTGTATGTATTGCACACTGCCCTCACTGTGCACACGGCACTAATAATGTTTTCATTACATGTTTACATTCTTTTGAGTCCTGATTAGAATTAGTCTGCCTATGCTACGCCCCTTGTTACCATAAACATACAATTGTAATATTAATGTGATACCTACGTAATCATGTGTATAAAAACCTTCAATTGCATCATAATAAAGCAGAACAGTTATTTGGAAAGATGCTGAGCGTATCTTTTGTGTCTGTTCCCTACTGCAGTAGTTATTATTAATTTGGAACCACTAATCAATAATAGGAGTTGCCTATCTATAAAATGTCCAGGTCAAAGCTCTATATGTGGGAAAAAAAGGGCGTCAATTTTATTTGGGTACAACACCACACGCGCAATTGTCAGTTAAAGCGATGCAGTGCCGTATTGCAAAAAATGGCCTGGTCAAGAAGGGAGTAAATCCTTCTGTGGCTGAAGTGGTTAAGATTAAAAAACGTTCTGTGTGCAGCAACCCCCTCATACTTACCTGAGCCCATCTCAATCCACAGTGACATTGCAGGAGGGTCTCAACAGCTCGGGACTCTCCCTCCTCATTGGCTGAGACAGCAGCGCAGCACCATTGGCTCCCGCTGCTGTCAAAGTCAGTGAGCCAATGAGGAGAGAGAGGGGGCGGGGCTTGACTGCGGCTCTGTGTCTGAATGGACACAGAGCAGTGGCTTGGCTCGGGTGCCCCCATAGCAAGCTGCTTGCTGTGGGGGCACATGGCAGGAGGGAGGGGCCAGGAGCTCTGGCGAGGGACCCGAGAAGAAGAGGATCTGGGCTGCTCTTTGTAAAACCACTGCACAGAGGAAGTAAGTATAATATATCTGTTATTTTTAAATGAAAAAAACTGAGACTTTAGTATCACTTTAACCACTTCAGCCCCGGAAGGATTTACCCCCTCCCTGACCAGAGCACTTTTTACAATTTGGCACTGCGTCGTTTAACTGCTAATTGCGCAGTCATGCAATGCTGTACCCAAACGAAATTTGCGTCCTTTTCTTCCCACAAATAGAGCTTTCTTTTGATGATATTTGATCACCTCTGCCATTTTTATTTTTTGCGCTATAAACGGAAAAAGACCGAAAATTTTGAAAAAAAATGATATTTTCTACTTTTTGTTATAAAAAAATCCAATAAACTCAATTTTAGTCATACATTTAGGCCAAAATGTATTCGGCCACATGTCTTTGGTAAAAAAAATGTCAATAAGTGTATATTTATTGGTTTGCGCAAAAGTTATAGCGTCTACAAGCTAGGGTACATTTTCTGGAATTTACACAGCTTTTAGTTTATGACTGCCTATGTCATTTCTTGAGGTGCTAAAATGGCAGGGCAGTACAAAACCCCCCCAAATGACCCCATTTTGGAAAGTAGACACCCCAAGGAAATTGCTGAGAGGCATGTTGAGCCCATTGAATATTCATTTTTTTTTGTCCCAAGTGATTTAATGACAAAAAAAAAATTACAAAAAGTTGTCAAGTTGTCACTAAATGATATATTGCTCACACAGGCCATGGGCATATGTGGAATTGCACCCCAAAATACATTCAGGTGTTTCTCCTGAGTACGGGGATACCACATGTGTGGGACTTTTTGGGAGCCTAGCCACGTACGGGGCCCCGAAAACCAATCACACCCTTAGAAATCCTTCAGGATTTCTAAGGGCGTAAATTTTTGATTTCACTCCTCACTGCCTATCACAGTTTTGAAGGCCATAAAATACCCAGGTGGCACAAACCCCCCCCCCAAATGACCCCATTTTGGAAAGTAGACACCCCAAGCTATTTGCTGAGAGGCATGTTGAGTCCATGGAATATTTTATATTTTGACACAAGTTGCGGGAAAGTGACAAATTTGCACAAAGTTGTCACTAAATGATATATTGCTCACACAGGCCATGGGCATATGTGAAATTGCACCCCAAAATACATTTAGCTGCTTCTCCTGAGTATGGGGATACCATATATGTGGGACTTTTTGGGAGCCTAGCCGCGTACGGGGCCCCGAAAACCAATCTCTGCCTTCAGGATTTCTAAGGGTGTAAATTTTTGATTTCACTCTTCACTGCCTATCACAGTTTCGGAGGCCATGGAATGCCCAAGTGGCTCAAACCCCCCCCCCCAAATGACCCCATTTTGGAATGTAGACACCCCAAGCTATTTGCTGAGAGGCATGGTGAGTATTTTGCAGCTCTCATTTGTTTTTGAAAATGAAGAAAGACAAGAAAAAATTTTTTTTTTTTTCAATTTTCAAAACTTTGTGACAAAAAGTGAGGTCTGCAAAATGCTCACTATACCTCTCAGCAAATAGCTTGGGGTGTCTACTTTCCAAAATAAGGTAATTTGGGGGGGTTTTGTGCCACCTGAGCATTCCATGGCCTCCGAAACTGTGATAGGCAGTGAAGAGTGAAATCAATAATTTACGCCCTTAGAAAGCCTGAAGGCGGTGCTTGGTTTTCGGGGTCCCGTACGCGGCTAGGCTCCCAAAAAGTCTCACACATGTGGTATCCCCCTATTCAGGAGAAGCAACAGAATGTATTTTGGGGTGTAATTTCACATATTCCCATGGCATGTTTGAGCAATATATCATTTAGTGACAACTTTGTGCAAAAAAAAAAAAAAATTGTCTCTTTCCCGCAACTTGTGTCACAATATAAAATATTCCATGGACTCGACATGCCTCTCAGCAAATAGCTTGGGGTGTCTACTTTCCAAAATAGGGTCATTTGGGGGGGTTTTGAACTGTCCTGGCATTTTAGGCACAACATTTAGAAGCTTATGTCACACATCACCCACTCTTCTAACCACTTGAAGACAAAGCCCTTTCTGACACTTTTTGTTTACATGAAAAAAAAAATTTTTTTTGCAAGAAAATTACTTTGAACCCCCAAACATTATATAATTTTTTAAAGCAAATGCCCTACAGATTAAAATGGTGGGTGTTTAATTTTTTTTTTTTTTACACAGTATTTGTGCAGCGATTTTTCAAACACATTTTTTGGGGAAAAAACACACTTTTTAAAATTTTAATGCACTAAAACACACTATATTGCCCAAATGTTTGATGAAATAAAAAAGATGATCTTAGGCCGAGTACATGGATACCAAACATGACATGCTTTAAAATTGTGCACAAACGTGCAGTGGCAACAAAATAAATACATTTTTAAAAGCCTTTACAGGTTACCACTTTAGATTTACAGAGGAGGTCTACTGCTAAAATTACTGCTCTCGATCTGACCTTCATGGTGATACCTCACATGCATGGTGCAATTGCTGTTTACATTTGACGACAGACTGCCGCTTGCGTTCGCCATCAGGTTCCCCGGTGAGACAGAAGAGCCAGAGAAAAACACGGAAGATGGTGGGGGGGGCATTCCCTCCCACTGCTTGTAAAAGCAGTCTAGAGGCTAATTAGCTGCTAGGATTGCTTTTACATGAAAGCCAACCGCTGGCTGAAAAGAATGATACCAAGATGATACCTAAACCTGCAGGCATCATTCTGGTATAACCACTCAAAGTCGTGAATGGCGTACCTGAAGACAAAAAAATGGTTAACAATAAAACACAGTAAACGGTAAAGTATAAAAAATTGCATACCTGAAAAGCAAACATGATAAAACATAATAACAATAAAACATTGCAGAATAGAATACAGTAAAAAAGAGCAGAACAATAGAGAGAGAATAGAGAGAGAGAGAACAATAAAACGACAACTATTTTTTTTTTATATTATACATTTTTTTTTTTTTTTACACTTTTTTTTGTAACTAACTTTTATAACTGTAACCGGTTCCAGCTTCGGGTCTCTCAAAATGCGATGGCATCTTGGGAGCCCCTTTGAAAGTGTGTCCTAGTCTGTGCAATGCTGTACCCTATGCTAATACTCAACTAGTGAATAGTAGCGTTCAAAACATTCACCAATGCAAAGACCAGGATTGTCAGGACAGGAGGGAAAATAATAGCGGGTGTCACGCCTATATCCGCGCTTGCTGCAGACACGACATCTTTTTTGGGGGGGTTCGTTGGGTAGGGGTACTCGGGAGGACATAAAAATGCCTCTCATGCAGCCGACTGCATTTGGTTGGGGATGGGAATGGGGGAAGTACGGGCGCTGCAGGTGGTGGGTTCCCAATTAGGATTGGCAAATGCAGCAGGAAGGGCATTATGGGCACGACGGGCCTGTGTTTGTCTTCTTGGTGGCAGCGGGACACTACTTGTGCTTGCCACCTCACCAGCTTGAACTGCACTTATGGGACTCGCCACGTCACCAAGTGCTACTGCAGTTCTGGTTTGACTACGACCGGGGTGTACTAGGCCGCTGGTGCTTGCCAGTTCACCAAAACGCTACCAAAAAAACTGTTAGCGATTGCAGGGATCAGGCCTGACTCTGCGAACACTGCAGTTATGCGTTTAGTGTTTTGTAAGTGTCAGTGATCGATCGATACTGCACTTGGGTGGGCTGGGCTGGGCGGAGGGGCAAAACGCAGGTGCTAGCAGGTATCTGGGCTGATCCTGCTAACACTGTGTTTTTGGGAACCCTAAACTGCTGGGGACGCTAGTATAGATCTGATCGGATCAGATATTGATCCGTTCAGATACTATATCACTAAGGGAGGCGTATGCTGTGTGCGTAGGTGTTAGCGGTACTGGCGCTAATCTGACACTGCCTGGGGCGACGCATATCACCGCCGGGCGATCAGGGGGCTAAACCTTTATTAGGTAATAAACGGCGGGTGCCCTGACACTATAAAAAATAAACGAACTAACCAGCGTCACCCGTAACGGTTATACGGTGATCAGTGGTGAAAGGGTTAACTAGGGGGCAATCAAGGGGTTAAAACATTTATTAGGTAGTATATGGGGGTCCCTGTCGCTATAAAACGCTGACGGCGAAGCTAAATATTTACCTTCCTAACTAGCGTCAACAGTGACACTAATACAGTGATCAGAAAAATGATCGCTTAGCGACACTGGTGACAGGGGGTGATCAAGGGGTTAAAACTTTATTGGGTGGGGTTAGGGGGGTATCCTAGACCTAAAGGGGGCTAATCCTAACTGCCCTACCACACTAACTGTCACAAACTGATACCATGAAGTAATCAGGAAAAAAAAACAAAACTGCTTGGTGTCAGTGTGACGGGGGGAGGGGTGATCGGGGGGTGATTAGGGGGTGATCGGGGGGGGATCGGGGGTGTAATGTGTGCCTGGCATGGTCTACTGTGATGTGTAGTGTTGTGCACTCACATTGCAGTCTTCTCTCCTCTGCGCCGGAATGGAAAATGCCGAGCCGAGGAGAGATGACATCATTTCCTCTGCCTCTGTGTACAATACAGAGGCAGGGAAATGATTTGATTGGCCAGGAGCGATCGCGAGGGGGGCACAAATGGATGGCCTCCCCCTCACCTCCGATCGCCAGGGACGATTTGCCGACCACCGAAGGCACCGGGGGTGCTACCTGCGGGCAGGCAAGGACGTACCTGTAAGTCCTTTTGCCTGCCCGTGTCATTCTGCCGACGTACATCGTCGTGCGGCGGTCGGCAACTGGTTAAATATAGCCATTTAGTTGCTTGCTTGGCAAACCGCAAACAGTTTGGATACAAGTTCAACTCGTGACCGGATGCTGAAGCTCACTCCTAGTATCAGTTATCTTTACCCTTTATTGATGCCCTGTAGACCCAGTTGTCACAAGTGAAGTTTGAGTTAGGCCATGCATTACCATCCTTAAAGAGAAACTCCATTGCCCTCCGGGTGATCTATGTACATTACAAGGATTTTACCAAACTTTGTTACAGAGTCCTACCTTTTGTTATTCTGAAGTCCATGTGGAAAGGAAATTTTAATGGGAGTGGTTTCTTAATTATCAAACAGGACATTTGTTATTTTTAAATGGGAAAAAAACCCAGAGACCTTAGTATCACTTTATATATGGCAATTTAGTTGCTTTAGTTTGGCAAACTGCAAACAGCTTGGATTCAAGTTCAACTCGTGACCGGATCCTGAAGCTCATTCCTAGTATCAGTTAACTTTACCCTTGATGGTAATAATACCGCCACTAACGGAATGTTTTCCTTCTGCAGTAGCAGTAAGAAGTTCATGCAGATGATCAGGACAAATCTGGCCATTTAGTTTACCTGTTCAATAAATCCTGGACATGCAGGGTTGGGTGTGAACCCTGCATGTCCACCATTGTGGTCTTCATCCCGTTGGGGGGGGGGGGCATTAGGAAGAGCTAATTCTGCTAAACTGTGCTATAGTTTTGTTGATTACAGTACTGGGCTACATGGGCTTCTTTTGTATTCCACCTTTGTCTACTTTCACAGTTTCATTTTTACATCCGACTGCCTCTTTTAGTACAACTTTTTTTGGTATCACAAATGTCAATGCCTATTGGCTGCTGGGCCAGCCTTTTTTCGTGAATTATTGAGGTCTTCCTTCATTTTACTTTTTATTTTGTTTGCTGCTAAGCGCAGCATACAGTCGATGCTGAACAGATCTTGGAGCTGCCATTTGTACACAGCACCATACAACGTTGCTGTGCGATAACCAGTGTGCACAAAATCACCGCACATTCACAACCATATTGTCATAATAAAAATAAATCCTAAATATTTTATTCACCCCCCAAAAAACTAGAATGACAGACAGACCTAAAATGAGAGGCAAAGGTGCTTGATGTGGAGGGAATAGGAGATCCTACAGAACAAAGTTGTAAAAAAGTAGATGCAAGATACTTCTGCCTTTCCTTTTGCCAAGTGGTCAAGAAATAAAGTCAGGGCATGCACTGGAGGTAGTTGAGTGGCTCACAAAGCCTATCTCAGAGTTAGGGTTGCCACCTTTTCTTCAATCCAAACCCAAACCCTTTAGCGGCCTGGGACTCCTTTGGGTGCCCCAAGGAGAGTGGTAATGTGGTGTGCATAGCGCACCACATTTAACAGCGGGTGTGGCCAAATTGCTCTTGCTGACATTATTGCCATGCCCCCCAGTTATACCGAACCTGCCCCCCAGACAGCTCCCGGATGGCAACATATTTGTGTGTGACTATCTTGGTTACTTGGGGAGCCACAGTCTGGTCTAAATAATTTGTCCGGGTTTTAGTCTGCCTGAAACCCAGACACATGATTCAATACCCGGACTGCCTAGGTGAATCCTGGACAGGTGGCAACCCTACTCAGAGTACCAGCCACTTGGGTACTACATTCATGCGCAAGCATTTTTCACTGTATCAGCTGCATCTATCAAGAGGTGAGAGTTTATCAAGGGGCTCAAAGGCCTTCCTTTTTCCATATCCATAAGTGAAGAGGGTCAATGAGCAAGACAGAGGAAGGGGAAGTGAAAGATAAAACCTCAACAGCTCTCACCAGCAACCACCCCATCTCCAATAGCAACCTTGCTATAGTAGGTTTCCCTTCCCCGTTTGCTGGAGTAGTAAATAAAAAAATCCTTAAACCACCTCCAGCCCAGCATCTGAATGCTAGCTTGGCAATGCTACTCTCTGAGGAAGAGTAGTTATAGAAAGCTTTAATAACATGTTTGTATTTTTCATAAAACAGGAACTGGAACTAACTCTAACTATCACAGCAGTCCTTGTCATTGTGTAGGAGTTTAGTGTATGGAACAGCTGACAGAGTACTCTAGAACTCTAGGTGGGACATGTCTGTGCTGGGAAGCGATTTGTGATGTTTGTGACAGCTTCCGCACAGTACTGTATCCCTGGCTCCATTCATTTTTCAGCTGGGAGTATCCACATTTGAAAGCCAAATGTAGACAAAGGGACCAGGTATGGTAGTAATTTCATTACCTGAATATGGCATTGGCTATGTTTGGGAAATGAATTGTCAATGTGTGGGTGGAGCCTGCCAGGGAACTAAGAAAGTAGTTCCCCATCAGGTCCACCTGGCTATTGATTGATATGTGCATGACAGTGAGCTCATTCAAAAGCTTCTATTGGACTGAATAGAAGCTATAGATCCCTATAGCTATCATCAGCCATGTCCTCATGGGGAATTAGTCTTTTATTTGGCCATTAGGATCCCCCCACCCCATTACAAAACTCCTTGGCCATTTGCATATCAGTGTAAGGGAGGGAGGAAGTGGACAAAGGAGTGGCCTGGGACTGGTACATTCATGTACCTGTCTGTGACAACACTTTTGGTGTGGTGGCCAACAGAAATCTAAAAGCTGGCTATGCCACTCTTTATGAATTCCCCAGTAAGTTTGCAGTGTAGTGTGATATTACAGATGTACAGTGATATATACATCACCCGGGTGGGGCCAGGGATAGATTTATTATCCAATGTATGGAAACAGCACACACAAAGTCCATGAAGAGTTAACAGTTATGCCCCGTACACACGGTCGGATTTTCCGACGGAAAATGTGTGATAGGACCTTGTTGTCGGAAATTCCGACCGTGTGTAGGCTCCATCACACATTTTCCATCGGATTTTCCGACACACAAAGTTTAAGAGCAGGCTATAAAATTTTCCGACAACAAAATCCGTTGTCGGAATTTCCGATCGTGTGTACACAAATCCGAAGCACAAAGTGCCACGCATGCTCAGAATAAATAAAGAGATGAAAGCTATTGGCTACTGCCCCATTCATAGTCCCAACGTACGTGTTTTACGTCACCGCGTTCAGAATGATTGGACTTTCCGACAACTTTGTGTGACAGTGTGTATGCAAGACAAGTTTGAGCCTACATCCGTCGGAAAAAATCCTAGGATTTTGTTGTCGGAATGTCCGATCAATGTCCAACCGTGTGTATGGGGCATTATTCAGACAGAAGTAAGTTAGGAGTGTCACGGATACTTGAAGAACACAGTACTTAGCACAAGTATAGTCTCTAATGGCAACAGACACAGATCACTAGCAGTAAAGGTACATTTACACTTGTGGTAACAGGTGCAACAACAGCTCCCAGTAGAGTGCTTGTTCAGTCCTTATGGAACAAGTGAAGATAGCAGTGCAGATAAGCCTGCTTGAACCGGAATGTCCTGAAACCCAGTTGGGCAGCAGTATATATTCAGGTGCAGTAACTCACAATAGGGCCTACTTTACCAGGACAGCATCTGCTGGAGGGGTGGCTGATGGGCAGGGGCAGAAGGCACCGGTGGCTCTAAGAGAAGGTAGGAAAATCTGCTATGGCAACTCCAGAGACTGGTGTCTTGAGTGTGTATAGCAGTATCCCTATGCTTTTTCTCCTTGTACTGGAGCCTTTCCCTAATACCCAGTCTCTCTCCCTGACAGAGCGGGTACCTGTCCCTACACTGTCCACTCGCAAAATGCATGCCAAGCCCCAGCAGAGTCCCCTATTTAAAGGGGCTGCCCCGACCAAGATGGCCGCAGAACGTCATTCAATTGGACAGCTGCTCTCCCTGTGACAACTACAGAGGCTTTAGGGTGAAAACATTCCTCTGAGTCTCCACTCCATCAGAAAAGTGGCAAGACACCACCTGCTGGATAAAGCAAGAACTATACCTGCCTAAAAGCACTATATTCAGTGCTGGATATCGCAGGTGATACTTTGCAGTCAATTGCAGTTTGTGTGGCTAGGGAGAGAAGAGTGTAAGCCAATATGCATTTGTTTTTCAATTTCATAAGACCCAGAGATTTTTATGATCTTTTGAAACCAATTAGAGCCTCCAGCTCTAATCATGTGCTTTGAAAAAAAAACAAAACATTGGAATCCATGTGTCCACCACCCTACATGTAGATTAGGGGCCAGGAGCATGGATTAGGGGGGCAAAGCCCCTGCTCCCCAAATGGATGGGCCGCTACTGACCTGAACTTGAAACTCATCCCTATTATCAATCACCTTTACCCTCTAGTAAAGCCCTGCAGACCCAGTTGTCACAAGTGAAGTTTGCGTTAGGTCATGCATTACCATCCTTAGTCTAAGCTTTCTGTCAAAAAGCAGAGAAAGAAAAAAAGAGAACTAAGCAAACATGATTACATTTTTATATTATTATAGAAATAACTGCATCATGCTGTGGCACCCTTAACCTATATATAAAGGGCACATATATCCATGGAACGAAAGCTACACATCTCTTATCTCACAGTGCTCCCTGGACTCTAAATAGTAAATGGGCAGCACAGTGGTGTAGAGGATAGCACTTTCGCCTAGCAGTAAGAAGGGTCACTGGTTCTAATCCCAACCATGACACTACCTGCCTGGAGTTTGCATGTTCTCCTTGTGCCTGTGTGGGTTTCCTCCGGGTACTCCAGTTTCCTCCCACACTCCAAAGATATGCTGGTAGGTTAATTGGATCCTGTCTAAATTTTCTCTAGTATGTATGAATGTGAGTTAGGGACCCTTAGATTGTAAGCTCCTTGAGGGTAGGGACTGATGTGAATGTACAATGTATATTTAACCCTTTCATGACTAAGCCTATTTTTGAAATTTGGTGTTTACAAGTTAAAATCCATATTTTTTGCTAGAAAATTACTTAGAACCCCCAAACATTATATATATTTTTTTAGCAAAGAATCTAGAGAATAAAATGACGATTGTTGCAATATTTTTTATCACACGGTATTTGTGCAGCGGTGTTTTAAATGCAAATTTTTGGAAAAGTGACACTTTCATGAATTTTAAAAAATCCAAACAGTAAAGTTACCCCAATTTTTTTGTATAATGTGAAAGATGATGTTACGCCGAGTAAATAGATACCAAATATGTCACTCTTTATAATTGCACGCACTCGTGGAATGGCGACGAACTACGGTACCTTTGAATTTCCATAGGCGACGCTTTAAAAAAATTTTTACGGTTACCAGGTTTGAGCTACAGAGGAGGTCTAGGGCTAGAATTATTGCTCTCGCTCTGACGATCGTGGCGATACCTCACATGTGTGGTTTGAACACCGTTTACATATGCGGGCGCGACTTCCGTATGCGTTTTATTCGCTGCGCGAGCTCGCGGGGACAGGGGCACTTTAAAAAAATTTTTTTACATTTTTTTTATTTATTTTGTACTTTATAAATTGTGTTTAAAATTTTTTTTTTTTTTTTTACTTTTATTGCTGTCACAAGCAATGTAAACATCCCTTGTGACAGTAATATGTGGTGACAGGTACTCTTTATGGAGGGATCAGGGGTCTAAAAGACCCCCCATCCCTCCTTTACACTTCAAAGTATTCAGATCGCCAAAAACGGCGATTCTGAATACTGTGTACTTTTTTAAATTCAGCGCCATTGGCAGCCGAGTAAACGGGAAGTGACGTCATGACGTCGCTTCCGCGTTTACAGCAAGAAGGCTGGAACAAAGCCGCTCGCAGCTTCGTTCCAGTCCGCCCCCAGCCGCCGAAGGCAGCGGAACAGACACCGGGCTTCCCGATCGCACGGGAGGCCCGGTAACAGCGGCGGGAGGCGGCGGGAGGGGGGATGTCCCCTCCCGCTCCTCCGGTATAACAGCCAAGTGGCTTTTAGACGCATCGGTTGTTATACTCGGGTAGCCGATCGCCCGCTGAAAACAACGGTACCGGGATGATGCCTGCAGCTGCGGGCATCATCCCGGTATAACCCCGGAAAGCCGAGCACGCATATATGCGTTCGGTCGGCGGGAAGGGGTTTAAAGTGCTGCGTAAATTGATGGCGCTATATAAGTACATAAAACAAATAAATAGTAAATGAAGACAGTGGAGGGCAGCATTGTACAGTAAGAAAAGAACCTCTCCCTTCACAGTTTTTAAAGTTAGTTGCAAACTGTCTGAGGTTTTTTTGAAGGTTACTTTTTGTAACACAAACTGGGATTTTTGCAATAAAGGACTGCTCAACTGCACATTGAGAGCAGGCTGAAGAGAAAGCATACATAATTCACCACTATACTCACTTCACCATTACATGTAAAATGTTAATCATAAAACATTTTAAATAATATGTGCTGGGGGCGTGGCCTGACCTTGCTCGAAGATGGCAGCTTGAATCTGGAGCTCCCGCTACCACAGGATAATTAGCCTAGCAAACGGAGGTTCTCTCACCCCAAACGGCGTACACGACATGGGGACTTCTTCCAGGCAATCGTCGACCTCCCGGTCCCGCTCTCCCCGTGCACAGAACGGGAGCCTGAGCCAGGTAACATGGCATCTTCCCACCACAGACACTCACAGGGACAATCACAGGCACCCTCTCTGCCCAGGACTGAACCCGCACTGACAGGCACAACTCCCGCTCCTAGACAGCTAACCACAGCCAACAACAAAGGGATGGATATCCCCCCTCAACCCCACTTAAGTATCCAGGACCTGCGAGCCATAGCCGCTGACATCAAAGACACCCTCTCGGCGGCCATTTCGGAGCTTCACCTAGACATACATGCCCTAGCAGACAGAGTGAATATGGTAGAGAAAGTAACAGAGAGGCAAGACACGGTCCTCCGTCGGGCCACTAGAAAAATAGACTCCCACACTCTCCAGCTAAGGGACATGCAGCGCCACAAGGAAGACCTGGACAACAGGGGCAGACGCCATAACCTCCGGATCAGAGGAATGCCAGAATCCATTGAAGGGGATCGGATTCCCCCAGCAGTTACTAAGCTCTTCAACGATCTGTTAAACAGACCACCGCAGTCAGAAATTGACATGGAGCGAATCCACCGAGCCTTGAGACCTAGGGGTAGAGACACAGATCCCCCCAGAGACATAGTCTGCTGCCTGGTAGATTACAAGCTCAAAGAAGACATTCTGCGCCAGGCGAGGAGCAGACCTCACCTCACGTATGAAACGGCAAACATCCAGATTTACCAAGACCTCTCAGGGATCACTTTACAACACCGTAGAGATTTGAAGCCCCTGCTGGATATCTTGCGCAGTAAGGGAATTCACTATAAATAGAAGTTCCCTTTCTGCCTGTCAGCTACAATACAAGGTCGCACAGCGCTCCTCAAAGTGCCAGAGGACTTACCTCACTTCTGTGACACCTTAGGCATCAACCAGGTTGAAGTCCCTAACTGGTACGCTGACTTCCGTCACACCGTTGGAAGATTGGAAAGCACACAGAGGAACCAATGGAAGCTCAAGATACCAGGTATCGCAGGAGACGGTCCCCCTCGGGACACAGAGAGCACACAATGGCACGTAACTCACAGAGAGACCTGAGTCCCACCACCCCACCTAGTGCCAGGAGAGCCCAAAGGGACTGCTAATCTCCAGCTCTATACCGCCCTATACACAGCCTAAATCTCACACATAAATCTCCTTCTTATCTTTTTTTCAGCTTAGGGCATGTAATGCGATCGGGAAATTTGTTCCATTCATAGGCCTGGCAATGGCTTTATGAACGGTGACATTTGATTATTACATGCAAATGTCATTAAGCAAGCAGAGCAAAGGCTGCTGCTATGTTTAGCTGATCGCCATAGTAGCGGCTCGAGGAGGAGGTTTGGCTATTATGGGCGGTGCTCTGTATTTGTTTGTGTTCCAGCTTCTGCTGGTAACATGAGAGTAGGGTCACATGACCGGCCGTCCTGACGTCAGTGACGTCACGGCGGCCTTTTAAGTTGATCTCATGCTAATAGGAGTGTCCTGCCTCCTGAGTGACAGCTTGAGGGGGAGGCTTGGCTATCAGGGGCGGAGCTCTATATTTGGGAGTGTTCCAGCTTCTGCTGGTAACAAGAATGTAGGGTCACATGACCGGCCGTCCCGGCGTCAGTGACGTCACAGCGGTCTTTTTAACTTGATCTCATGCCAACAGGTGTTTCCTGCTTCCTGAGTATAATGTCACATGACCGGGCGTCATGATGCAAAAGCCTGGGTTACTATAGTGACTTAGCAGCTTCGGTAGGAAGCAATACCTTTGACCCCACGGTGGCCAGAGCTGATTGAATGGTACCCGTGGGAGGTCTTTTACCCTGTAGGAAGTAGATATTGGGGCTCTATATGCTGTATATAGATGTGATGTCTTTTATCTTACCGCTGATGAAGTCCGGATGTGGACGATACGCGTGCGGGAGGTTTTTGGACATCACTGCAGCCACCATCCAACTGACACTATCCTTTTATGCTATTTTATCTTTATCCCAGCACTAGGGCATAGTGCTGTGTATGTGAGTACCTGACTTTTAATAAATGTTATCATTTTAAGCCACGCAGTGTGCACTATGTATTTTCATTTTCATTGCATGTGAAATGATCATCAATATTGAGTGCCATCTATATTTCTGTGGGACCATCTGCCTATACAAGTCTTCATCTCTATCCACTGAGAGTGGTAAATGCTGTTTTGATCCATCTGTTAGTTCAGGGGTCCATATGCTGAGGTGAGCAGTTTGGCTAGCCGGTGGTGGTATCACGGATGTGTAGCACTGCATGGACTGTCTTGAGCACTTATATCATTACAGAGGAGAACCTTTCTCTATCAACTTTTGATTTTACTTTAAAAGGATTTTTATTTGGACTTTTGGGTTTAGCGCTGCACTGCTTTGTTTATTATATGTTCTTTGAGGTTTTACTCACAGATGCCAACTCACCATCACCGCAGTTCCAAAACATCCCTGGACCACACCGGTACTGAAAATACGAGTCAAGGGGTCTACACTCAGATGCTGCTTCCTACAGGGACTAGTGAACGTCCACTTAGCAGCAATTTCCTCAGGCTCCTCCACATAGACACTGATGCCCCCCTCTCTCCTACAGATATGTGATGAGTAAATTTACAGAATAACGCAGACTAACCACAAGACTTTTTCTACATGTTTGTGTCAAGGAACTACAAAGTTAAATTTTTTTTTTTTTTTTTTTATGATGATAAGAACTGCAAGCAAGTTTTAAACATAAAACTCTGGTCTTCATTTAAAAAGACTTTTTTAATAAGCATCAAAACTGCTTACATGAGGTATGGTTATGCCTGATAATATAGTTTACTACCTTTTAACCATTTCAATGCCGTTTGTAAGTACAAGTTAATTATGTTAAAGGTTTATGTATTTGACATAGATACCAGGTCTTTGACTTTACTGCGCTATAACTCTCCACCCCTGACATGGACTCCCCACTAGGACTTCAGTGGGGAACTCATCTCAGGAACATAATCCGTAGAAAACTGACAAAATGACACTATTGCCATTCTAGTACTGGAATCGGGGGTGGCAGCTATTTGGCTTACCCCCCCATTCGTCTAAACGGTAACGCAATAATTATTTCCCACAGCTCCAACTTACAGAGCGTTTTACCTCCGCACTACATCTCTTACATACCCTGTGGCAGCGGGCCATCTCGCCAGTGCCTAAACACTCTTTGAAGTTTGGTCTGGGTCAACCCCCAAACAGCGGCGTTCCGACAGGAGTGCATGCACCGCCTATGCTCTGTACTTCTTCGACCCGATCCCCAAATTTGAGGAGGTTGGATGAACCCCCCACCCCTCAGCGGTCGCCCCCTAAAGACGGTATTTAATTACTGTCTTAACGACACATAACACTACACTTCCCTATCTGATACACCCGCTCCAATATTCCCACCCCCTCCACTATGACGGACAACACCAACCCTCCACCAGCATGCCAAAAACCTGAACCCACTTCCTTACAAATTAAATTTTGTTCACTGAATATCTGTGGACTCAATACACCTGAGAAGGGATCACAATTGCTATATACGCTCCAGAAGACCAAAGCGCACATCGCCCTGATACAGGAAACCCACTTCCGATCTGACAATATCCCTAAACTCCACAACCATTACTTTCCAAAGGTATATCACGCTACCAATGAGATGGCTAAATCTAAAGGGGTATCTATCCTGATCTCAAAAAACTGCCCTATCCAGATAACAGACGTACAAAGTGACAATCAAGGCAGATTTCCCTTTCTCAAAGGAACACTTCGAAATAAACCAATCACCATTGCAAACTTATACGCCCCGAACTCCCAACAAGTGTCTTTCTTTAATAGGACTTTACAACAACTCACAACGTTTCAATCGGGCTCTCTCATTGTAGGAGGGGACTTTAATGTTCCCCTAACTCCTTCCCAAGACACTTCAAACGGGTCCTCATGTATCACATACAGAGCCCTTCGAGTGATAAAAACTCAGTTCAGCAACCTAACCCTACACGACACTTGGCGCACACTACACCCGAATGAGAAGGACTTCACTTTCTTCTCCCCACCACATAACAAATATTCTAGGATAGACCACTTCTTCCTCTCCCAAAATGACCTAACCTTCCTTACTAAGGCGACTATTGAACCCATGCTACTTTCGGATCATCACCCGATAACTAAGACCTTGACACTCCCATCAAATCGCACTAAAACAGCCATATGATGCCTAGATGACTCCCTTCTGATGGACATAGAAAACACACACAACATCTCCAAACGCCTCTCCCAATATTTTGCGGAGAACGTCTCGGAGGAAACCTCACCCACTATCACTTGGGCTACGCATAAATGCGTAATTAGAGGCAAACTTATATCTATGGCTGCTAAAAGGAACAAACTCAGGAAAGCCCGCATTGAGGAACTGTCCGCAAAGATACGTTCCCTGGAACACACACACAAACTTTCATTAGCCACCAAATGTTACGCTGATCTCCTAAAAACAAGGGAAGAACTACTGGAAGAATTGCAAAAGACACTGAAGCGCAAATATGCACTTAGCCAAAAAATGTTCTATGAATTTGGCAATAAAGCGGGCAAATTATTGGCCAGGGCCCTACAAATTAAAAAGGCGACTCATACCATCCACACCATCAGGACTCCAGCGGGTTAAGCCCTAGTCACTCCAGAAGACATAACAGACCAATTTGTCCAATATTTCTCCAAATTATACAACTTACCCTATTCAAAAACTACCGACCCCCTCCCCAACCGGAATAAGACCATGACTGACTTTCTATCTAAATATGGTCCTCCTCCCCTCACAGAGGGTGAGGCGTCAGATCTAGTCTTTCCGATATCGACGGAAGAAGCCCTGACCGCACTGAAACAACTAAAGACAGGAAAGAGCCCAGGCCCAGATGGACTGACGGTTAACTATTATAAATCCTTTCCTGACACTCTTATTCCCCACTTCGTCAAAACTTTCAACAACTTAACCTCCTCCCCCCTCGCCAACAAAGATATCCTGGAAGCCCACATCACTCTGATCCCAAAACCAGGCAAAGACACCACGATGGTCTCTAATTATCGTCCTATCTCCCTACTCAACGTAGAGGTGAAACTCTACGCTAAAATACTGACTAACCATTTACTCCCCCTACTTTCCAGACTGGTCTCTGTTGACCAAGTTGGCATTGTCCCTGGTAGGGAAGCCAGGGTCAACACCATAAAAGCCATAAATATACATCACTGGCTGACAACAATCTCTTCCCAAGGATTTTTCTTATCCTTGGATGCGGAGAAGGCATTCGACCGGGTGGCCTGGGACTACATGATTGCAACACTAAAAAATCTGGGACTTCCCTCACGCTTGCTCCAAATGATACTTGCCTTATACTCGTCCCCTACTGCCAGAATCAGGGTCAATGGCCGACTATCGAGCGCCTTCTCCATAGCCAACGGTACACACCAGGGTTGTCCGCTATCTCCCCTTATCTTCATTTTGACCATGGAACCCCTCCTTCACAGACTGAGGGAGAACCCTGACATAAAAGGGATTAATATCACACACAAACAATACAAACTGGCCGCATATGCGGATGACATCCTAATGTTCCTTTCAGACCCCATAACTACTATTCCCAACCTTCTCAAAGACTTTGCCCTCTATAAACAACTTTCCAACCTGGAAATCAACATCGACAAATCAAAAGCACTAAACATTACACTTCCGAATACCATAGTATCCCAATGGCAACATAATTTCCCCTTTAGATGGGAACCACACGCACTAACGTACCTGGGCACTAAGATACCCACCAACCTATCTGAACTCTACGCCTTAAACTTCCTGCCAGCCCTACAGAAAATCCAGGGAGACTTGCTCAGCTGGCACAAAGGCCCCATCTCCTGGTTTGGCAGAGCTGCCATCTTGAAGATGAATGTCCTCCCCAGAATACTCTACCTCCTACAAGCCACTCCCATCAAACTCCCCCCTTCTTTCTTCACGTCCTACAAGAGAATGTGCAGAACCTTCATATGGTCCTCAAACACACCTAGATTAAGTTGGGATAGACTGACGCTCCCAAAGCGGAAAGGGGGGATAGGCCTCCCGGATATCCATAAATATTACTGGGCGAGCCAGCTCACGAGAACTGCTGACTGGCATGTGCACTCAATTCACAAAGATTGGATCCAAATTGAAAATGCTTTCGCTCAGACACCAGTCTCTCACCTTCCCTGGATCGCCCAGAAATCTATACCTAAAGTATACTCCGCCCACCTGCTTATAGGCCCCACGTTACTCAACTTTAGACTAGCATGCAAAACGCTTAATATGACTCCTTCTCCCGGACCCATGACCCCGCTGACCCAAAATCCTGACTTTCAGCCAGGTCTTCATACACACGCCCCACGGGATTCGCCCTCTGACTCACAGATTAGAGCCCAATGTTTCTTTCAAAATGGGGCACTCTTCCCCTACTCAGCAATTTCTTCAGCTTTCCCAGAGCTTAACATACCCCTTTTTAAATATCTTCAGATCAGACATTTCTTTCAAAATACACAACCACTCGACCAATGGTGCAGGGATCTCACCCCCTTCGAACATATATGCAACAGCTCGGAACCTAAGAGACACTTAATCTCAACAATATATGCGTTACTGTTTTCTGACAACAACCCAAACACCAAGATAAACCGACAGTGGGAGACTGAACTAACCACTGACCTTACCAAAGAAGACGGAACGCATATACGAACACGCACACAAAGGGTCCATCAATATATCTGCACAGGAAAACAGGTACAAACTATACTCCAGATGGTACAGGACACCCGATAAGATACACAAATATTTCCCCAACATCCCCCTGCTCTGCTGGAGATGCAACGCCGCTCATGGCTCATTACTCCATATTTGGTGGGAGTGCCCGCTAGTACAACCTTTCTGGAAGGAAATCCATGAATTGATCATAAAAATCACAACCTACACCCCAGACTTTACCCCAGCACAATACTTACTCCACCATACTTCCCTAATGATGTCGTCATACAGAAAATCCCTCACCTTACTGTTGTAATATGTTGGCCGATTTATGTATAATGTTGTATTGGAGTGCCATGTTGACCAGAAATTCAGTTGAATTGTCCAAGTCAACTGAATTTTAACACAGCAAGGGGACAGCTGAAGACCCTTTGATGTGTTAATCTTATGCAAGTCTACCTAGGTGTGTGAGGTATTGTCTGAAAACCTAATTGAACATTTCAAAGGGTACATTGTTTAAAGGACCATAGAAGAATTATTTATTGATGGTAATTAGACTTGAGGGGGTAACAATAAAATCAAAGAGTATTTTGGGTTGACCTAGCAGAAACTCCCTCCTAGTGGACTAGTATTTCAGAGAGGACATTCAAGCTGGCATTTAGTCAGTACAGTCTTGTCTGTGTATGACTAAGAAGTCGCAAATCTAGGAACATGGGACTCTGAATGATATACTCTGCTGGATATTTTTGTCATCTGTGGACTTTGGACTTTGTTCTGTGTTGGAAGTCAATAAAGTGCATCTCTCTGGAAGAATTGGGTTGTTGCGGAAGAGTACTTAATAATTAATTATCATACCCATATCATACTACTATACTACTACACATATTATATCACTACACTTACACCTTATCAACGCTGCCACCCAGTGTTTACCAGTTCACTGGAGAAATACCGACCCACCTACAGTCTCCGAATGGATCAATGGAGTAGACAAAACGGCTGACATGGAGAAACTCATTCACCAAGCCAAAGAAAACCCCACTAAATTTCACAACACTTGGGCTTGTTGGTTCCATTATAGACAATCCTCAGGCGCTTCAAGCCCCCATACCACTACTTGATCTCTCACATATGGAAGGATAATCAGAACACTATTGTGTTACATAAGAATTCCGTCACCCCTGTATCCCTTTCTCCCCCCCTGTCACACTTACCATTTGCCAACCAGGTATACCACACTGAATTACCCAGTTTGGGTTCCTCACCAACCAGTCTACCCATAGTATTACAACACCACGGCCTGCAAAAGTCCTATCAGCAACTATCCAGCTCTGGGAAGTGACCCAATACAAAGGGGCCATTACCTGACCATAGATGAACCACCTATGAGCTGAATACCTTATGCATTTCTTTGGCCCCCTTCCGCTCACAGATAGCTCCCTTTAGGGACGGGCGGGCTAGGGACTGGCCTACAGAGGTTTGTCTCCACGTGGCATGTTCTGCCCTTTAAGTTTACAGAAGTTTATAGAATAAACGATGTCCTCGGCCTCATAGCTATTTCGGAGAGCATGGATTCTAACCCATGCACAATCTTCCCCATACAAAATTACCGCTGTCCATCTGAACGAAATAACTCTATTAATAACGCTTTCAGCGCAATAGTGACGAGGTTGAATTCTTACAAGGTACATGTAATTCATATGACTGCTTTGTTGTACAAGCTCGATTTATTTACTCTGTAACCCTGTTATTTGTGCCTCTGTTATTGTGGAAAATTCAATAAAAATCTTTTGAAAAAAAAAATATGTGCTAATATTGAAACAAAGTTTTGAAAAAAGTCTACATTCCACCATTCTTGTAGTTCTGCCCTATCTACAGATGCTCAGAAATCCTAAATTGTGGACTGATCACCAAGGACTGGGAGAAGATATTTTAGCTGGGATCATGGACAATTTCATTGTATCATATGTCAGGTATTACCAGAGGATGATCTCTATTTGTAAAGGGGATGGCTTTACTTTTCAGACCACAGTGTAAGTGTACTGTCAGCACTGACAACAGATATGTCCTATTATAAATCCCAGCTATATCTGTTATGCAAATTGATTGTCTGTCCTTAGGTACATAAGGAGAGCAGGGGAGCAAGTAACATTTTATATCAACAGCTATCAATTTTGAAACAATGGATACAGTTATGCTCTTTATTACAATGTTCCCTTTAAGTATGAGAAATAATAATAATTATTATTATATATTATAATATTATTGTAAATAATTGTTCTTAGCTTATTATTTGACTCATTAGTTATTGTGATTTTGTTTTTCAGGTGTCCTCTCCCAGGCTTTACGAGAATCAGACCCAGGAATTGTAAAACCTTCACAACAAATAAAAATCACCTGTACAGTGTCTGGGTTTGAGTTATCCAGCAATGGTGTGCACTGGGCTAGACAACTGTCTGAATCAAAATTGGAGTGGATTGGAGCTATATGGAGTGGTGGTAGCACTTATTATGCTGATTCACTAAAAAACAGACTCTCAATCACCAGAGACACTGCAAAGAAAGAGGTCTACCTGCAAATCAAGGCAGCAGAAAATAAAGATTCTGGAACATATTACTGTGCAAGAGACACGGCAACAGAAAGTAAGTGACAGGCCGCTCAATATCCCATTTCATATCTATGTGGTAACCCACACAGAGGAAGAGGAAGTATATTGCTTTTCTATTTTATTACTATTCCTTCGAGAAAGTAGATTTTATAACACTTCAGTACAAACACCAAAAAAAAGTATAAAAAGTTATGAAACCAATGATTAGTGTGGAATCACTGTTTATTTTGAAATATTTATTATAATTTATGTTAGATACATAGATATTATTATATTCTGTGTTATCACAGCTGTCACAGACCTAGCCGGGACAGAGGCTGTTGGAGAGGACTGTATGCAAGCCTGTTGCCTTTTGATTATGGGCCCTGGATTTTCAATGGATTCATTCTGTTGGGACACATCCTGTGAGGAGATGCTGGTGTCATCAACCTGTGTTTATGTTAATTGAGAGAGCTGATCACATTAGCCACCAGCACTGGCTAGGAGACGAATGGTCTAGGCTGAGGAGGGGGTAGATTGTTGTTTGTATTGTTAATTGTAATTAGCTCCAGCTATTGTGTTTATATTAATGTGTGAAGCTCGGTGCCCACAAGTCTGTCATCTGGTCTGGGTACATTTTGTAGTAAATTAGCTCATGTTAATTAGGTTAGCTTTGAGTCATCCCTGCTGTATAAATTTGTGTGAGATCTCAAAATAAAAGTTAGTTCTGATGTACTCCAAGACTGGTGTTGTCTAGTTCTTGGGGTTCCTATAGCCAGATCCATTGGACTCGTGTTCCAGAACTTAGGAAGCGGTATATGACGGAAGCACTCAAGCGGAGTGTGGGACGTTCCATGACATTGGTGGCAAGCAGCGGGAAAGCTTCCTGCAGTCTGGGACATCCAAACTTCCATCTGGATCCAAGGTCCAGATAGCAGGAGAGGAGAGGTACAGATACCAGCCGCCATGGATGAGGAATTCAGAAGGAGGTTGCGAGAGATGCAGATACAGCACAGAGGACCAGTATCGGAGCAGGTCCTGCTGGGATGGTGTGATTCGATTCGCTGCAAACTCTGGAAGGAAGTGCTAGCCCGTGAGCAGCGACACCAGGGAAAAGTTCTCCCCTCCATCGAGGAAAGGTACTGGTCGCAGTACGGACTGCGGGTGCAGTTTTTGGGAGAAAAACCACACAAGAAGCAGACAGCTGAATTAAGCAGGCTGGTCTGGGCAGAGATAAAGCTGGATGAGAGCTACAGAGCCCTCCGGTGGCATGTATCCCAAGCATGTCCCTGGATAGCGGATGACAGCCCAATGGAAGGCTTA
Source organism: Aquarana catesbeiana (assembly GCA_037953035.1). NCBI lineage: Eukaryota > Metazoa > Chordata > Amphibia > Anura > Ranidae > Aquarana > Aquarana catesbeiana. The sequence continues at coordinate 129,255 of JBBHAA010000639.1, read as the reverse complement.
AGCTACGGCGGCTTGGGACTGTTGTTTGTGAAGCTGACAGGGGACCCTAACTTTGGGAGTGATTTGGAGCGGCGGGTGGACGAAATCATGGATTTCAGAGAAGGGCTACTGAACATTTCGGAAGTGCACTGGGCACAGGAAGATTTGGAGTTTCTGGCCGTTCAGGAATGGGAGCTAGAGATCGCCTACAGACGGCTGCTAGACATTGCTCAGTGCCAGGGCTGGGCTCCCTTTGCCTGGGACTATCAGGAAATACCAGCTGACAACCCTGAAATCCTGGCTGAAGAGTCGGCAATGTGGCAGAGCAATAGTGTGCTTTGCCAACCTGCCCCCACAGCTAGGGAGGCGGAGGTCTTATGGCGGATGCAGCAAGTGCTGACTGACCTTGATGATCCTGTTTCTGCATGGGATGATCTTGGATGGAGGAATGTGCCTGTCCAGCAGCATGCCAGAGAATCTGCAGTGGAAAATCTGGAGATTGCCATCCCCAAAGCTGAAGTGCTGACAACAGGGCAGAGCTCTGCTAACCTCTGCCCAGCACTGATAACATCTTCTGGGTTCCATGGACAGGAGATGGTGAACCTCCATCCCCAGACACCAGTTGCAGAGACAGGGGATTTGATAGACTTTTCTGCTGAGGAAGAACCATCGGGTGAGCCCCCAACAGAAGAGTTGGGATTAGGGCCAAACTTCCTTGCGCTCTGCTCAGCACTGATGGCATCTTCTGAGTTCCACGGACAGGAGATGGTGAACCTCTATCCACAGACACCAGTTATAGAGGTAGGGGATTTAATAGACTTTTCTGCTGAGGAAGAACAACCTGATGAGCCTCCAGCAGAAGACCTGCTATTGGGGCCAAACTTCACTGTGCTCTGCCCCGCACCAACAGCAGTATCTGTGGAGTTACAGGGAACTTCCCCAGTTGAAGCACCGGCAACCGGGCAGAGTGCTACCAACCTCTGGCCATCACCTGCAACAACTACAGAGTTCCAGGGAGGTGGAGCATTTGGCCTCCCTCCCCAACAGGTAGCCAGAGCAGATGGTGTGGGGTTTCCAGCAGAAGGGCTGGCAACAGGGCCGAGGACTGCTGGACTCTGCCCTCAACTAACAGAGGATGGATTTCCTGTGAAGGTGGATGGGACTTCAGTCTCCACCTGTATACCCCAGGGATGCTGGGCAGTGGGCCCCGATCCCCAACAGCATGACAGAGTGAGCCCAGACACCCTGTCTTCTCTCCAGCGGCAGAAAGGATTCCAGGGAGAAGAGCCAGTCCAGGCCTCTCCCCAGCGGCAGATATGTTCTCTGAGAGAGGCAGAGGTTGGCTGGGTGAGTAATACTCTGTTTGGAACAATTTGTTTGGGGTACTGTGTGGGTACAGGCAGTAGAGGACTGGAACTATGGACTAACTTCGGAGTCGAACCGTCTGGGGTCTCCTCCTGTGTTAGTCTCCTGCCGAAAGGGGAGAAATGTCACAGACCTAGCCGGGACAGAGGCTGTTGGAGAGGACTGTATGCAAGCCTGTTGCCTTTTGATTATGGGCCCTGGATTTTCAATGGATTCATTCTGTTGGGACACATCCTGTGAGGAGATGCTGGTGTCATCAACCTGTGTTTATGTTAATTGAGAGAGCTGATCACATTAGCCACCAGCACTGGCTAGGAGACGAATGGTCAAGGCTGAGGAGGGGGTAGATTGTTGTTTGTATTGTTAATTGTAATTAGCTCCAGCTATTGTGTTTATATTAATGTGTGAAGCTCGGTGCCCACAAGTCTGTCATCTGGTCTGGGTACATTTTGTAGTAAATTAGCTCATGTTAATTAGGTTAGCTTTGAGTCATCCCTGCTGTATAAATTTGTGTGAGATCTCAAAATAAAAGTTAGTTCTGATGTACTCCAAGACTGGTGTTGTCTAGTTCTAGGGGTTCCTATAGCCAGATCCATTGGACTCGTGTTCCAGAACTTAGGAAGCGGTATATGACGGAAGCACTCAAGCGGAGTGTGGGACGTTCCGTGACTACAGCTATAAATAACAGTCTAATGTTGGCCTATGTTCTTACATTTTGGCAGTCTGATGATCTGAAGAGACTGGCTTGTCTGGTATAATGCTAGTCACCTATTTAGCCTATAGCCCCGTACACACGATACGAAAATCAGAAGTAAAATTTTGTCCGACGAACCATGCCCATTTTCGGCAGCCGATTCCGATTTTCCATACGACAAAAGCTGGATGTGCAGACTATAACATTTTAATCATACGTCAACACCATGCCCGATTTTCATATAGTTAGTATAGTTTCTGCCAGAAAAAAAATCATAAGAGCAAGACTATGCTCAGAAATGAAGAAATGAAGTTGAATTCTATCATACGAGAATTTTCGTATCTGAGTAACCTCTTCACTTTCAACATGAGACTAGCATGCAACAAAAAAAAGACGAACGTTGTCTGAAAATCTGATTGTGTGTACGAGGCTTTACTGACAGAGTGGATTCTCCACTTCATTTCAGCACAAACTAAACCAAAAGGAGGGGAGGGGGCTTTCTATATTCTATAGACATACATTCATTTGTGTGATTAGGAGTAGGATGCTTAAGATGAAAGTTATGTATGTGGGATCTGATTTTATGTGAGAGGAGAAGCCTCAGAGTTTCATGCAAAAGCAACATTTCTCAACTAGGGTGCTGTGTCATCCTGGTTGAGAGCAGGGTTGGCAACCATCTGTAAGTTTTTGGACAGTTTGTAAATTTCATCCGATTTACAAGCTGTCCATCAATGTCCATTACAGACGGCAGCATCCCATAAAAAAATGGCTTTTGGCTGACTTTGCAACTGTGCATGCATAGTTCTTAAGCAGGCTGAATATCTTTTGGTGATCTTTGGCACACCTGTGCTTTTTTTTGGGTCTGAGCATATGCAGTAATCATTACATGATTTCCCGGCGCATTGGGCGTGCATAAAAAGCTCACCAGATGCACCATTTCCATCCAACTGCCATTTCCAGCGCAGGAGCTTGGGAGAGAAGGACACAACTCCTGGCTGGTCCGCCTGCCTCTGCTGTAGTCTCTGCTCTGCCGTCTGACTCCCTGGACCCTGACTGTGCCCCAGATTAATTTGGTATGTATGGATTGTGTTACTATATGGGGCTATGGTGAGCGGGGTGCCTGGGGCCAATAATGAATGATGGAAATGTCAATGGTCAGACATGGATGGAGCAGCACTGTGAGAGCAAAAAATAAAATACATGTGTAGCTGTGTCCCTGTAGGGCTTGCTGAGTGTTGACTTCATAGGTCTCTCCCTGGTTACCAGCAGCTGATTGCCAATGGTTCCCACTTAGGTGAACAGGGCCCCCACCTAGGTGCAGAGGGTTTTCACGCTTGGTTGCTGGGGGGTCCCGCTTGGTCGCTAGGGGTTACCGCTTGGTTGCTAAGGATTTCCCAATATGTTGCTAGGGGTTCACGCTTAGTTGCTGAGAGCTCCTACTTGTTCCACCCTTACTCCCGCCTGCTCATTACCCAAAGACCAGTCCAGGGTATTTGGGTTTTTGTATGTAATTTGGAACTTGGATAGGAGAAGGGATGAGTGGGATACTCCAACTGAAACTATTCACAATGGATAAGGACAACTCTCATTTGACCTCACCGGATTATCTGTGGAAGCAGAGACACTGCTTTAACCATACAGCCATATGTATGGAAGAATTAAGTCTTCTTGCTCTCACTAGCAGCAGACTTGATGAACTACATTATCTTCAGGACGCTCTCTCTAGCATCCTCTTTGCTGACACCCATCCACTGACTCTTCGAGCTGAAGGGGGCGGCCCTAACTCAACAGGATCCAAAGACACAGATATGTACTCAAAGTAGGCAGAATCAGATCCTTCCTGGTGTCTCCCTTCCAGTCAGCACTGAAGGACCTCTGGGTTCAGCTTCTCTCTTTAGGCCCCTGGGTCGACCACCCAGGGCCGACACACCCGCCTCCGCGGAGGAGAGGGCAGCCTCCCCTTCCGAGCTCTGTTCCCTGGCTCAATTCACCCTGAGCACACCCTGAGCACACTTACTCTGGCCTTATGTACAGTATTCCACAATGCAATGCAGCACTTTCCTTCTGCCAAATGCCAGGGCTGTAACAAAAGCTTATGCACTCACTTGTCAGGTCCCCTCCCACTGTCCAATATGCCTCCCTATTGGATCAGTGGGAGACAGTCAGAACAAACTGAGCTGCACCTGAGTACAATGAGCGTTAGACCTGGGGCCAAAGCATGGATACAACATGCATGTATGTATGTATGTATATGAAGCAGCACTACTGGGGGCAAAAAATGAATATATGGTATGCATACATATTGGAGCAGCACTACTGGGGGCAAAAAAAAATACATACATGTACTTGTTTCCTGCAGATGGGCAAATGCCCTCTCACCATATCCTGTGGTCAAGGCCCAAACGAACATCTGGAATAGGCAGGCTCCTCTAGTGACCCGACAGGTCACCTCACACTGGAACGCTTCAATGTCGGTGCAGGTACGCCTGGATATGCACCTGGGATCCCCCTCTCTCAGGCTGGATGTTCCGACTGGTTGTGGATGTCTGAAATCGTGGGGCGGACTGACTTGGGAGGCAGCACCTCTCCTCTAGGTCCAGTCTCTTGTCCTGCTTCATGAAATTCCTTCAGAAAAGCACGATGGAGTCTTTAGTTCCTCTTCTCCCAGAGCTGACTCTTTTCAGCCTATGGGGCCGTTTGCTATGAGGACTACATATCCCAGGATCCCTTGCAGCTACTGCTGCTGCTAAAGTTTTTCTGATTGGCTCCTGTAATTGGCTCTCCTCCTTCTGCCAATAGGGACACAGGGGAGGGAGCAGAGAGCGGGCGAATGTCTGTGCAAGTCAGTGAAGAGAAAAAAGGAGGGGGAAGAAATCCCCCACAGGGACTGGCAGGCTTTTGCTCCCTCTCAGGAGAGCCTGTGTACTTACGGCGGCCAGCTTGGCAAGGTCATGGAAGAAACGGGGAACCCGGTACATGTGATACTACAGATATACAGTGCTATTACAGAACTATATTTAGTGCTGGATATTGCCAGTGATACTTTGCAGTCTATTGCAGTTTGTGTGACTAGGGAGAGTGGAATTTAGGCTTGTAGTATTTTAGGGTTGTTGTTTGCTGAACTGGTTAAACCGTAATTTTACTTTTGTTGAGAAAAACATTCCCCTCTGGGTGATCTATGTGCATTGCAAGGATTTGAACAAACTTTGTTGCAGATTCCTACCTTTTTCTGGGAAAATCAGTGAGCCAATCACACAAGCAGAAAATGATATCTCTAGGGGGCGTTCTGTACACGTTCTGTGTACAGAACACCTCATGGTAGCCATATTGCACTGCATTTTCAGAAATGTATAGAGTTGCAGATTGGAAAGGAAAGGTAACATTCAATTACAATATGACGTGTCGCAATTGTATACGCTATATTATTTTTTCCTATTTGTTATTTTTTTTTCCCATGAAGGTGGAGTTACCCTTAAAGTGGTTGTAAAGTCAGCAGGTTTTTTATCTTAATGTATTCTATGCATTAACCACTTGCAGACTGGCTCACAACGATATACGGCGGCAGATTGTCACCGCTGCGCGAATCACCGTACCTATACTGTGGCTCCTTTAAGAGCCATAGCAGGTGCGCGCCCGCTGCATGGCGGGGGACCCAATGTGTGTGGCCGGCGGGTGCGATTGCGGGCACGAGAGCCAGAATGGGGATTTGCGTATGTAAACACACAAATCCCTGTTCTGACAGGGGAGGACAGACAGATCATCTGTTCCTACCAAGTAGGAGCAATGATCTGACTCCTCCTCTAGTCATTTCCATCCCCTCACAGTTATAACACACCTAGGGAACACATTTAAACCCTTGATCGCACCCTAGTGTTAACCCCTTCCCTGCCAGTGACTTTACACAGTAATCAGTACATTTTTATAGCACTGATCGCTGTATAAATGTCAGTGGTCCTAAAAAAGTGTCGCAGTCCCGCTAAAAATCACAGATCACCGCCATTACTAGTAAAAAAATAAAAAAATAAAAATGCCATAAATCTATCTATCTATCGTCGGGACATAGCTCCTCCTCAACACCGCGATTCGAATACCCAGAAGACACGGGTTGTCTTGGAGCTGGCCGGCTTTCCTATATGCTTTTACAGTATACTTAATCGATTTTGTAAGTGCAATCTATACCTTTTTTATTCAATAAAACGTTAGATTTTATGCTATGTGGAGCTCTTTATCTCTTTTATGGGGACACATCCTACCTACTGTGGTATGACTGGCGGAGAGAGTTCCTGGATTCGGATGACAACAAGTGCCTCTTGTACAGATCCCTGGCTGGGGTTGTAGCCATCTGCCCTTTTAGGTCTCCTATAACTAAGAGACCAACTTTTTCTGGTAAGAGGCAGCAGTTTTTGGAAGGTGGAGGTCTGTCTACGCACCCTATTCACTGCAGCAAGTTTTGGTTCCAATATTCACTCAGCACTTGGGGACATTTATTACTTTGTTTTGTATGTGTGCTACAAAGCATGTACGGACTATAATCATTATTGTCTCTGTACAGCTATGGACTTTTTTTTGGGTTTTGTAAGCTTTTTTTATTTTATACACTGAATATTATTTTTTCCAGTGTCTTGGCACGGTTCTTATAGACATATATTTGTCACACTGTTATATTTTGCCTTAGCGTTTTGAGGCATTCACTTCTTGTTTGTATCAAGTCACGTATTATTGAGTGTTTCTTTTTTTATGGACATAGAAAGAAATATCTGTGTTTTATAAATTTAATTTCTATTGTGGTGTATTCATACACTGATTAGCATTGAAATATTTGCTCAGTGACCACTACTCACCCTCATATTTTTTATGAGGCTTTTAGGCACTTGTCTGTTGCCACTCTCATTTTTTTAGCGCGACTTTTTGAATTTTATTAGATCATATGGTTTACTACTTTTTAGTCGCAGCTCATATAAGTTCAATTAGTGTTAGCGCAGTATTCATTTTATACCTTTAGATACATTACAGTCTTTATGATTTGATGTGAATTCAGGGTGTGCAGGTCCCCAACAGTTTACAAAGGTATGGCCTACGCGTTTTGCTGACAGTTCCACTTCATCAGGGCCTTGAAAGTAGCACAATGGGACGTCATATGAATTCTACAGATAAAATATTGATTAGTACTACATAGATTGCATGATTATGTAAATGAAAAATGATAGATAATATGTAGACACCTTGATACATTGGTTTTTACATAAATATGCATCAATACCATGTCATAATTAATTTTTTGTTAATAAAATCTGTATATTACATTATGAAACATTAAACATGTGAATACCGCTACATTTTATGCTTATTGGTGTGCCTTGATCGCCCCTTAGTGTTAACCCACTTCCCTGCCAGTGACATTTACACAGTAATCAGTGCATTTTTATAGCACTGATTGCTGTATAAATGTCAGTGGTCCCAAAAAAGTGTCCAATCTGTCCGCCACAATGTCACTATCCCACTAAAAATCACAGATCACTGCCATTACTAGTAATAAAAATAAAAATTCCATAAATCTATCTATCTATCTATTTTGTAGACGCTATAACTTTTGCGCAAACCAATCAATCTATGCTTATTGTGATTTTTTACCAAAAATATGTAGAAGAATACATATCAGTTTAACAAACCATGTTTCAAAAAATGTGTAGAACAGAATGGGACTTTAATTGTGCCTCATAGGAGTGTAGACAAATACAATACAATACTATAATTATAGAAAAATAAACACATTTTATTGTCTAAAAATCACGTTTAAGATACATTACAGTCATATCTCCTGAAATTCTTATATTTCTTCCAAAATACCCCTTTGCAAAACCCCAGGGCCTTTTTCTGGAGACTTGAGGGTATAATGACCTCATTGTGGGACCTGCACACTCTGAATTCACATCAAATCATAAAGACTGTAATGTATCTGAAACTTGATTTTTAGACAATAAAATTTGTTGATTTTTCTATAATTATAGTATTGTATTCTATTTGTCTACACTCCTCTGAGGCACAATTAAAGTCCCATCCTGTTCTACACATTTTTTGAAACATAGTTGCATATCTTCCAGGGATGGTGCCTCTGTAGGAGTATCAGTATCCCACGTTCACCCCACCCCTACACATATACATATCAGATTAAACTGATGAAGAAATGTTTTTTTTAAAAACATTTTTTTTGTGATATTTATGATAGCAAAAAGTAAAAAATAGTGTGTTTTTTTTAAAAGGACATAAATTTTATTTCGGTACCACATCACATGACCGTGCAGTTGTCAGTTAAAGTGATGCAGTGCCGTATCGCAAAAAATGGCCTGTTCAGGAAGGAAATGGCCTGTTCAGGAAGGGGGTAAATCCTTCTGTGGCTAAAGTGGTTAAGATAAAAAAAACGTTCTGTGTGCAGCAACCCCCGCATACTTACCTGAGCCCAACTCAGTCCAGTGATATTGTAGGAGAGTCTCGGCTGCTCGGGACTCTCCCTCCTCATTGGCTGAGACAGCAGCGCAGCGCCATTGGATCCTGCTGCTGTCAAAGTCAGTGAGCCAATGAGGAGAGAGAGGGGGCGGGGCTTGACTGCAGCTCCATGTCTGAATGGACACAGAGCAGCGACTTGGCTCTGGTACCCCCCATATCAAGCTGCTTGCTGTGGGGGCACTAGGCAGAATGGAGGGGCCAGGAGCGCTGGCAAGGGACCCGAGAAGAAGAGGATCTGGGCTGCTCTGTGCAAAACCACTGCACAGAGGAAGTAAGTATAATATATCAGTTATTTTTAAATGAAAAAACTGAGACTTTAGTATCACTTTAAATATAGCCATTTTGTTGCTTGCTTGGCAAACCGCAAACTGCTTGGATTCAAGTTAAACTCGTGACCGGATTCTGAAGCTCATTCCTAGTATCAGTTATCTTTACCCTTTATTGATACACTGCAGACCCAGTTGTCACAAGTGAAGTTTGAGTTAGGTCATGCATTACCATCCTTAAAGAGAATCTCCATTCCCCTCCGAGTGATCTATGTACATTACAAGGATTTTACCAAACTTTGTTGGAGAGTTCTACCTTGTGTTATTCTGAAGTCCATGTGGAAAGATAATCTAATGGGAGTAGTTTCTTAATTATCAAACAGGACATGTTTGTTATTTTTAAATGGAAATAAAAAAAACTAAGACCTTAGTATCACTTTATATATGGCAATTTAGTTGCTTTAGTTTGGCAAACTACAAACAGCTTGGACTCAGGTTCAACTCGTGACCGGATCCTGAAGCTCATTCCTAGTATCAGTTCTCTTTACCCTTGATGGTAGTAATATCGCCACTAAAGGAATGTTTTCCCTCTGCAGTAGCAGTAAGAAGTTCATGCAGATGATCAGGATAAATCTGGCCATTTAGTTGACCTGTTCAATGAATCCTGGACATGCAGGGTTGGGTGTGAATCCTGCATGTCCACCATTGTGGTCTTCATCCTGTTGGGGGGTTGTTAGGAAGAGCTAATTCTGCTAAACTGTGCTATAGTTTTGTTGATTACAGTACTGGGCTACATGGACTTCTTTTGTATTCCACACAGGAATATACTTTCACAGTTTTATTTTTACAGCCGACTGCCTTTTTTATTACAACTTTTTTCAGTATCACAAGTTTCAATGCCTATCAGCTGTTGGGCCAGACTTTTTTTCGTGAATTATTGAGGTCTTCCTTCATTTTACTTTTTATTTTGTTTGCTGCTAAGCGCAGCATACAGTCGATGCTGAACAGATCTTGGAGCTGCCATTTGTACACAGCACCATACAACGTTGCTGTGCGATAACCAGTGTGCACAAAAGCACCACACATTCACAACCATATTGTCATGGTAAAAATAAATTCTAGATATTTTATTCATCCCCTAAAAACTAGAATGACAGACAGGCCTAAAATGAGAGGCAAAGGTGCTTATGTGGAGGGAATAGCAGATCCCACAGAACAAAGTTTTAAAAAGTAGAGGCAAGGCACTTCTGCCTTTCCGTTTGTCATCTCAGAGTTAGGGTTGCCACCTTTTCTTCAAACAAAACCTGAACACTTTAGCGGCCTGGGACACCTTTGGATGCCCCAAGGAGAGTGATAATGCGGAGTGCATAGCGCGCCACATTGAACAATGGGTGCGGCCAAATTGCTCTTGCTGACATCATCGCCCTGCCCCCCATTTATACCAAACTTGTCCCCAGACAGCCGCTCGCAGCTCCCGGATGGCAACAGATTTGTGTGTGACTATCTTGGTTACTTGGGGAGTCACAGCCTGTTCTAAATAATTTGTCCGGGTTTTAGTCTGCCTGAAACCCGGACACATGATTCAAAACCCGGACTGCCCAGGTGAATCTCAGACAGGTGGCAACCCTACTCAGAGTACCAGCCACTTGGGTACTACATGCATACGCAAGCATTTTTTCACTGCATCAGCTGCATCCATCAAGAGATGAGAGTTTATCAAGGGGCTCAAAGGCCTTCCTTTTTCCATATCCATAAGTGAAGAGGGTCAATGAGCCAGACAGTCTTTGTCAGTGAGTAGGAGTTTAGTGTGAGGAACAGCTGACATTATAGCAGGGAGGGAGGGCCAAATTCAATAAAGCCATTGTGACACATATCTGGAAGAACTACCAGCTTTCTTAGCATTATCAACATTGGTGACAAATTCAGGTAGTTCTAACTACCACCACTTTAGGAACCAGTCATTATGGCAGCGATAGAGTCTTAAATAATTATTGTCATTTTACAGATTACATAACTGGCAATAATTAAGGCCAACTCTGAGCTGGCTTATAGAGTATTCTAGAACTCTAGGTGGGGTATGTTTGTGCTGGGAAGTGGTTTGTGATGTTTGTGACAGCTTCCGCACAGTACTGTATCCCTGGCTCCATTCAGTTGTCAGCTGGGAGTATCCACAATTGAAAGCCAAATGTAGACAAAGGGACCAGGTATTGTAGAAATGTCATTACCCGAATATGACATTGGCCATGTTTTGGAAATGAGTTGTCAATGTGTGGGTGGACCCTGCCGGGGAACTGAGAAAGTAGTTCCCCATCAGGTCCACCTGGCTATTGATTGATTGTGCATGGCAGTGAGCTCATTCAAAAGCTTCTATTTGGACTGAATAGAAGCTATAAATCTAACCACTGCTGTGCACTGTCAATCATCAGCCATGTCCTCATGGAGAATTAGTCTTTTTCTTGGCCATCATGATCCCCCCACCCCATTACAAAACTCCTTGGCCATTTGCCTATCAGTGTAATAGAGGGAGAAAGTGGACATAGGAGTGGCCTGGGACTGGCAGATTCATGTACCTGTCTGTGACAACAATTTTGGTGTGGCGGCCAACAGAAATCTAAAAGGTGGCTATGCCACCCTTTATGAATTCCCCAGAGCTTGCAGTGTAGTGTAATATTACAGATGTACAGTGATATATACATCACCCGGGTGGGGCCAGGGATAGATTATCCAATGTACGGAAGCAGCACACACAAAGTCCATGAAGAGTTAACAGTTATTCAGACAGAAGTAAGTTAGGAGTGTCAAGGATACTTGAAGAACACAGTAGTTAGCACTAGTATAGTCTCTGATGGCAACAGATGCAGATCACTAGCAGTAAAGGTACATTTACACTTGTGGTAACAGGTGCAACAACACCTCCCAGTAGAGTGCTTGTACAGTCATTATGGAACAAGTGAAGATAGCAGTGCAGATAAGCCTGCTTGAACCGAAATGTCACGGCACCGGAACCCAGTTGGGCAGCAGTATATATTCAGGCACAGTAAGTCACAATACAGGCAGGGCCTACCTTCCCGGGACAGCATCTGCTGGAGGAGTGGCTGATGGGCAGGGCAGAAGGCACTGGTAGCTAAAAGAGAAGGTAGGAATATCTGCCATGGCAACTCCGGAGACTGGTGTCTTGAGTGTGTATAGAAGTATCCCTACGCTTTTTCTCCTTGCACTGGAGCCTTTCCCTAATACTCAGTCTCTCTCCCTGAGAGAGTGGGTACCTGTCCCTACACTGTCCACTGGCAAAATGCTAAGCCCCAGCAGAGTCCCCTATTTAAAGGGGCTGCCCCAACCAGGATGGCCGCAGAACGTCATCAAGGATTTCAGCATTCAATTGGACAGCTGCTCTCCCTGTGACAACTACAGAGGCTTCAGGGTGAAAACATTCCTCTGAGTCTCAACTCCATCAGAAAAGTGGGAAGACACTACCTGCTGGATAGAGCAAGAACTATATCTGCCTACAAGCACTATATTCAGTGCTAGATATTGCCAGTGATACTTTGCAGTCAATTGCAGTTTGTGTGGCTAGGGAGAGAAGAGTGTAAGCCAATCTGCATTCATTTTTCAATTTCATAAAACCCAGAGATTTTTTTATGATTTTCTCTTTATTTGTCTTAAGCATTCTCTTTTTTCTCTATTAAAAAAGGGGTTTTATTTGCTTAGTGTTATGGTTTGCTGAACTGGTCAAATCTAACCTTTTAGTCGCCTGCTCAGCAAACTGTGAACAGCTTGGGTTTTGATTGAACTCATAATGGACCTAAACCAGTGATGGCTGGTGCTCCATTTAGGGGCGGCAAACAAACCACCCAATACTATTTGGTCGTTCTGCACCCCGAGCCCACCCTTTTTTGAAGCAAATTGGAGCCTCCAGCTCTAATCATGTGCTTTGAAAAAAAAAACTGCATGTAGATTAGGGGCCAGGAGTATGGATTAGGGGCAATGCCCCTGCTCCCCAAATGGATTGGCCGTTACTGACCTGAACTTGAAGCTCATCCCTATTATCAATCACCTTTACCCTCTAGTAAAGCCCTGCAGACCCAGTTGACACAAGTGAAGTTTGAGTTAGGTCATGCATTACCATCCTTAGTCTAAGCTTTCTGTCAAAAAGCAGATCAAGGAAAAAAAGAGAACTAAGCAAACATGATTACATTTTTATATTATTATATAAATAACTGCATCATGCTGCGGCACCCATAGCTTATATATAAAGGGCACATATATCCATGCAGCAAAAGCTACACATCTCATTGCTCAATTTTTATGTCCCACAGTGCTCCCAACATAATTACTGGACTCTAAATAGTAAATGAAGACAGTGGAGGGCAGCATTGTACAGTAAGAAAAGAACCTCTCCTTTCACAGTTTTTAACCACTCAAGGACCAGGCCTCTTTTTTAGATGTGTTGTTTACAAGTTGAAAGCAGTTTTTTTTGCTAGAAAATTACTTAGAACCCCCAAACATTATACATTTTTTCTAACACCCTAGAGAATAAAATGGCAGTCGTTGCTACACTTTCTGTTACACCGTATTTGCGCAGCGGTCTTACAAGCGCACTTTTTATGGAAAAAATACATTTTTGAATTAAAAAATAAGACAACAGTAAAGTTAGCCCAATCTTTTTTTATATTGTGAAAGATAATGTTTTGCCGAGTAAATTGATACCCAACATGCCACGCTTCAAAATTGCACCCGCTCGTGGAATGGCAACAAACTTTTACCCTTAAAAATCTCCATAGGCAGGGGGCGTGTCCGGATGTGAACGCCGGCGGATGTGTATCTGGGGAGATCCGGGTATCTTGAACTGAATCCTCTGTCATCCGTGCATCTGCAAGCTGATACACTGCCAGCCCGATCCTCTGAGTCCCCTGCCTTATCCTGGGCCAAAATCGTGGAATCTCTATGCCAGGGTCGTCTACACAAGATAGCCTCCACAAATCTGCGGCCGCCACCATCTTGCCGGCCTGTGCCATTCTGGGGGGAACCAAACCTAAGCACCCCCTGAAGGAGTGCAATTCCTCTAGCGGGACTTTTTTCACGGGGTTACCTCTAATAAAGTAGAAAGTAATAGAAGTTTATAGTTTTTGTATAAAAATATTATAGTTTATTAATTTAACATCTAAAAATCATTACACATGACCTAACCAATATACACAATAAAATGGATGCATGTAAATGGGAAAAAGTAATTCTACAAATAAATGACCAAATGCAATGATACAGGTAATAAAGAACCAATGATCATAGAACTCGACGTTTCGAGGTAAGCAAAAGGGGTTGACCTCTTCTTCAGGGGTAACGACAATTGGTCAAAATGGATATTTCATCCCTTAAGATTCATATAAACACTCCCAGGGACATTTTTAGCATCCAATGCGAATCAAGAATTTGCTGCCCGTCACGGCCACATAGGGATCCCAGAATCGAGGCTCAAGGAGATAGGGAAGATACCAGGTGAATCACAGGAAAAAGAACCAGGGCGGACTGAGGTTGCTTCACAAAGGATATCCCCAATATAAGAACAGACACAGTCCTCCCCTCACTGTGAAGGCTTGAGACAGCCTGTTTGATGGAGTTAGAGAGTGGGGGGGTACAATCCTAAAAACTGGGGATAAAAAGGAACCAGATCATGAGTCCCAATTCCAGCAACAGGAGGTATTTGAATAATACCCCAGAATCAAAAATGGGCGAGGGTCCAAGAAAGTATGCAGGTTCCCTGGTTGGGTGTAAGTCCGCATAAATCTGCCTGTCTCAGCTTCCTCCAAGCACGTCTGTGTGGTGTCAGTAGCAGCTACTGACACCACACAGACGTGCTTGGAGGAAGCTGAGACAGGCAGATTTATGCGGACTCACACCTAACCAGGGAACCTGCATACTTTCTTGGACCCCCGCCCATTTTTGATTCTGGGGTATTATTCAAATACCTCCTGTTGCTGGAATTGGGACTCATGATCTGGTTCCTTTTTATCCCCAGTTTTTAGGATTGTACCCCCCCACTCTCTAACTCCATCAAACAGGCTGTCTCAAGCCTTCACAGTGAGGGGAGGACTGTGTCTGTTCTTATATTGGGGATATCCTTTGTGAAGCAACCTCAGTCCGCCCTGGTTCTTTTTCCTGTGATTCACCTGGTATCTTCCCTATCTCCTTGAGCCTCAATTCTGGGATCCCTATGTGGCCGTGACAGGCGGCAAATTCTTGATTCGCATTGGATGCTAAAAATGTCCCTGGGAGTGTTTATATGAATCTTAAGGGATGAAATGTCCATTTTGACCAATTGTCGTTACCCCTGAAGAAGAGGTCAACCCCTTTTGCTTACCTCGAAACGTCAGGTTCTATGATCATTGGTTCTTTATTACCTGTATGATTGCATTTGGTGATTTATTTGTAGAATTACTTTTTCCCATTTACATGCATCCATTTATTGTTTATATTGGTTAGGTCATGTGTAATGATTTTTAGATGTTAAATTAATAAACTATAATATTTTTATACAAAAACTATAAACTTCTATTACTTTCTACATTATTAGAGGTAACCCCGTGAAAAAAGTCCCGCTAGAGGAATTGCACTCCTTCAGAGGGTGCTTAGGTTTGGCTAAAATTGGGATGGGGGCTCACCTCTAGAAAAAATATACAGTGCCTATTGGGATGACACCTCCCCTCTTTCTCTGGGGGGAACCGATCCCGGCCCCACTGGAGGTAAGGGACTGCCCTCCATTCATATCTGCCTGCCCATCCATCAGTCTGGAGGCCCGTTTGGCTGTTGGGGACATCCGTGGTGGGAGTGGCCTAGTGAGGCCTGTAAAGCACCGGTGTTTCCTGAGCCGCTATCCCGCTGGCCTGTCCGAGCTCAGGTGCGTGGATCGTCTGTCTCCTCCTGCCCTGCCACCCATCCACACCCCTGCCAAGGCCTGGTGTGCTGCCCAGCCCAGCAGAGACTGCTTACCTGAGCTGGCTGTGAACTTCTAGGGCCCAGTGTCTCCTGCCATCTGCCACCCCTCTGCCTCTGCCTAAGCCATACTGCTCTGGGCCTCCCCCACTCTGGTGTTCCCAGCATCACATCCTTGTCTCTGCATGTGTGTCTGCTGTGAAGTGAGGGGCTGTTGGCAAACACTGACGACCTGTCCAGCGTGTACTCTCCTGGGGCTCAGCGCCTGCTGCCAGCTTGGTCGCCCACTACCTGCCTCCTGAATGCTCATCTGAGCACGGACACATATCCCAGATAGAGGGCTCCTGTGGTGAACTGCCAGATGTCCTCCTCCTCCAAAAAGGGGCAGGGGTCCTCCAAAGCCGCAAAGACCAACACACCGCTCCGGCTACCACTGCCATCTTCCCCGCGAACAGACCCAGTACTGGTAGAGCGGCTTTGGGCCTTGCTGGCCGACTTGGAAATGGACCCTGGCGAGGCTACAATGGCGGAGGGGTCAGTCCCATTGCCTCAGAATGGTACGGCCACGATCCCTGCTGCGATCGAGCAAAGTAGGACCTCGCTGCTGGTGCGCATCGACCACCTCGCTGAGGAGTGTAATCTCACACGGAATGACTTTGACAAAATAAGGGGCAGAAAGACCAAAACTGAGACCAGACTATCAGCCACTGAAGATCTTACTGCCACCCATGCCGCCTCCATTGCTGATCGGCAGCGCACAGTACAGTCCCTTGTTGCAAAATCGGACGATGCAGAAAATAGACTGAGGCGCAATATTGTCAGAGTCCTGGGTCTGCCCGAGGGAGAAGAAGGGGACCATCCTGCTTTTTTCGCAGAAGAGTTCTTTAAAAACCTACTGGGCCTCACGGACGTTCCCCCTACATAAGTGGTTGAAAGGGATCCACTGGGTGCCCACGGGCCGAGCCATCCCAGGGAATCTTCCCAGGCTTTTTTTGGTCAGCTTCCTTAACTATCGGGACTAGGGATGAGCCGAACACCCCCCTGTTCGGTTCGCACCAGAACATGCGAACAGGAAAAAAATTCGTTCGAACACGCGAACACCGTTAAAGTCTATGGGACACGAACATGAATAATCAAAAGTGCTAATTTTAAAGGCTAATATGCAAGTTATTGTCAATAAAAGTGTTTGGGGACCTGGGTCCTGCCCCAGGGGACATGAATCAATGCAAAAAAAGTTTTAAAAACGGCCGTTTTTTCAGGAGCAGTGATTTTAATAATGCTTAAAGTCAAACAATAAAAGTGTAATATCCCTTTAAATTTCATACCTGGGGGGTGTCTATAGTATGCCTGTAAAGGGGCGCATGTTTCCCGTGTTTAGAACAGTCTGACAGCAAAATGACATTTTGAAGGAAAAAACACATTTAAAACTACCGCGGCTATTGCATTGCCGACAATACACATAGAAGTTCATTGATAAAAACGGCATGGGAATTCCCCACAGGGCAACCCCGAACCAAAATTAAAAAAAAAAAAATGATGTGGGAGTCCCCCTAAATTCCATACAAGGCCCTTCAGGTCTGGTATGGATATTAAGGGGAACCCCAGCCAAAATTTAAAAAAAAAATTGACGTGGGGTTCCCCCTAAATTCCATACCAGACCCTTATCCGAGCACGCAACCTGGCAGGCCGCAGGAAAAGAGGGGGGGACGAGAGTGCGGTGGTAGCCCCCCAAAACACCTTGTCCCCATGTTGATGAGGACAAGGGCCTCATCCTCACAACCGTGGCCGGTGGTTGTGGGGGTCTGCGGGCGGGGGGCTTATCGGAATCTGGAAGCCCCCTTTAACAAGGGGACCCCCAGATCCCGGCCCCCCCCCTGTGTGAAATGGTAAGGGGGTATTTACCCCTACCATTTCACTAAAAAACTGTCAAAAATGTTAAAAATGACAAGAGACAGTTTTTGACAATTCCTTTATTTAAATGCTTCTTCTTTCTTCCTTCATCTTCTTCTTCTGGTTCTTCTGGCTCTTCTGGTTCTTCCTCCGGCGTTCTCGTCCAGCATCTTCTCCGCGGCGTCTTCTATCTTCTTCTCCTCGGGCCGCTCCGCACCCATGGCATGAGGGGAGGCTCCCGCTCTTCTCTTCATCTTCTTCTCTTCTTCATCTTCTTCTTCATCTTCTTCTTCATCTTCTTCTTCATCTTCTTCTTCATCTTCTCTTCTTCATGTCTTCTCCGGGCCGCTCCGCAGCCATGCTGTGGCATGGAGGGAGGCTCCCGCTGTGTGACGGCGTCTCTTCGTCTGACGGTTCTTAAATAACGGGGGGCGGGGCCATCCGGTGACCCCGCCCCCCTCTGACGCACGGTGACTTGACGGGACTTCCCTGTGACGTCACGGGGAATGCCACAGGGAAGTCCCGTCATGTCACCGTGCGTCAGAGGGGGGCGGGGTCACTGGGTGGCCCCGCCCCCCGTTATTTAAGAACCGTCAGACGAAGAGACGCCGTCACACAGCGGGAGCCTCCCTCCATGCCACAGCCAATGTTCGAGTAGAACATGAGTTCGACTCGAACTCGAAGCTCATCCCTAATCGGGACAGGGACAGGGTTCTCTGTGAAGCCCGCAAACATTCCACACTCAAACATTGCAACTCCTCTATTCTTCTTTTCCCTGACTTTTCGGCTGATCTGCAGAGAAAGAGGAAAACCCTCAATGATGTCTGCAGATGACTCAGAGATAAGAACATTAAATATGGCATGCTCTACCCAAGCTGCTTACGAGTCCAACATGACGGAGCGACCCGCTTCTTTGACAACCCAGTGGATGCTGACGACTGGCTAACCAGCTTGCGTTAAAAGTTTCTTCTCATTAATTCATCTGATGCACGGATCTCCACATCCTTGTTTGCTTTCTCCTACTAAACTACCTGTAAATGCCAGAATTACCTCAAATGTACCTCTACACGTGATCCCCCACCAGGTTTTTGTTTTTTTGTTTTTTTCTCTAAGGAACGGAGGGCTTGGTGCTATCCATCTATCTGGAGAACTCCACTACCCGGAGGAACTATACAACTGCTCCGGATCACCTGGTCTTTCTTTCTGTGTTGGGATACATATTCCCTAACCATCGCCTACTGTTATAGGCTGAATACAAGCTGGGGTTATCCCAGGAACTCTGAGCCTCCAGTAGGAAACATCTACTATCAAGTTTTTGGTAAGAAACTACCTTGGCGACAGTTGGGGATATGCCAGGTGGTAGGGTGTTACTTTTAATTTTAGTTGGTTACTACAGGTTCCATACCATCTCTCTTGCTGGACTATGTTGTCTTTATTTTGTTCTTTCCTTCTGTTCACCTCTTTCCTCCCCAGAATCCTTGGACGGCTGTATCATTTGGACCGCCTCTGCAACTGATCTATGGACAGGACACTAATGGGTATGGGTTTTTTATGCCCCTACTGTCATTAAGCTTCTCTATTCTAAATGGGTATAGATTTAAAGTTGATATCTTGGAATATTAGAGGACTGAATGACAAGGTGAAAAGATCGTTGATGTTTACATTTCTGCAGTCTCATAAACCTCACATCTGTTTCTCTAAGAAACTCACCTACTGGGCAGTAAAATCCTAACGCTCAAGCGGGCATGGGTAAAACAGGGGTTTCATGCCACCTACTTCTCCTATGCGAGAGGCGTGACTGTTCTGCTAAGCAAGTCCCTCCCTTGCTTAATAGAACAGGTTTTCACTGGTCTGGGGGAAGGTACCTCATCTTAATTCTTGAAATGTATGCCCAACGCTGGGCGATAATCAATGTGTATATCCCTCCTCTGTTTGACTCCACCATCCTGTACACCATCCTTACAAAAGTAGCCCCCCTCCAAGTCCGCAATATAATAGTTGGAAGGGACTTCAATGCCATCCTAGATCATACAAAGGACACTACTAACCCCCTTAGATCTGCCCCCCTGATTTGACCCTTTGGGCCGAGACTTTTGGTCTCCAGGAGGTTTGGCGGTGGAGACACCCGGAGGATAGGACTTATTCACATATCTCGGCATCGTATAGATCAGGGTCTCGCATAGACTTACTGTTTGGATCTGTTTCTGCTCTGTCTCAGGTTGGGGCAGTCTCCTATCTCCCGGCAGGTCTTTCAGACCACTCACCGCTGGAGCTGGGCTTGACTCTTGGTACCTCCCGTGAGCTGGGATGCTGGAGGCTAGCGTCCCATTGGATACACAATCCTCAAATCCATGAGTTAGTAGAGCCCAAACTGACAGAATACTGGGCCCTTAATGAGGGGTCATCTTCCCTTGATGTGGTCTGGGAGGAGGGTAAGGCTCATGCCCGAGGAGAGTATGTCTCCTCTATTAAGGCAGTGAGATTCAGCTTTGCGTCACGGACCTCACAATTGGAACAGTGTGAAGGGACGGCACTGGAACTTTTTATGGGGAGTCCAACACCCGATAAATTATTTGACTCTAGCCCAAGTGAGAAGAGATTTTATGCTCCATTACACCTCACTGGTGCACTCTGATGCACGGAAGTTTGCAGCCAAGCTTTTCGAATCAGGGGACAAAAATGGCAAATTACTGGCCAACCTGGTGGCAGAACCCACACTCCAGACAGTGATCCCTAGAATACAGACTTCCACTGTCTGCCAGTTTACAGCCCCTGAAGGTATACTAAGGGAATTTCATCTCTTTTACAAAAAACTGTATGATGATCCATTCTCTACCTCGGTAGGCGCCATGTTGGAGGATTTAGCGGTTTTCAACTTACCTTTCCTTTTCGAGGAGAACAGGGACACACTAGATAAACCCTTAACAGGACAATAGTTCACAGATTGCTTGAAATCCGAGAGGTTGCCAGATAGTATGTATCAGGCACACATAGTGCTGCTGCCCAAACCAGGGAAAGACCCCACTTGCTGCTCATCCTACCGACCCATTTCACTGCTGAATTACGACCTTAAGATACTAACCAAAGTGCTAGCCAATAGACTCATGAAGGTCCTACCATCCCTTGTCAACATAGATCAGACCAGCTTCATGCCTGGCAAGTCCACGGACATAAACCTTAGATGAGTCTTTACGCATTTACAGCTCCCACCTGAGAAGAATGCCTCCCGGGTCCTGGTATCCCTTGACACCAAAAAGGCTTTTGATACCCTTACATGGTCCTATATGATGCAGGTTCTGGAAGGCTTTGGCCCAATTTTACGGAAATGGATCAGCTTATTATACAAGTCTTCCAAGGCCCAAATTAAACAAAATGGTAGGCTTTCGCCATCTTTTCCAATTAGGAGGGGGACAAGACAGGGGTGTCCTCTTTCCCCTGCGCATTTTGCCCTGGCAATAGAGCCTTTGGCTGAGGTCTTGCGCAGATCGAGCGAGGTGTCTGGATTTCAGGTTGGTTCGGTGGTCGAGAAAGGAGCATTGTACGCAGATGATTTAATCCTCTTCCTCCGGGACCCTGGTCCTTCGCTTTCTGGGGCGCTCCGGCTTCTGGAACGCTTTGCGACTCTCTCTGGCCTCCGAACCAACTGGAGCAAATCACTTATTCTACCCATAGATCCCGGGGCAAAGAGGCTGAGTGATCTTGCTTCACCTCTACAATGGGCAAGTACCATTAAATATCTAGGAATCAATATCTCTTCCAATACCCAGGACTTTAGCAATCTTAACTTATTCCCAGTGCTGCAGTGGTGTAAACTGAAACTGAAGGCCTGGTCGAACCTCCATTAACACTCATAGTGAAAATGAACTTAATTAAAATGAAATGAATCCCCGGTCTTGCTGTATATTTTACGACACTCCCCGGTCTGGATAACTAAGAATATTTTCCAGCAATTGGATTCCACAGTGGCCTCCTTCTTATGGCAATCACGCCCGGCTAGATTCAGGAGGAAAATCTTGCGTAGGCCCTGGACACAGGGGGGACTTGCCTGCCCAGACTTTCACACCTACTATTTAGCGGCAATGCTCACTCATGCACATAACTGGCTGGTCTCGGATGATACCAATGCGTCAGTCGTCCTAGAAGCAGCTCAACTGGAATCCTTTGAGGCCCTTTGCAATGCCCTTTATAGGGGGTCGGGGGGTTCTCCAGTACCTTTAACACTGGCTATGAAAGCAATTATTAAGGCATGGCACACAGCAATGATTAAACCTAATTTGGTAAAGGCCAAATGGTCCCCTAATACATCACTTTGGTGTAACCCAAGGTTGAAAGAATTCCACTCTCTGCAAGACCCGGGTTTGTGGGCCAGTAAGGGCATAAAGTACTTGAGGGATATCTGTGATGGGTCAGGGATATTTACATTTGATAGGCTAAAAAACAAATTCCAAACTCTTTCTTTTTTAGGTTCCTGCAGCTCCGCCATGCCTTTGATTCACAATTCAAAACCATTCAGCTTCAGCTGGAATATGATGACATGGAGACCCTTCTAGAAGATGCTGATCTCTTAAAACCATTATCCCAAATTTACCGAGCACTTCTACCATCCATCCAGGTCGGACTGGATGGTCTGCCAGGTCTGTGGCGGGCGGAGGTGCAGGAACTGGACAGCGAAGACTGGGAAGACATGTGGGATTATCCAATCCAGCTGCTGGTTGCTACTAGGGACAAACTGATCCAATTCAAAATCCTAGACAGGATCTACTATACGCCCCAGCGCCTCCACCGCATATACCCAGCCGTGTCGGCTGGCTGCTGGAGATGCTCTGGTACTCCTGCAGATTTCACACATATATTCTGGGATTGCCCACAAATTCAGGACTATTGGCGGGAGGTAACTCAATTCATTCATAGTTTGACCACTACTCCTATTCCCCTGACAATTAGTGTCTGCCTCCTTGGCCTAGTGGAACAAATGGCATTTGCCAAAGCAACATGCACCCTAATAGGTATCCTTCTTTTCAATGCGAGAAAAGCCATAGTACTAAAGTGGAAGTCAACCACTCCCCCCACCTTGTCCTCATGGAAGCAATTAGTTAACAAAATGATACTCCTCTATAAAGCAACATATATGTCTCGAGAATGCCCCCAAAAATATGACAAGGTCTGGCATTTGTGGACAGACTCGGATTCCACAACAGATAATTAGTACTCAGGGGTTCAACCCAGATAGATCTCCTCTATCTCTGTCTAGCTTTGCTGAGAGCTGAGGCCCAGACCCCAGATGGATAGTCGGAGGTGCTAGCCTAAAAATCAAAACAACTACATTTATACTCAAATGTCCCTATAGAGTCCAGGGCCAAAAACTAAAAACGAGCGACGGTCCCCCAAGAAACAATATCTCATATCAAAATCCTACCATGTGTTACCTGAGCAGTGATTGTGTTGTGTTTAGTTAAGAATATGTAGCTTTTAGATAATCTGTTAGTAGTACTATGTTATGCACATGGCTATGTGCACTGGTTGGCTGAGGTATGCCCCAATGGCCCTGTTTTGTACTGCCAATGAAAATTTTCAATAAAGAGAAATAAAAAAAAAAAATCCCCATAGGCAACTTTTTTAAAAATTCTACAGGTTGCATGTTTTGAGTTACAGAGGAGGTCTAGGGCAAAAATTATTGCTCTCGCTCTTCCGATCATGGCGATACCTCACATGTGTGGTCTGAACACCATTTTCATATGCAGGCGCTACTCACGTATGCATTTGCTTCTGCACACGAGCTCGGCGGGACGAGGTGCGTTTAAATTTTTTTTTTCTTATTTATATTACCTTTTTATTTATTTTTACACGGTTTAAAAAAAAAATGTGTCACTTTTATTCCTATTACAAGGAATGTAAACATCCCTTGTAATAGAAAAAAATCATGACAGGACCTCTTAAATATGAGATCTGGAGTCAGAAAGACCGCAGATCTCATATTTACACTAAAATGCAATAAAAGAAATTGTCATTTAACCGGTTCAATACCGGCATTTTCACCCCCTTCCTTCCCAGACCAATTTTTAGTTTTCAGCGCTGTCGCACTTTAAACGACAATTGTGCGGTTGTGCGACGTTGTACCCAAACAAAATTGACGTCCTTTTTTCCCCACAAATAGAGCTTTCTTTTGGTGGTATTTGATCACCTATTTTTTGCGCTATAAACAAAAGAAGAGCGACAATTTTGAAAAAAACACAATATTTTTTACTTTTTGCTATAATATCCCAATTTAAAAAAAAAAAAAAAAATTTTTTCTTCAGTTTCGGCCGATACGTATTCTTCTACATATTTTTGGTAAAAAAAAATAGCAATAAGCGTATATTGATTGGTTTGCGCAAAAGTTATAGCGTCTATAAAATACGGGATAGATTTATGGCATTTTTAAAAAAAAATATTTATTTATTTTTTTACTAGTAATAGCGGCGATCGCAATTTTTTTTCGTGACTGCGACATTATGGCAGACACATCGGACACTTTTGACACATTTTTAGGACCATTCACATTTATACAGCGATCAATGCTATAAAATTAGTAAATGTGACAGGCAGTGAAGGGGTTAACCTCTAGGGGGCGGGGAGGGGTTAAATGTGTTTCCTAGGGAATGCTTCTAACTGTAGGGGGAGGGGACGCACAAGGGGAGGAGACCGATCAGTGTTCCTCTGTTCTGGGAACACAGATCGGTCTCCTCTGAGCTGACAGGACGTGGATCTGTGTGTTTACACACACAGATCCACGGTCCGGCCCGGTTAACGGGCAATCGCGGGTGCCCAGCGGACATCGCGGCCACCGGGCACATTCACCGGGTCCCGAGCAACGCGGCGGGCGTGCGCCCCCTAGGTGGCCGGGAACCCGAGGCCGTCATATGACGTCCACCCAGGATGGGAGATCCCATCTGTGGACGTCATTTGACTATAGGCGGGTAGGGAAGTGGTTAAAAGAATGATTTAAAAAAAATGGCCCTTTAAGAGCTATGGGCGGAAGTCACGTTTTGACGTCCCTTCCACCCTGAAATGTCATGGAGACGGGTGGGGGCCATCTTCCCCTCACTCGTCTCCATGTCTAGCCAGGAGATCGCCTCCGCTGCTGTCGACGGCTCCGGTTAGCGGCTGAGGGGACCGGAGCGTGGCGGGAGGGGTCCCCTCTCCGGCCCTTGCGGCAAATCCGCCACAGAGACCACTTTTATCCTATAGCGGACTGCCAGTCAAACGCGAGGATACCAGGGTTATGGCAGCTAGCTAGGACATATATCGGCGTTCGGTGGTCCGGAAGTGGTTAAAGTTAGTTGCAAACCGTCTGAGATTTTTTTGAACGTTACTTTTTGCAATATAGGACTGCTCAAGTGCACATTGAGAGCAGGCTGAAGAGAAAGCATGAATAATTCACCACTATACACACTTCACCATTACATGTAAAATGTTAATAATAAAACATTTTAAATAATATGTGTTAATATTGTAACAAAGCTTTGAAAAAAGTATACATTCCACCATTCTTGTAGTTCTGCCCTGTCTACAGATGCTCAGGAATCCTAAAGTGCTGACTGATCACCAAGGACTGGGAGAAGATATTTTAGCCGGGATCATGGACAATTTCATTGTATCATATGTCAGGTATTACCAGAGGATGATCTGTATTTGTAAAGGGGATGGCTTTACTTTTCAGACCAAGTGTAATGGCCCGTACACACGGTCGGATTTTCCGATGGAAAATGTCCGATCAGAGCGTGTTGTTGGAAATTCTGACCGTGTGTGGGCTCCATCGGACATTTTCCATCGGATTTTCCGACACACAAAGTTGGAGAGCAGGAGATAAAATTTTCCGACAACAAAATCCGTTGTCGGAAATTCCGATCGTGTGTACACAAATCCGACAGACAAAGTGCCACGCATGCTCAGAATAAATAAAGAGATGAAAGCTATTGGCCACTGCCCCGTTTATAGTCCCGACGTACGTGTTTTACGTCACCGCGTTTAGAACGATTGGATTTTCCGACAACTTTGTGTGACCGTGTGTATGCAAGACAAGTTTGAGCCAACATCCGTCAGAAAAAATCCTAGGATTTTGTTGTCGGAATGTCCGAACAAAGTCCGACCGTGTGTATGCCCTATAAGTGTACTGTCAGCACTGACAACAGATCTGTCCTATTATAAATCCCAGCTATATCTGTTATGCAAATTGATTGTGTGTCCTCAGGTACATAAGGAGAGTAGGGGAGCGAGTAACATTTTACATCAACAGCTATCAATTTTGAAATAATGGATACAGTTGTGCTCTTTATTGCAATGTTCCCTTTAAGTATGAGAAATAATAATAATTATTATTATATATTATAATATTATTGTAAATAATTGTTCTTAGCTGATTATTTGACTCATTAGTTATTGTGATTTTGTTTTTCAGGTGTCCTCTCCCAGACTTTACAAGAATCAGGCCCAGGAATTGTAAAACCTTCACAACAAATAAAAATCACCCGTACAGTGTCTGGGTTTGAGTTATCCAGCTATGATGTGCACTGGGTTAGACAAATGTCTGAATCAAAATTGGAGTGGATTGGAGTTATATGGACTGGTGGTAGCACTGCCTATGCTGATTCACTAAAAAACAGACTCTCAATCACCAAAGACAATGCAAAGAAAGAGGTCTACCTGCAAATCAATGCAGCAGAAAATAAAGATTCTGGAACATATTACTGTGCAAGACACATGGCAACAGAAAGTAACTGACAGGCCGCTCAATATCCCATTTCATTTCTATGTGGTAACCCACACAGAGGAAGAGGAAGTATATTGCTTTTCTATTTTATTACTATTCCTTCGAGAAAGTAGATTTTATAACACTTCAGTACAAACACCAAAAAAGTCTAAAAAGTTATGAAAACAATGATTAGTGTGGAATCACTGTTTATTTTAAAATATTTATAATAATTTAAGTTAAATACATAGATATTATTATATTTTGTGTGATCACAGGTATAAATAATAGTCTCATGCTGGCTCATGTTCTTACATTTTGGCAGTGTGATGATCTGAAGAGACTGGCTTGTCTGGTATAATGCTAGTCACCTATTTATTAACACAAGATTGAATCACATTCATATGAAAATAATGACCAATGCCGTGTACACACGATTAGACTTTGACAGCAAAGGTCCGACGGAACAAATCCGCCAGACAATTCGATTGTGTCTGGGCTTCATCGGACCTTTGCTGTCGAAAAATCAGAAGGACTTTAGAAATAGAACATGTTTCAAATCTTTCCAACGGACTCGAGTCCGGTTGAAAAATCTGTTCGTCTGTATGCTAGTCTGATGGACGAACAACGACGCAGGAGCAGCTATTGGCTACTGGCTATGAACTTCCATATTCTAGTCCAGTTGTACGTCATCACTTTCAAATCAGTTGGACTTTGGTGTGATCCTGTGTAGGCAAGTCCGTTGCGTCGGAACTCTGTCGAAAGTTCATCAAAAAGTCCTTCGGAGTTCAGTCCGTTGAAAGTCCGCTCATGTGTACACGGCATTAATCTTGCTTTAGGGAACATACAGCCTAAAGCCCAGTACACATGATACGAAATTTAGAAATAAAATTTCGTCCGACAAATGATCTGCCCATTTTTGGAACGTTAGTATTGTGCTTTCGACAGCCAATTCCAATTTTCCGTACGACAAAAGCTGGATGTGCAGACTATAACATTTTAATCATACGTGAACACCATATCCGATTTTCGTATACTTAGTACAGTTTTCACCCGAAAAAATCATAAGAGCAAGACTACGCATGCTCAGAAACGAAGTTGAATTCTGTCATAAGAGAATTTTCGTATGGTGAGTACCCTCTTCACTTTCGACATGAGACTAGCATGCAACAAAAAAAAAGACAAACTGTCGTCTGAAAATCTGATTGTGTGTACGAGGCTTTACTAACAGAGTGGATTCTCCACTTCATTTCAGCACAAACTAAACCAACAGGAGGGGAGGGGGCTTTCTATATTCTATAGACATACATTCATTTGTGTGATTAGGAGTAAGATGCTTAAGATGAAAATTATGTATGTGGGATCTGAAGTTATGTGGGAAGAGAAGCCTCAGAGTTTCATGCAAAAGCAACATTTCTTAAACAGGAGTTCCACCCAGGGGGGCCGTCAAAAAAAAAAAAAAAATTAAAAGTCAGCAGCTACAAATACTGCAGCTGCTGACTTTTAATTGGACACTTACCTGTCCCAGGGTCCAGCGATGAGGAGGATCGAAGCCCCGCTCGTCCCCCCCCTCCGCTCGTCGGCGCCGTCATTTCAACTGTGGGTGCCGGGCTGTGGCTTCACAGCCCGGCACCCACTGCGCATGCGCGAGCGGTGCCGAGCGCCGTGATTGGCCGCTCAATCACCTGGGACCTGTAATGGGTCCCAGATGATTGACAGGAGGGAGGGAGCAGAGCGGAGCCCTTCCTGTGCCGAGGGGGAAGTGATGTCACCAGCCCAGGCAAAGGAACAGGCAGACTACGAGGGACCACCTAGCAACAGGCATTTAGAGGTAAGTGAAAAAAAAAAAATATCCAAATGTTTTTTTGTTTTTTTTTTTTAGAATTTTTCCAGGTATTTTTGTTTTTTGGGTGGAACCCCACTTTAACTAGGGTGCTGTGTCATCCTGGTTGAGAGCAGGGTTGGCAACCATCTGTAAGTTTTTGGACAGTTTGTAAATTTCATCCGATTTACAAGCTGTCCATCAATGTCCATTACGGACGGCAGCAGCCCATAACAAAAATGGCTTTTGGCTGACTTTGCAACTGTGCATGCGTAGTTCCGAAGCAGGCTGAATATCATTCGGTGATCTTTGGCACACCTGTGCTTTTCAGAGGTAGGTTGGGTCTGAGCACATGAATTAATCATTGCATGATGTCACAGCGCATTGGGCGTGCATAAAATGCACACCGGATGCACCATTTCCAGCACAGGAGCCTGGTCCACCTGCCTCTATCTCTGTGCCTGCCTCTGCTGTAGTCTCTGCTCTGCCAACTAACTCCCTGGACCCTGACTGTGCCCCAGATGAATTTGGTATGTATGGATTGTGTTACTATATGGGGCTATAGTGAGCGGGGTGCCTGGGGCTAATAATGAATGATGCAAATGTCAATGGTCAGACATGGATGGAGCAGCACTGTGAGAGCAAAAAATAAAATACATGTGTAGCACTGTCCCTGTAGGGCTTGCTGAGTGTTGACTTGATAGGTCTCTCCCTGGTTACCAGCAGCTGTTTGCCAATGGTTCCCACTTAGGTGCAGAGGGGCCCCCACCTAGGTGCAGAGGCTTTTCACGTTTGGTTGCTGAGGGATCCCACTATGTTGCTAGGGGTTACCGCTTGGATGCTAAGGATTTCCCACTATGTTGCTAGGGGTTCATGCTTAGTTGCTGAGAGCTTCTACTTGTTCCACCCCTTCTCCCGCTTGCTTGTTACCCAATGACCAGTCCAGGGTATTTGAGTTTTTGTATTTTATTTGGAACTTGGATGGGAGAAGGGATGAGTGGGATATTCCAATTAAAACTATTCACAATGGATAAGGACAACTCTCACTTGACCTCACTGGATTATCTGTGGAAGCAGAGACACTGCTTTAACCATACAGCCACATGTATGGAAGAATTAAGTCTTCTTGCTCTCACTAGCAGCAGACTTGATTAACTATATTATCTTCAGGAAGCTCTCTCTAGCATCCTCTTTGCTGACACCCATCCACTGACTCTACGAGCTGAAGGGGGCGGCCATAACTCAACAGGATCCAAAGACACAGACCTGTACTCAAAGTAGGCAGAATCAGATCCTTCCTTGTGTATCCCTTCCAGTCAGCTCTGCAGGACCTCTGGGTTCAACTTCTCTCTTTAGGCCCCTGGGTCTACCTCCCAGGGCCGCACAACCACCTCCGGAGGAGAGGGCAGCCTCCCCCTCACACCTGGGCTCTGTTCCCTGATTCAACTCACCCTGAGCACGTGTACTCTGGCTTTATATACAGTATTCCACAATGCAATGCAGCACTTTCCTTCTGCCAAATGCCAGGACTGTAACAAAAGCTTATGCACTCACATGTCAAGTCCCCTCCCACTGTCCAATATGCCTCCCAATATGCGTCAGACCTGGGGCCAAAGCATGGATACAACATGCATGTATGTATATGAAGCAGCACTACTGGGGGCAAAAAAATGAATATATGGTACGTATGCATATTGGAGCAGCACTACTGGGGGCAAAAAAAATTAATATAAGGTATGCATGCATATTGGAGCAGCACTACTGGGAGCAAAAAAAATGAATATATGGTATGCATGCATATTGGAGCAGCACTACTGGGGCAAAAAAATGAATATATGGTATGCATGCATATTGGAGCAGCACTACTGGGGGCAAAAAAATACATACATGTCCTTGTTTCCTGCAGATGCGCAAATGCCCTTTTACCAAATCCTGCGGTCAAGGCCCAAACGAACATCCTGGAACAGGCAGGTTCCTCTAGTGACCCCACTGGTCACCTCACACTGGAACGCTTCACTGTCAGTGCAGGTGCGCCTGGATATGCACCTGGGATCCCCCTCTCTCAGGCTGTATGTCCCAACCGGTTGTGAATGCCTGAAATTGTGAAGCGGACTGACTTGGGAAGCAGCACCTCTCCTCTAGGTCCAGTCTCTTGTCCTGCTTCATGGTGAATGAAAATTCCTTCAGAAAAGCAAGATGGAGTCTTTAGTTCCTCTTTTCGCAGAACAATCTGGCTCTTGTAGTTCCTGCCCCCATATAAGCCTATGGGACCGTTTGGTAGGGGGACTACATATCCCAGGATCCTTTGCAGCTACTGATGCTGCTAAAGTTTTTCTGATTGGCTCCTGTGATTGGCTCTCCTCCTCCTGCCAATAGAGACACAGGGGAGGGATCAGAGAGCGGGCGAATGCCTGTGCAAGTCAGTGAAGAGGAAAAAAGGAGGGGGAAGAAATCCCCCGCAGGGACTGGCAGGCTTTCGCTCCCTCTCAGGAGAGCCTGTGTACTCGCAGCGGCCAGCTTGGCAAGGTCATGGAAGAAACGGGTCACCCGGTACATGTGATACTACAGATATACAGTGCTATTACAGAACTATATTTAGTGCTGGATATTGCCAGTGATACCTGCAGTCAATTGCAGCTTGTGTGGCTAGGGAGAGTGGAATGTAGGCCCACCTGGATTCACTGCGATTTCATAAGATTCTTATGGATTTTAATGCTTTTATCTTTATTTGTTATAAGCATTTACTTTATGTTAAAAAAAGGTTTTATTTGCTTGTAGTATTTGGGTTGCTGTTTGCTGAACTGTTTAAAGAGTAACTTCACTTTTGTTGAGAAACAACATTCCCCCTGGGTGATTTATGTGCATTGTAAGTCTTTGAACAAACTTTGTTGCAGATTACTATCTTTTGTTATTCTGAAAATCCCTGTGTGTTTGTCTGTCTCCATGTGGGAAAGTGAGTTTAATGGGATTGGTTTCATAAATATTAATTAGCTGTGCAGCTGCAGGGCTCTAATGAGGAAAGCTGCTGGGCCTGCATCCCTTTAGACATGATTTCCTGTTGCATCAAAAGGAAGACCTAGTATCGGAGTACCTCAGTAAGCAGGGTGACTCTGCAGGTACTCAGTAACAATATGTGCCAGCGTCCCCAAGAATCAGACTATAGATAGAAAAAACTTTTAAATATGGGACTTTGAGGGCACAATAGTATTCAACTACAAACTATATATTTAGTAGAGATATTTTATTAGAAAAATATAAAAAAAATTAAACACACATAAATTGTTTAAAAACACTACAAATTCAATGTAGATACTAATGATAATACACCGTATGGGTCCTATCCTGCCAATTTGTATAACATAGAAAAGGCTATAGACAAATACATGTGATGCTTAAACCAAGTACGGGAGAAATACTTCCCCTGAAAATCAAACAGTAGGCAAGCATATAGCTATAGCAGAGAAAATACAGCAGGTTTGGTGATCCACGGTGGGGTATTCTCTAGTTGCTCTACATGTTTCGCGTTTCGCAGAACGCTTCCTCAGGAGCTAGAGACTCAATTGGATATGGTAAGATTGCCCAAATCAGCCAGTGGTAACCATATATAACTGACCACAATTTGATCATAAATGTAGAAAGTTTAAATCAGATTGTAAACAGCAATCGGTTATAACCTGGAACCTCTCCAAAAACAAGCTGCAGCTACAGCTCCGGCCCCTACACAGACCGGACGGCATAACCTGTTGCTCACCCTCATCTTCCTTAGGCACTACAACGTTTAAGCCTGTGCTCTCCTTCATATGGACATTTGACGCTACAGTTTTTGGAGAGGTTCCAGGTTATAACCGATTGCTGTTTACAATCTGATTCCCATATTTAAAAGTTTTTTCTATCTATAGTATGATTTCCTGTTGGGAGTATTGCACTAAAAATTAAATTTTTGTTGCAGGAGATGCCTGAAATCTGACTTGTATCTTAGTGCAGACTTCTGGGAAAATCAGTGAGCCAATCACACAAGCAGAAAATGATGTTTCTAGGGGGCGTTCTGTACACATTCTGTGATTCTGTGTACAGAACACCTCATGGTAGCCATATTGCATTGCATTTTCAGAAATTTATAGAGCTGCAGATTTGAAAGGAAAGGTAACATTCAATTACAATATGACTGGTGTCGCAATTGTATATGCTATATTATTTTTTATTTATTTGCTATTTTTTTCCCCACGAAGGTGGAGTTACCCGTAAAGTGGTTGTAAAGTCAGAGGGTTTTTTTAATCTTAATACATTCTATGCATTAACCACTTGCTGACTGGCTCACGCCGATATACGGTGACAGAGTGGCACCGCTGCACTAATCGCTGTACCTACAGTATACGGCGGCTCCTTTAAGAGCCATAGCAGGCGCACGCCCACTGCATGGCAGGGGACCTGATGTGCGTGGCCGGCGGGCGCAATTGTGGGCACGAGAGCCAGAACGGAGATTTGTGTATGTAAACACACAAATCCCTGTTCTGACAGGGGAGGAGAGACAGATCGCCTGTTCCTACTAAGTAGGAACAATGATCTGGCTCCTCCTCTAGTCAGTTCCATCCCATCACAGTTAGAAACACACCTAGGGAACACATTTAACCCCTTGATCGCCCCCTAGTGTTAACCCTTTCCCTGCCAGTGACATTTACACAGTAATCAATGCATTTTTATAGTACTGATCGCTGTATAAATGTCAATGGTCCCAAAAAAGTGTCAAAAGTGTCTGATCTGTCCACCACAATGTAAAAAACTAGTAAAATAAAAATGCGATAAATCTATCTATCTATCTATCTGTTTTGTAGACGCTATAACTTTTGCGCAAACCAATCAATATATGCTTATTGTGATTTTTTTTACCAAAAGTATGTAGAAGAATACATATCGGCTTAAACTGATAAAGAAATTTTTTAAAACATTTTTTGGGCGATATTTATTGTAGCAAAAAGTAAAAAATTGTTTTTTTTTTCAAAATTGTCGGACTTTTTTTGTTTATAGCGCAAAAAATAAAAACTGCAGAGATGAGCAAATACCACCAAAAGAAAGCTCTATTTGTCAGTTAAAGCGATACAGTGCCGTATCGCAAAAAATGGCCTAGTCAGAAAGGGGGTAAATCCTTCCGTCGCTGAAGTGGTTAAGGTAAAAAAATGTTCTGTGTGCAGAAACCCCCTCATACTTACCTGTGATATCTAATTTCCTCCCTCCCTGTTTTAACCTCCTAAATGCCAGTCCCTCCAGGTAATTCACTTAGAACTCCACCTTATTTCCATTACTCTCTGTAGGTATTAGATGTTCTCTCACCTTATTCTTTGCACATCTAATACATACAGTAAATATGGTGCAGTTCAAAGTGAATTTCTACACCTAAATGGAGCACCGCTTTCAGAAGATTTTAGGATATTATTAAAGTCAGACTGGTGGACTTAGGCCACCATAGACAGACTGAAATTTCTGCTGAACTGGCAGAATTTCAATCTATCAATGTGCAGACTGGATATACAAAATCCAATCTATCAACTGACTTCGGTACAACCAGCGTGTCCTTTTTTCTTTTTTTTTTCTTTTTGTCGATCACTCCTGGCTGCTATAGCTGCCGGCAGTGATCACTGTATTTTGATGGCTGGGAAACGTTCACCTCAGAGTACACTAAGGATGAGCTCTGGCGTGTTCACACAGCCCACGTGCAGAGCCCGCCAGGAAGTCGGCACTGCGCTGCGCTAATCACAGGCAGTGAGACATTGTCCCGGTGCGCGGCTGCAGAGATCGAGACAATGTCTCACTGCCTGTGATTAGCGCAGCACAGTGCTGACTTCCTGGCGGGTTCTGCACGTGGGCTGTGTGAACACGCCAGAGCTCATCCTTATAGCACACACCGACACATGGCTCTTACGGAAGCTTGGTAATTCAAATGCCAGGCTTCCCTAGCATTACACCTGTGTGGCTGCAACCAAATCTGGGTACAAGCCAGCACAGGCTCCTGGAAATGCAGGAGGGTGGCCAGTAAGAGGAAAGCTGGGATAGGACATTACTTAGATCATATCCCTGCCGCTCCTAAACCTGCTCCACTGCCGCACCAGGCCCACAATGCCCTTAATCTGGTCCTGGGGGCCAGTGCACAGGCCTGTGCCTGCACATGCACAGCACTGCCCACACAGAGAGAGGGACTGCACAACATTGCTTCCAGAGAGAAACTGCAATGTGGAGCGATTTCTCTCTCTGTGCGGGCAATGTGGAGCAGTCTCCCTCCCTCTCTCTCTGTGCGGGCAATGTGGAGCAGTCTCTCTCTCTCTGTGCAGGCAATGTGGAGCAGTCTCTCTCTCTCTCTGTGCGGGCAATGTGGAGCAGTCTCTCTCTCTCTCTGTGCGGGCAATGTGGAGCAGTCTCTCTCTCTCTGCGGGCAATGTGGAGCAGTCTCTCTCTCTCTGTGCGGGAAATGTGGAGCAGTCTCTCTCTCTCTGTGCAGGCAATGTGGAGCAGTCTCTCTCTCTCTCTGTGCGGGCAATGTGGAGCAGTCTCTCTCTCTCTGTGCGGGCAATGTGGAGCAGTCTCTCTCTCTCTGTGCAGGCAATGTGGAGCAGTCTCTCTCTCTCTCTGTGCAGGCAATGTGGAGCAGTCTCTCTCTCTCTCTGTGCGGGCAATGTGGAGCAGATAGATGGTGAGCTGATTCAGTGGTTCAATGGGCCACTTGACTAGACTTGCCCCCCAGGCCTAAGGCTGCCAGCCCTCCCCTGGAGGGAGGGGCCAGGAACGCTGGCAAGGGACCTGAGAAGAGGAGGATCTGGACTGCTCTGTGCAAAACCACTGCACAGAGGAAGTAAGTATAATATGTCTGTTATTTTTAAATGAAAAAAACTGAGACTTTAGTATCACTTTAAATAAAGCCATTTAGTTGCTTGCTTGGCAAACCGCAAACTGCTTGGATTCAAGTTCAACTCGTAACCTGATTCTGAAGCTCATTCCTAGTATCAGTCATCTTTACCCTTTATTGATGCCCTGCAGACCCAGTTGTCACAAGTGAAGTTTGAGTTAGGTCATGCATTACCATCCTTAAAGAGAATCTCCATTCCTCTCCGGGTGATCTATGTACATTGCAAGGATTTTACCAAACTTTGTTGGAGAGTCCTACCTTGTGTTATTCTGAGGTCCATGTGGAAAGATAATCTAATGGGAGTGGTCTCTTAATTATCAAACAGGACATGTTTGTTATTTTTAAATGGAAATAAGAAAACGGAGACCTTAGTATCACTTTATATATGGCAATTTAGTTGCTTTAGTTTGGCAAACTGCAAACAGGTTGGATTCAAGTTCAACTCGTGACCGGATCCTGAAGCTCATTCCTAGTATCAGTTCTCTTTACCCTTGATGGTAGTAATACCGCCACTAAAGCAATGTTTTCCCTCTCCAGGAGCAGTAAGAAGTTCATGCAGATGATCAGGACAAATCTGGCCATTTAGTTTACCTGTTCAATATATCCTGGACATGCAGGGTTGGGTGTGAACCCTGCATGTCCACCATTGTGGTCTTCATCCTGTTGGGGGATTGTTAGGAAGAGCTAATTCTGCTAAACTGTGCTATAGTTTTGTTGACTACAGTACTGGGCTACCTGCGCTTCTTTTGTATTCCACCTTTGTCTACTTTCACAGTTTTATTTTTACATCCGACTGCCTTTTTTAGTACAACTTGTTTCAGTATCAAAAGTGTCAATGCCTATTAGTTGCTGAGCCAGCCTTTTTTCGTGAATTATTGAGGTTTTCCTTCATTTTACTTTTTATTTTGTTTGCTGCTAAGCGCAGCATACGATGCTGAACAGATCTTGGAGCTGCCATTTGTACACAGCACCATACAACGTTGCTGTGCGATAACCAGTGTGCACAAAATCACCACACATTCACAACCATATTGTCATGGTAAAAATAAATCCTAAATATTTTATTCATCCCCAAAAAACTAGAATGACAGACAGGCCTAAAATGAGAGGCAAAGGTGCTTCATGTGGAGGGAATAGCAGATCCTACAGAACAAAGTTGTAAAAAATAGAAGCAAGACACTTCTGCCTTTCCTTTTGCCAAGTGGTCAAGAAATAAAGCCAGGGCATGCACAGGAGGTAGCTGAGTGGCTCACAAAGCCTATCTCAGAGTTAGGGTTGCCATCTTTTCTTCAAACCAAACCCGAACACTTTAGCAGCCTGGGACACCTTTGGGTGCCCCAAGGAGAGTGATAATTGGGTGCGCATAGCGTGCCACATTGAACAGTGGGTATGGCCAAATTGCTCTTGCTGACATCGCCATGCCCCCCAGTTATACCGAACCTGCCCCCAGACAGCCGCTCGCAGCTCCCGAATGGCAACAGATTTGTGTGTGACTATCTTGGTTACTTGGGGAGCCACAGTCTGGTCTAAATAGTTTGTCTGGGTTTTAGTCTGCCTGAAACCCGGACATATGATTCAAAACACTGCCCTGGTGAATCCTGGACAGGTGGCAACCCTACTCAGAGTACCAGCCACTTGGGTACTACATGAATGCGCAAGCATTTTTCACTGCATCAGCTGCATCCATCAAGAGATGAGAGTTTATCAAGGGGCTCAAAGGCCTTCCTTTTTCCATATCCATAAGTGAAGGGGGTCAATGAGCCAGACAGAGGAAGGGGAAGTAAAAGATAAATCCTCAACAACTCTCACCAGCAACCACCCCACCATCTCCAATAGCAACCTTGCTATGGCAGGTTTCCCTTCCACGGTTGCTGGAGTAGTAAATAAAAATGTCCTTAAACCTCCAGCCCAGCATCTGAATGCTAGCTTGGCAAACCTTGCAGTGCACCCAGGCACCAGAGAGGTGGGGGCGCTGAAGCGCCAGAGTGCTCCCCTACCTTCTCCTCCTCTCTGTGTCCAGAATGGGGCTCCCTCCACAGGACACCGCCGCTGCTGTATTTTCTGATGCTCAAGCCCGTCCCCCCTCCGTCCTCCTGTCAGAGAAGGAGAGCAGCCGCCGGAGATCGGAGCAGCTGGTCTCTGTGTGGAGAGAGACCAGCTGCGCAGTGACATCGCTGTGGGGGGCGGTTCGTGCCTGACGTGTTCTCCTCCTCTGTCTCTCACTCCCGCCCAAGCCATTCTCCATCTGCTCTACACCCGGGCGGCGCGGCTCCACACTGTCCTCTCCTCACTATCTGCCGCCCCAGTGTTTTTATGTACACTAATGGAGGGGGGGTCTCTACTAATAGAGGGGTGTCTGTCCTGGGGGGGTCTGTACTAATGGAGGGGGGGTTTGTATGTACTAATGGAGAGGGGGGCAGTGTGTCCTGGGGGGTCTGTACTATTGGAGGGGGGCATTGTCCTGGGGGGTCTGTACTAATGGAGGGGGGTTTGTCCTGGTGGGTCTGTACTAATGGAGAGGGGGGCGGTTTGTCCTGGGGGGTCAGTACTAGTGGAGGGGGGCTTTGTCCTCAGGGTCTGTACTAATAGAGGGGGGTTTTGTCCTGCGGGGGTCTGTACTAATGGAAGGGGGGGGCTTTTTCCTGGGGGGGTCTGTACTAATGGAGGGGGGTTTGTCCTAGGGGGGTTTGTACTAATGGAGGGGGGGTTTGTCCTAGGGGGGTCTGTACTAATGGAGGGGGGGTTTGTCCTTGGGGGGTCTGTACTAATGGAGGGGGGGCTTTATCTGGGGGTCTGTACTAATGGAGAGGGGGCTTTGTCCTGGGGGTTCTTTACTAATGGATGGGGGGCTTTGTCCTGGGGGTTCTGTACTAATGGAGGGGCGCTTTGTCCAGGGGGTCTGTACTAATGGAGGGGGGGGTTTGTCCTGGGGGGTCTGTACAAATGGAGGGGGGGTTGTCCTGGGGGGTCTATACTAATGGAGGGGGGTTTGTCCTGGGGGGTTGTACTAATGGAGGGGGTTTGTCCTGGGGGGGTCTGTACTAATGGAGGGGGGTTTGTCCTGGGGGGTCTGTACTAATGGAGGGGGGTTTGTCCTGGGGGGTCTGTACTAATGGAGGGGGGGTTGTACTAATGGAGGGGGTTTGTCCTGAGGGGGTCTGTACTAATGGAGGGGGGGTTGTACTAATGGAGGGGGTTTGTCCTGAGGGGGTCTGTACTAATGAAGGGGGTTTGTCCTGGGGGTCTGTACTAATGGAGGGGGGGTTGTCCTGCGGGGTCTGTAATAATGTAGGGGGGTCTGTACTAATGGAGGGGGGTTTGTCCTGAGTGGTTGTACTAATGGAGGGGGTTTGTCCTGGGGGGTCTGTACTAATGGAGGGGGGTTTGTCCTGGGGGGTTCTGTACTAAGGGAGGGGGGTTTATCCTGGGGGTCTGTACTAATGGAGAGGAGGGCGGTTTGTCCTGGTGGGTCTAAACTAATGGAGAGGAGGGCGGTTTGTCCTGGGGGGTCTGTACTAGTGGAGGGGGGCTTTGTCCTCAGGGTCTGTACTAATAGAGGGGGGTTTTGTCCTGCAGGGGTCTGTACTAATGGAAGGGGGGTTGTCCTGGGGGGTCTGTACTAATGGAAGAGGGGGCTTTTTCCTGGGGGGGTCTGTACTAATGGAGGGGGGCTTTGTCCTGGGGGTCTGTACTAATGGAGGGAGGGTTTGTCCTAGGGGGTCTGTACTAATGGAGGGGGGTTTGTCCTTGGGGGTCTGTATTAATGGAGGGGGGTTGTCCTGGGGGGTCTGTACTAATGGAGAGGGGGCTTTATCTGGGGGGGTCTGTACTAATGGAGAGGGGGCTTTGTCCTGGGGGGTCTGTACTAATGGATGGGGGGCTTTGTCCTGGGGGTTCTGTACTAATGGAGGGGGGCTTTGTCCAGGGGGTCTGTACTAATGGAGGGGGGTTGTCCTGGGGGGTCTGTACTAATGGAGGGGGGTTTGTCCTGGGGGGGTCTGTACAAATGGAGGGGGGTTGTCCTGGGGGGTCTGTACTAATGGAGGGGGGTTTGTCCTGGGGGGTTGTACTAATGGAGGGGGGTTTGTCCTGGGGGGTCTGTACTAATGGAGGGGGGTTTGTCCTGGGGGGGTCTGTACTAATGGAGGGGGGTTTGTCCTGAGGGGGGTCTGTACTAATGGAGGGGGGTTGTCCTGGGGGGTCTGTACTAATGGAGGGGGGTTGTCCTGGGGGGGTCTGTACTAATGGAGGGGGGTTTGTCCTGGGGGGTCTGTACTAATGGAGGGGGGGTTTGTCCTGGGGGTCTTGTACTAATGGAGGGGGGTTTGTCCTGGGGGGTTGTACTAATGGAGGGGATTTGTCCTGGGGGGTCTGTACTAATGGAGGGGGGTTTGTCCTGGGGGGGTCTGTACTAATGCAGGGGGGTTTGTCCTGGGGGGGTCTGTACTAATGGAGGGGGTTTGTCCTGAGGGGGTCTGTACTAATAGAGGGGGGTTGTCCTGGGGGGTCTGTACTAATGGAGGGGGGTCTGTACTAATGGAGGGGGTTTGTCCTGAGGGGGTCTGTACTAATGGAGGGGGTTTGTCCTGGGGTCTGTACTAATGGAGGGGGGGTTGTCCTGCGGGGTCTGTAATAATGGAGGGGGGGTCTGTACTAATGGAGGGGGGTTTGTCCTGAGGGATTGTACTAATGGAGGGGGTTTGTACTAATGGAGGGGGGTTTGTCCTGGGGGGTTCTGTACTAATGGAGGGGGGTTTGTCCTGGGGGTCTGTACTAATGGAGGGGGGTTTGTACTGAGGGGGTCTGTACTAATGGAGGGGGTTTGTCCTGAGGGGTCTGTACTAATGGAGGGGGGTTTGTCCTGGGGGTCTGTACTAATGAAGGGGGGTTTGTCCTGGGGGTCTGTACTAATGGAGGGAAGTTTGTCCTGGGGGGTCTGTACTAATGGAGGGGGGGTTTGTCCTGGGGGGGTCTGTACTAATGGAGGGAGGTGGTTTGTCCTGGGGGGTCTACACCCAAGAAAGTACACCCAGGACTCCAGAGGAAGAGGGCAGTGCTGAGAGAACACCATCAGAGAGAGAACCCCACTGCCCTGCGCCACCAGAGAGAAAGCCAGACAGCCTAGCGCCATCCCTGGCAAAGAAAGGAATGGAGTCATTGCAGGAATACAGATCTGGGTTCTACCCAGCGGAGTTGCCACGGTCAATTCAGAGTGAGCTGACTCCTGATCAGAGGAACCATTGCTGTATCGCTGGGTCAGGTGAGAGGGCCGATCGGCCATTATCTACTAACGTCCAAAGGAACTGCAGTCTCTGACCATCTCCTGTATTATATCTGCAGTCTCTGACCATCTCCTGTATTATATCTGCAGTCTCTGACCATCTCCTGTATTATATCTGCAGTCTCTGACCATCTCTTGTATAATGTCTGCAGTCTCTGAATATCTCTTTTATTCTTTTTTCTCTATTAAAAAAGGGGTTTTATTTGCTTAGTGTTATGGTTTGCTGAACTGGTCAAATCTAACCTTTTAGTCGCCTGCTCAGCAAACTGTAAACAGCTTGGGTTTGGATTGAACTCATAATGGACCTGAACCAGTGGCGGCTGGTGCTCCGTTTGGGGGGGAGGCGCCAAACAAACCACCCAATACCCCCCCTTTGGTCGGTCTGCACCCCAAGCCCACCCTTTTTGAAGCCAATTAGAGCATCCAGCTCTAATCATGTGCTTTGAAAAAAAAAACATTGAAATCCATGCATCCAGCACCCTGCATGTAGATTAGGGACCAGGAGCATGGATAAGGGGAGCAACGCCCCTGCGCCCCAAATGGATGGGCCGCTACTGACCTGAACTGGAAGCTCATCCCTATTATCAATCATATTTACCCTCTAGTAAAGCCCTGCAGACCCAGTTGTCACAAGTGAAGTTTGAGTTAGGTCATGCATTACCATCCTTAGTCTAAGCTTTCTGTCAAAAAGAAGAGAAAGCAAAAAAAAAACTAAGCAAACATGATTACATTTTTATATTATTATATAAATAACTGCATCATGCTGCGGCACCCCTAACCTATATATAAAGGGCACATATATCTATGCAGCGAAAGCTACACATCTCATTGCTGTATTTTTATGTCCCACAATGCTCCCGACATTATTACTGGACTCTAAATAGTAAATGAAGACAGTGGAGGGCAGCATTGTACAGTAAGAAAAGAACCTCTCCCTTCACTGTTTTTAAAGTAAGTTGCAAACCGTCTGAGATTTTTTTGAAGGTTACTTTTTGTAACATAAACTGGTATTTTTGCAATATAGGACTGCTCAACTGTACATTGAGAGCGGACTGAAGAGAAAGCGTGAATAATTCACCACTATACACACTTCACCATTACATGTAAAATGTTAATAATAAAACATAAAACATTTTAAATAATATGTGATAATATTGTAACAAAGCTTTGAAAAAAAGTATACATTCCACCATCCTTGTAGTTCTGCCCTGTCTACAGATGCTCAGGAATCCTAAAGTGCTGACTGATCACCAAGGACAGGGAGAAGACATTTTAGCCGGGATCATGGACAATTTCATTGTATGGTATGTCAGGTATTACCAGAGGATGATCTGTATTAGTAAAGGGGATGGCTTTACTTTTCAGACCACAGTGTAAGTGTACTGTCAGCACTGACAACAGATATGTCCTATTATAAATCCCAGCTATATCTGTTATGCAAATTGATTGTGTGTCCTCAGGTACATAAGGAGAGCGGGGGAGCAAGTAACATTTTACAACAACAGCTATCAATTTAGAAACAATGGATACAGTTGTGCTCTTTATTGCAATGTTCCCTTTAAGTATGAGAAAT
The DNA here is from genome assembly GCA_037953035.1 of Aquarana catesbeiana. Classification (NCBI taxonomy): domain Eukaryota; kingdom Metazoa; phylum Chordata; class Amphibia; order Anura; family Ranidae; genus Aquarana; species Aquarana catesbeiana. The sequence continues at coordinate 87,328 of JBBHAA010000639.1, read as the reverse complement.
AATAATTATTATATATTATAATATTATTGTAAATAATTGTTCTTAGCTGATTATTTGACTCATTAGTTATTGTGATTTTGTTTTTCAGGTGTCCTCTCCCAGACTTTACGAGAATCAGGCCCAGGAATTGTAAAACCTTCACAACAAATAAAGATGACCTGTACAGTGTCTGGGTTTGAGTTATCCAGCTATGCTGTACACTGGGTTAGACAACTGTCTGAATCCAAATTAGAGTGGATTGGAGGTATATGGAGTGGTGGCACTGCCTATGCTGATTCACTAAAAAACAGACTCTCAATCACCAAAGACAATGCAAAGAAAGAGGTCTACCTGCAAATCAATGCAGCAGAAAATAAAGATTCTGGAACATATTACTGTGCAAGAGACACGGAAACAGAAAGTAACTGACAGGCTGCTCAATATCCCATTTCATATCTATGTGTAACCCACACAGAGGAAGAGGAAGTATATTGCTTTTCTATTTTATTACTATAAGTAGATTTTATAACACTTCAGTCTTATGCTGGCTCATGTTCTTACATTTTGGCAGTCTGATGATCTGAAGAGACTGGCTTGTCTAGTATAATGCTAGTCACCTATTTATTAACACAAGATTGAGTCACATTCATATGCAAATAATGGGGGTTATTTAGTAAAGGAAAATCCACTTTGCACTGAAAGTGCACTTGAAAGGGGGACATGCAAGGAAAATAAAAAACAGCATTTTGGCTTGCACATGATTGGATGATAAAATCAGCAGAGCTTCCACTCATTTCAGATCTACCCCTCAGATTTAGAGCGACTGCACTTCCAAGTGCACTTGCAGTGCTAAGTGGATTTGCCTTTCGTAAATAACCCCCAATGACTTAATCTTGCTTTAGCCCGGGTTCACACCATAACGGGCTGCAGATCGCACAGGAGCGCTGTTGCGTCCCTGTTCCCCGTTTCAGGGACGAATCAAGGCCGATTCTATACCTGAATTCGACCCTGAAACGGAGCCAAAGATGCACAGCGTTTTTGTGCAGTGCGCTCCGCAGCCGCCCCAGAGATATGGGAGCCGGTCACATTCTCCTACTATGCGAATTAGATGTGGGGAAACGCACATCTAATTCGCATAGGTGTGAACCCGGGCTTAGGGAACAAAAAGCCTAAAGCCCCGCACACACGATACGAAAATCGGAAGTCAAATTTTGTCCGACGAAGGATCTGCCCATTTTCGGATCGTTAGTATTGTGCTTTTGACAGCCAATTACCAATTTTTCGTATGACAAAAGCTGCATGTGCAGACTATAAAATCATAAGAGCAAGACTACACATGCTCAGAAACAAAGTTGAATTCTGTCATACAAGAGTTTTCATATGGTGAGTAACCTCTTCACTTTCGACATGAGACAACAAAAAAAGACGAACGTTGTCTGAAAATCTGATTGTGTGTACGAGGCTTTACTGACAGAGTGGATTCTCCACTTCATTTCAGCACAAACTAAACCAAAAGGAGGGGAGAGGGCATTCTATATTCTATAGACATACATTCATTTGTGTGATTAGGAGTAGGATGCTTAAGATGAAAGTTATGTATGTGGGATCTGATTTTATGTGAGAAGAGAAGCCTCAGAGTTTCATGCAAAAACAACATTTCTCAACTCGGGTGCTGTGTCATCCTGGTTGAGAGCAGGGTTGGAAACCATCTGTAAGTTTTTGGACAGTATGTAAATTTTATCCGATTTACAAGCTGTCCATCAATGTCCATTACGGACGGCAGCAGTCCATAAAAAAATGGCTTTTGGCTGACTTTGCAACTGTGCATGCGTAGTTCCAAAGCAGGCTGAATATCATTCGGTGACCTTTGACACACCTATGCTTTTCAGAGGTAGGTTGTGTCTGAGCACATGCAGTAATCATTGCATGATGTCACGGCACATTGGGCGTGCATAAAAAGCACACCGGATGCGCCATTTCCATCCAGCTGCCATTTCCAGCGCAGGAGCCTGGGAGAGAAGGACACAACTCCTGCCTCTATCTCTGTGAGTTTTAATGGGAGTGTTTTTTATAATTATTAATCAGCTGTGCAGCTGCAAGGCTCTAATGAGGAAAGCTGCTGGGCCTTATATCTAATGCTGGCCATACACTATACAGAAAATCGGCCGAACCCATTTTCGAAAAACGAACGTTCGACCGTGACCGCAAACGATCGTGCCATCATATAATGTCCGATAATCTGTTCAGTGGACATGAATAAATAATTTTGTGTTCGTTTTTTTACATATACCTAGTGCAGGCAGTTCGGACGGGAAACACATTAACCTTGCAATTTATCGTACGTTCGGCAGAAATTTTCCAAACATGCCGTTCGTTTTTTTTCCACAAAAACGTCACAAACGATTATCGATTTGTACCCACTAACTTGCCGAAAAACGAACGAAGTGTCCATACGAACGATTTTTCGGCCGATTTTTTCGTATAGTGTATGGCCAGCATTAGTGCATACTTCTGGGAAAATCAGTGAGCCAATCACACAAGCAGAAAATGATGTTTCTAAGGGGCGTTCTGTACACAGAATGTGTACAGAACACCTCATGGTAGCCATATTGCATTGCATTTTCAGAAATTTAAATAATAATTTCAATTACAATATGACTTGTATCGCAATTGTATACGCTATATTATTTGTTCTTTATTTGCTATTTTTTTCCCCACGAAGGTGGAGTTACCCTTAAAGTGTTTGTAAAGTCAGAAGGATTTTTTATCTTAATGCAGTCTATGTATTAACCACTTGCCGACTGGCTCACGCCGATATATGGCAGAGTGGCACAGCTGCATGCATACCTATATGGCGGCTCCTTTAAGAGCTATAGCAGTCGCGCTCCCCCTGCATGGCAGGGGACCCGATGTGCATGGCCGGCAGGTGCGATCGCGGGCACGAGAGCCAGAACGGGGATTTGTGTATGTAAACACACGACTCCCTGTTCTGACAGGGGAGGAGAGACAGATCATCTGTTCCTAATAAGTAGGAACAACCATCTAGCTCCTCCTCTAGTCGGTTCCATCCCCTCACAGTTAGAAACACACCTAGGGAACACATTTAACCCCTTGATGGCCCCCTAGTGTTAACCCCTTCCCTGCCAGTGACATTTACACAGTAATCAGTGCATTTTTAGAGCACTGATCGCTGTATAAATGTCAATGGTCCCAAAAAAGTGTCAAAAGTGTCCGATCTGTCCGCCACAATGTCACAGTCCTGCTAAAAATCGCAGATCACCGCCATTACTAGTAAAAAAAATTAAAATGCCATAATTCTATCTATTTTGTAGACGCTATAACCAATCAATATACGCTTATTGTGATTTTTTTTACCAAAAGTATGTAGAAGAATACATATCAGCTTAAACTGATGAAGAAATGTGTTTTTAAAACTTTTTTTTGGGATATTTATTATAGCAAAAAGTAAAAAGTTTTGTTTTTTTTTCAAAATCGTCTGTCTTTTTTTGTTTATAGCGCAAAAAATAAAAACTGCAGAGATAGGCAAATACCACCGAAAGAAAGCTCTATTTGTGGGAAAAGGACGTCAATTTTATTTGGGTACAACATCACACGACCACGCAATTGTCAATTAAAGCGGTGCAGTGCCGTATCGCAAAAAATGGCCTGGTCGGGAAGGGGGTAAATCCTTCCGTGGCTGAAGTGGTTAAGATAAAAAAACGTTCTGTGTGCAGCAACCCCCTCATACTTACCTGAGCCCATCTCAATCCAGTGATATTGCAGGAGAGTCTTGGCTGCTCGGGTCTCTCCCTCCTCATTGGCTGAGACAGCAGCGTGGCGCCATTGGCTCCCGCTGCTGTCAAAGTCAGTGAGCCAATGAGGAGAGAGAGAGAGAGGGGGGGCGTGGCATCAACAAAGGCACTGTGCCCCATCAAACGAAGGCACTGTGCCCCATCAAACGCAGCCACTGTACCATCAATTGCCACCACTGTGCCCCATCAAACGCAGGCACTGTGCCCCATCAAACGCAGGCACTGTGCCATATCAAACGCAGGCACTGTGCCCCATCAAATGCAGCCACTGTACCATCAATTGCCGCCACTGTGCCCCATCAAACGCAGGCACTGTGCCCCATCGAACGCAGGCACTGTGCCCCATCAAACGCAGGCACTGTGCCCCATCAAACGCAGGCACTGTGCCCCATCAAACGCAGTCACTGTGCCATATCAAATGTTGCCAGTGTGCCCCCCGCCCGCACTCTACCCTGTCTCAGTGGGACAGCTCCTCGATGCTCCTCAATGCCTTCTCCCATCCTCTCTTCCCATCCTCTACTATGATTGGACGCCTGATAGGTGCTGTCAGACCTTTTTGGTCTTCTTTTAAAGCGGAGTTCCACCCAAAAGTGGAAGCTCTGCTTATCCCCCTCCCCCCATCCGCTGCCACATTTGCCACCTTTCGGGAGCACATGCACGGTAGGGAACCTGATAGGTGGAGGGGGTCATTGCCTAGAAGGGGGACATTTTGATTTGTTACTGGGGGGACGTGTCATTGCCATAAGGGTGAGCCATCTAGGGGGTCATCTGTGATTAACTGAAGGGGGGCTCCAACCATTACACAGACACTGGTGGGGCAGTGGTGACACTAGGTGCTTAGGTAAGTGACACCATGGCAGAGGAGAGATGATTTAGGGTTGGGGGAATTTGTTTACACTTAGCCCATTAGTTTGGCATATGGAGTGGGGAGATCTGTTTGCATTCTGCTTATTTATTTGGGGTTCTGGGAGAGAGGAGATCCGCTCACAGTCTGCAAATTAATTTGGAGTCTAGGGTGGGGGGAGATCTGCTAGCAGGGCCGTCTTTTCGCATGGGCATGCTGGGCAGTTGCCCGGGGCCCCACTTGCCTGGGGGGCTGGGGCCCCCACCTGTCCAGCATCCCCAAAAAGCCCTGGGTCTTGTATTTCTCATGCCCCGAGTGTAAACATCCAGTGATTGGTGGGCAAGCTGGAGGATTGCGGCTGCAGTGAGAGTGGAGCTGTCAAATCTAAGAACTGATGTCGGGATGGGCGAGGCTCCGCCCATCCCCGACATCAGTGCTTAGATTTGACAGCTCCAAACTTCTGTCCAGACACACTGTGGAGGAAGTTACCTCTGATCAGAGTGGCTCTCTCCCAGCTCCGCCCCCCCGACTCATGGCTACAATTTTCAAATGTAAGGTAAGAGCGGGGCTGGGACAAAGGCTAGACAGGTTCCGTGGAGGCAGAGTTTACATGTAAGAAGGGGGGGGTCACATGGTAGCCAGTCTAGAGCACATTGGACTGTGCTTCCTATAACACCTCCTGTCCCTTCAGCAGCACAAGTGATTGCAGAGCCCTTTAGAGCTGCCCTGAGATTTCACTCACTGAGCTCTCCTCCTGGCTCCTGCTGGCTGCATTCACTAAAGAAAGAAATCCGCCCCTTCAGTCTCGGCTCAGCCACGCCCCCTCCCCCATGTGTAGCAGAGAATGCCAGGGGCAAGGGGTCTACACAGAAGTTCAGCAGGTCAGTTTACAGTGCTGCATGTGTGTGTATGCATGTGAGTGTCTGTGTGTGAGTGTGTGTGAGTGTGTATATGATGTGCCGTATCCCACAATGAAGCCTGTTGATTTACTTCCTGCTTCTGCTGTAAGTCTAATCTATGTTTGCTCTGCAGAGAAAAGTTATGTTAACTATTCACTTGCTGCCACTTAACTGCTCTGCGGCCACTACCTTCTATTCAATTCCTAGCCTGCTCATACCTAAGGATAGTGAGGAGTGACTGTATGTAAACAATTTTTGAGCATAAGTTTTTTTTTTTTCTATTACCAGCCCATTCACCACATGTACTTTTTGAACAATTGATTTAGGTAGGTACAGTCACTATCTATTGAAGTATGCGTTGTTAGGTTCAACTCTTAAATAAGTTGCTTTTAAGTTTATATTGCTTTGTCAAATCTTAACCCTTAAAGAAATAGACACGGAGCCAGAAGTGTCTGTGTCTCATTCCACGAGCAGTGAGTGCCCCGCAGTGAGTTAACTGTCTTCTTTTATTGGGTCTTTATATATTTGGTTATACAATCACAAGAATCAAAGTGCAAAAATAGATAAAAGCAGTTTTGACTAATAATGTCGTATCAGCAGCCAAAGGTTACAATAAAAGCAGTTTCATCGAGAATAATGTGTCAGCAGACAAAGGTTAATTTCATAAGAGACTGAAAAGTAGGCATTATATTTTATAACAGATTTACACGTAGGTCTTAGATTAAGTGAGAACTCTGAATCAAATCCCTAACCCTATCAATTTCCCCCTTTGACATCATCCTCTCCTTCCCCCTGGGTCCTCATGAATAAGTTCTAGTCAGTTTTTCCCCAGAGTCCTTTCCCTGACCGCAAGTTGTCAGAGGGGTAAAACCCATCCCCCTAGGTATTACCAACATCTTAAATTCAAGAAGAGGAGTTTTGTAGGAGTAGGGTGATGTCAATACACACTTATCAGTATGCCCTGTCTATTCTCCTAATTTTCCTATTTATTTTCCTGTATACACATATATTTGTGATTGTAAGTGAGATTAATATTAAAATAATAATTACCATTGGACTTAACAACCAGTGAAAGGTATTGGTTGCTGTAGAAGACATTCCACTAAATATATCCCACCAATGTGGTGCAGTATCCTGTTGTATCTGTGATGAAAGATGCACTAGTCTACCTTTGTCAATTATTGCAGATACAAGGTTATTCTGCAGGGTATGTTCTAGTGTTTCTATGTGTCGTCTTAACAACTCTGATTGTTCCAAAACCTGTTTTAGTGGGTCTAAAGAAATTATAAAGGGTGTAGTGTCAGTGAGATTATGTACCTCATAAACTGAAGAGAATACCTTATCGGCGTCTGGTTCAAAAAGATATGTGTTATTTCCCCACTGTAACACTCTTATATTTTTAATACATCCTGAAAATGGGGCGGATTTGTTTAATGCTGACATAGTATGATTATTGTTTGTAATGATACAAATATGTTGGGGTCCTATTTCTATGAATCTATTGTTCACATTTATTGGTGTTCTTTGCATTTTGCATATACTAGTTTAGTATTTTAACAAGCAAGGTTCGTATACTGGAGAACTTCTGCCACATACCATTCCCTTATTAGTTTCCTCGCACAGACTAAGATCATGGGTTCTGTTTCCTTTATCTACATATTTCCCATATATTTCTGGATACCAAAACTCGTTTTTAATTACTAGTGGCATAACCACTATTCTACACATTTCTATTACATCTGCTACCCGGTAAGCTTCAAACCTTCCTACACACCATTTATCTTCACATTCTACTTTATCCCCTTTTACTTGGAACCATACACCATCGTCAGTTAGACCCTTAAAATATTTCATCCAGGTATGATAATTTCCCAACTGTAGTTCCGTTCTGGCCCTATTTATTTGTATATGATAGGATAAGAGGTTAAAAGAGAACTGTGTGAAATTTACAAACTGTTGACTTTGATTCCACAGCTGGAGCTCTGCTCCTATAGTGTGATTTATTAACCCTCCCAAAAATTGTAATAGGGGTATTTCTTGCAGTTGGGTTTCAAAAGCGGTGGGTAACCATTTACTTGTGATAGTCAAGCTGTCAGCTATGTGTCCCCCTGCATGCTTCCATCTGTTGTTCATTTCTTCTATTTCGACCGAGTTTAAAATTCCCATTCCTGTACCTGTTAATCCCAATAGAGTATCATACCATTCTCGCTTATACCTACACTCCGGTATTGGGGGAAAGGTGATATTGAATTTTATTTTTGTTTTCTGTTGTGATGTTGATACATTTATGCAAGTGTTTGGTACGGGTGTTAATATGGAAGATTCAATTATTGGCGTTACTTCTTCCTCCGTTTGTATGTGAAATCCATAAGACTGTGCATTCCAATACCACCCATCATCACTCTTTTCTCTCCACCAACAGGCACAGAGGAAAGTACTGGATTGATTAATGGTAATATCTGTTAGATTAAACATCCCTTCTGATATATTTTCTCCCCCTGCTATTGTGACTAATATTTGATACATTTGTCCTACCACCCGTTCCCGGGCTTGTTTTCACGTCTGTGAAAGGGATATTTTATGGCACCTATGATTTTTACTGTTATTGAAAGGAAAGCTCATATTGTCATTCCACTGGAAGGTTATAGTTACTTCTGAGAGTGGGTCTGCCTGTATCCATGCAATACCTACATCTATATGAAATGGTCGCCTGTGTCCTTTAACAGTGTAATTACCTACATCATAATACTTATTCATCTCATATCCTGAATCATTTGCTACTTTAGGATCATCTATAACCCATTGAAAATTTGCTGTTTCCTCTACCTCAATTACATTAATACCAGGAGTCCATGCACGTATTTGTAAAACAACAATCTTCAACAGACAATATGTAAGTAGATATTTCATCATGTTGTTTTCTCGGGTTGTTTCTTGCAATGTGATGCATGAATCCAGGTAGGCTTTCCTTCCAGCTTTACTGAGGTGGCCGTGGTAAGAAGCACTTGATAAGGACCTTAAAACCTTGGCTCCACTGTCTTTCTGGTGTGTTTCTTTACATATACATAATCCCCTGGTAGCAGAGTATGTGTACCTGCTATTGAATTAGGGTCTGGAAGAGAAGAATACACACTTTTGTGGATCTTAGTTAGACGTTGTTGTAATTGTATTACATATGCAGTCAAACTATCACATTGCAATTGCATACTCTGTGGAAAGTATAGATCTAATCTAGGCGCATTCCCAAAAAGTATCTCATATGGGGACAATCCTGTTTTTCCTGTTGGAGTGTACCTTATAGAGAATAAAGCCAAAGGCAGACATTCAGGCCATGGCTTGTTTAACTCCTGCATGGCTTTTTGTATTTTTAACTTTATTGTCCCATTTACTCTCTCCACTGATCCCGAACTCTGTGGGTGGTAAGGGGTGTGAAAACTTTGTTGAACCCCTAACATGGTCATTACATTCTGCATGATTTCTCCTGTAAAGTGTGTTCCCCTATCTGATTCTATGGTTTCAGGAAGACCAAACCTAGGTATTAACTCAGTGATCAGTTTCTTGGCTGTGGCTTTAGCTGTAGCTGATTTTACTGGATAACTTTCAGGCCAACCTGAGAATAAATCGATACACAGGAGGACAAACTCAAAGGGGCCGCTCTTGGGCATTTGTATGTAGTCAATTTGCAGTCTCTGGAAGGGGTATTGGGCCCGGACCTGGTGTTTTCGTGGGGTTTTTACTCTCTGTCCTGGGTTATTCAGGAGACAGATTTGGCAGGCTGCACAGTAGTTTCTCGCAGTACTACTGAATCCAGGGGCGAGCCATCCTTGGTTCACAATCCTATACATGGAATTGGAACTGACATGTGTGGGTAGGTGAACTGCCGCTGCCATTGCTGGGTACAGAGAGGCAGGCAGGCATATTTTGCCTCCTTCCCTCCATACATTGTCAAGGTCTGGTTCTGCTCCCATCCTGACCCACTTATCTTTCTCGCTCTCCCCTGATTGCTCCTGTAATTTACTCAGCTGCTGCCATGTTGGTTCTGGGATACTCACCTCTACCGCTGCTATTGTCTCAGGGCTTCCTTCCCCTAGAGCTGCCTGTTTTGCAGTCAAATCTGCAAATGCATTTCCTTTTGCCTCAATTGTTTTTGCGCTCGTGTGTGCCGCTATCTTCATGATGGCCACTCGTTTAACCTTTTGAAGATTGTTCAGGACTCTCTTAATCCCTTCTCCATGTTTTACAGGTGTACCTGCTGCTGTCAGATAACCTCTAGCCTTCCATATATGGCCATAATCGTGCGCTACACCAAAAACGTAGGCGGAGTCAGTGTAAATATTCCCTTCTCGTCCTTTTAAGTATTCTAGGGCTTGTTCTAAAGCTTTTAATTCTGCTTCTTGTGCTGACATGTGGGCTGGTAAGGGCTGTGCGTCAATCACCTGTGTATCAGTCACTACGGCATACCCTGTGTGATATTTACCCTTGTCATCAGCAAACCTGCTGCCATCTATGTACAAAGTGTGCTCAGCGTTTAAAATCGGTGTATCTGTAACATGTGGGAATCCCATTGTCTCCTGTTCCATGAGCTGAAAACAATCGTGTTCATCTACTTTTTTAAACAAAAGAGTGTCAGGTACCTCATTTCCTTTCTCACTAGTACTATTAGTACTATCATTCCCCCTTGCCAAATCTGGTGACTGAAGAGGCAAAAAGGTGGCCAAATTTAAGGTTGTACAGCGCTGAAAAGTGACATTTGGAGGTAAAAGTAAAGTACACTGTAACCTTAATTGCCTAGCCATGGAAATGTGTTTGGGCTGTACCTGAGACAAGATTGCATGTATGTCATGTGTGGTATGCACTACAACTGGATTGTCTAGAACAATCTCTGATGACTTATCTATGATAATTGACACTGCAGCTACCGCCCGTACACAGGACGGTGAACCTCTAGATACTGGATCTAGTGCTGCTGAAAAGTAAGCGACTGGTCTTTGTTTTCCATGTGCCTGTGTCAGAAAACCTGTGGCGTGTCCCGTGATCTCAGCAACGTATAGATTGAATTTCTTAGTGTAATCAGGAATACCAATGGCCGGAGCAGAAATCAACAACTTTTTCAAAGTGATAAACGACTCATAAGCTACTTCTGTAAGCACATATGGTACAATTTTCAAACAATCGTATAATGGCTGCATCAAAGCGCTAGCATGTGGTATCCATTGTCTACAATATGACACAATACCTAAAAACATACGCAATTGTTTGAAATTTCGTGGGGGTAACATTCCCTTTATCACTTGAACCCTCTCCTCAGTGAGATGTCTTGTACCCTGTGATATACAATGTCCCAGAAAGATAACTTTTTCCTGACACATTTGTAACTTGTTCCTATTAACCTTGCAACCCTTTTCTGCTAGAAATCGCAACAAATTAAGGGTGGTATCCAAACAAGTTTCCCTGTCCGGGCAGCATAACAATAAATCATCCACATATTGCAGCAATACACAAGAATCTGGTGGTACCCATTCTCCCAACACCGTTTGCAATGCTTGCGAATATAAGGTAGGTGAATGCGCCATACCCTGCGGTAGGCGTCTCCAGGTTAGTTGCCGATTTTTTATTGTAAATGCGAACCATGGTTGGCATTCTTCAGCAAGTGCGACAGAAAAGAAAGCATTCGCTAAATCTATAACCGTAAAGTAAATACTAGTTGAGGGTATTTGTGACAGTAACGTATGTGGATTGGGTACTAAAGGTGTCATCGGGGCTAGTATTTTGTTGATTGCTCTGAGGTCTTGGACCATCCTATACTTAACCGGACTACCGGCTATCGTTTCCTTTTTAACTGGGTACAAAGGAGTATTTGCCGGCGATTTTACTTCTTTTAAAACTCCACTTTTTAAGAAGGATTGGACCTGCATTTCAATGGCCGCCTCTTGGGGTGCACTGAGTGGATACTGTTTTTGTTGGGGTAGCACTGCTCCTGGAATCAGCTGTAGGGTAACCGGTGGTATGGGCAAAAGTCCAACATCAGCTGGATGCTTTTCCCATAGTTCTTCCGGAAGGGATGACAAAATCTGATCCAAATCTGGAGGTGATGGACCAGACAGTTCCGATTCCTCCTCCAGGTATTGTATCAGGTTACACATCTCCATGTGTTCTTGATCATCGCTTATAGCTAAGGTGACAGTGCCATCGGGGTGATAGGTAATATTAGCTCCTATTTTCTGTAAAATGTCAGCTCCTAGCAAATTAGTGGGGGCTCCTCTAGATACCAGAAAACGTGAAAGGAACATATGGTTCCCTACTTTAACTTTTAAGGGTTTTGTGAGCGGGGCGTCTGCTAAAATGCCATCATATCCAGTTATTAATAAAGTGTCAGGTGATTCTTGCTCAGGGAGTAGTTCAGAATCAGAAAGTAATGAGCGTGAAGCGCCTGTATCTACTAGACAAGAGATTTTCTTATTACCAACCGTTATAGTAGTCTTAAGCATCTTAGTTTTGGATCTTTCTAAAACCGGAGCGAGTCATGCTCGTGGACCATCTCCCTGCCGCCTAACATCACCATTATTGCTGTCCCTGGGCCAGTTTCTCCTCTGATTAACTGGGTAATCATCACCCTCCTTTCCCTCATCTCTTATTCTCTTTCTGCAGTGGCGTCTGATGTGGCCAGTCTTGTTACAGTAATAACAAGTAAGGGGTTTGCGATAAGAACCTCTGCTTGGTTCTTGGGAATCTACAACCGTATTGATTGCCGGATGTTTTCGACTTCTGTTTTCTGCTAAGTCTGCTTCTATACCTTGTGCCTTTTGTAACAACGACCCTCTATCTCTAATTGCCCTCCACTCTGGTGTGCAGGTTTTCAGTTTTTCACTTATCTGTGGAATTAATCCTTCCATAAACTGTCTGTTGAAGGTTCGGATTGTAAGTGGCAGTGCTAAATCCATTCCCTCGTCTGCCATCATACTTTCCATTGATAAGTAAAAGTCTGATACCGTCTGCCCTGGCAGTTGTTTCATGGGTGAAGTGGATCCCCTCTCTTGCTGTTTTGCCTGACAAAAAGCGTTTAACAAAACAAGAAAAGGCTCCCTTGAGCCGATATGCCTGACATGTCCGTCTTGCAGATTGCCGTCTGCATCGGCTACTTCCACAGGTCTATGCGGACCTATCTCTGTCATAATCTGATTGAACATAGTCAAAGTCATTTTATGTCTACACAAATCTTCCCCGTCCTGCCAAGCTGCTCTATGTGTATTCATTAACTGGGTCACAAATCTACTAAAAGCAGTCGGCTTGGCTACTGGATCTGGGGCGTTCTGAATTAGAGCCATGAGTGTGTCTGCCGACCATGGTTTCCAGGTATGTATGGCCACGTTGCGATTAACCAAGGCTGGCGCATTTGGATGGTCTGGATGCCCATGTTGGAGATTTGGTAATGTTACAGTTCGTGTGGTGACGTGTACTGGGGCTACAGGTTCCGGGTGAGGTTTTTGCGCCCCACAACGTACACATTCTTGTGCCCATTCGGGGTTTTGTGATCCACAAACCTGGCAAACCCATCCTCTACCCTCAAGTACAGGATATAACCCTGACTTATGTGAATTTTTCTCTATATCAGTGTATGGGGGTGGGATGGTTGTAGTAATATTATTTAAGGCTTCAACATTTTTTTTCTTCTATCTTTCATATCCCAACCATCACAATCTGGATTATATTTCCACCCCTCTTCTTTTGCTCTATTTGAAACCTTAATTAAGCATTGAATCTGATGCATCCATTGCTTCTCTAACACCTCTCCTTGTCTGTCTCTTTTTATCTCACTCCATACATCCGGGTCTAAACCCGCTGCTCCTTTCACCTTAAATTTACGAAGGACATCCTTTAAGTCCCGTGCTTCATCTTCCCCACAGATGTTTTTAATTATCTGTGGCACTGTGTAATGTGCCACAATTCCCTGACAGTGTTTTGTGTTCCTCTGGCCCATTCTGACAGTCCTGCCTAGGTAGCGTTTTGGGACACTTAGTGTACAATATAAAACACTGAACCAAGTTACACTAGTTCCTCGTTGCCTTTTCCTCCTAGGATGCCAGAATACTAAAAACCTCTCCTGAATGAGATTCTTGAAACCGAATTACTTTATATGCTAGTAAACTGACAAATATTATGATCAGACTGACGACTACAACATATACAAGCATTCCTTGAAGTGACCAGGTATCCGACTAGATCTCTGGACTTTATAGAGACCTCATTCCCCCATATCTGGGACCCCTCTCATACACTCTTTTCCCTGCTTTATGGAGCAGACAGGGCTTATACTCGCAACCCGTCTATGGTTTATGAGTTAGATGTGAGGTTAAGCATAAGTGTCAGACCCCCAAGCTCACAAGTTCCCAATCATGTGAGTTAAGGTGCATTCCGTTGCTTAGTTCGGCAATCCCCTTCTAACTCATACCATCCTTGACAAGGCTCATTCACTTTCTCAACAAGACAGACAACACAGACAACAAACAACAAATAATTCCAGCAATATAAACCACAATATGCAGTAATTCTAGACTCACCACTACAGAGGCTGGTGTTTAAACCAGGAGAACCGTAACTGACAGAACGGATAGGCACAAATCAGGGGAGCACAGAATATAAGAAAAATAAAGCTTTTTCTTACCTGGCCAGGTTTTTGATCTGTGGTTCCCGGAATGCCTGTCCTTTCGTTCCGTCAGCGTAGCTCAGCCACCTCTTGTAGTATCATCGGTGGGTCCCTGCTTATTCGGGCACCAAAATGTTAGGTTCAACTCTTAAATAAGTTGCTTTTAAGTTTATATTGCTTTGTCAAATCTTAACCCTTAAAGAAATAGACACGGAGCCAGGAGTGTCTGTGTCTCATTCCACGAGCAGTGAGTGCCCCGCAGTGAGTTAACTGTCTTGTTTTATTGGGTCTTTATATATTTGGTTATACAATCACAAGAATCAAAGTGCAAAAATAGATAAAAGCAGTTTTGACTAATAATGTCGTATCAGCAGCCAAAGGTTACAATAAAAGCAGTTTCATCGAGAATAATGTGTCAGCAGACAAAGGTTAATTTCATAAGAGACTGAAAAGTAGGCATTATATTTTATAACAGATTTACACGTAGGTCTTAGATTAAGTGAGAACTCTGAATCAAATCCCTAACCCTATCAGCGTAGGCGTGCCATTATTAATTTCTCTTCTTGCAGCTTGTGCTCTGGGTGCTTTTCTTTGATTTATGTGTCAGGAGAGGGATCAGTGTGTGTGTCAGGAGAGGGATCGGCGTGCGTGTGTGTCAGGAGAGGGATCGGCGTGTGTGTGTGTCAGGAGAGGGATCGGCGTGTGTGTGTGTCAGGAGAGGGATCGGCGTGTGTGTGTGTCAGGAGAGGGATCGGCGTGTGTGTGTGTCAGGAGAGGGATCGGTGTGTGTGTGTCAGGAGAGGGATCGGTGTGTGTGTGTCAGGAGAGGGATCGGTGTGTGTGTGTCAGGAGAGGGATCGGCGTGTGTGTGTGTCAGGAGAGGGGTGTGTGTGTGTCAGGAGAGGGATCGGTGTGTGTGTGTGTCAGGAGAGGGATCGGTGTGTGTGTGTCAGGAGAGGGATCGGTGTGTGTGTGTGTGTCAGGAGAGGGATCGGTGTGTGTGTGTGTCAGGAGAGGGATCGGTGTGTGTGTCAGGAGAGGGATCGGTGTATGTGTCAGGAGAGGGATCGGTGTATGTGTCGGGGGGATCGGTGTATGTGTCGGGGGGGATCGGTGTACGTGTCGGGGGGGGGGATCAGTGTACGTGTCAAGAGAGGGATCAGTGTATGTGTCGGGGGGGATCAGTGTATGTGTCGGGGGGGATCAGTGTATGTGTCGGGGGGGGATCAGTGTATGTGTCGGGGGGGGGGATCAGTGTATGTGTCGGGGGGGGATCAGTGTATGTGTCGGGGGGATCAGTGTATGTGTCGGGGGGGGATCAGTGTATGTGTCGGGGGGGATCAGTGTATGTGTCGGGGGGGATCAGTGTATGTGTCGGGGGGGGATCAGTGTATGTGTCGGGGGGGGATCAGTGTATGTGTCAGGAGAGGGATCAGTGTATGCGTCAGGGGGGGATCAGCGTATGTGTCAGGAGAGGGATCAGTGTAGGTGTCAGGGGGGTCAGTGTAGGTGTCAGGGGAGATCAATAGTGTAGGAGTCTGGTAGGTCAGTTTAGTGGTCAGCATTGATGGGCACTGGTAAAACAGGCAGCAACCAGGAAGTGAGCCTAACACCCCACCCCTGCCGCCACCGACGGTCTTGGACTTCGGGCTGAAGCCCCTGGTCTTTTTCATACCTAGCAACGCCCCTGGTTCTGCCTATCACACAAAAAATGGTCTAGGGGGGCGGGACCTTGTTACAGCATGGCCACCGAACACAGACCCAGCCAGCTCCGTGATACACAGGAGGAGATGCCCGCTGTGTGTGTGTTACCAGGCGATGGTGAGTCTGTATTAATTGGCACAGTGATGTTGCATTCATAAGCACAGTGAGGGTGCAATTGTGGGCACAGCGAAGCTGCAATGGTGGGCACAGTGAAGCTGCATTCACAGGCATAGTGAGGCTGCAATGATGGGCACAGTGAGGCTGCAATGGTGGGCACAGTGAGGCTGCAATGGTGGGCACAGTGAGGCTGCATTCACGAGCACAGTGAGGCTGCAATGGTGGGCACAGTGAAGCTGCAATGGTGAGCACAGTGAAGCTGCATTCACAGGCACAGTGAGGCTGCATTCACGGGCACAGTGAGGCTGCAATGGTGGGCACAGTGAGGCTGCAATGGTGGGCACAGTGAGGCTGCAATGGTGAGCACAGTGAGGCTGCATTCACGGGGACAGTGAGGTTGCATTCACAGGCACAGTGAGGCTGCATTTGATGGGCACAGTAAAGCTGCATTTGATGGGCAATCGTGCGTGATTGTGTAGACAGGGCCCCAGTGCACTGTATTGCCCAGGGGCCTATAATGCTCTTATGATTGCACTGTCTGCTAGCACTCTGCTAATGGAGTTTGGGGACACAGATTGAAAGACACATGTTGTTGATAGGGGCACAGATTGCAGTGGTGGGGCAGTTACTGATTGCTCTAGAAAGGTTTTGTTGGTCATATGCAGTGCTGTGTGATGATGGTAATTATGATTTATTTTTTTTAGTGATCAAAGCAGAAGATATTGCTGGGTTTAGCAGTTCTGCCGTAGAAGAGCACAGGCCATCCACTAACTGTAAGAAGCAGCTTGGATTTTTTTTGTTAGCAGAATCAGGTACTATGATCGTGATGGGGGCATTTTGTAGGGTCAGATTTTCTATTTTTTTTGCTATAACATATTATTTTATGTTTGTTTAAGTGCAAAAAAACATTTACATACAGCTGGACCCCCTCAATGTTGGCTTTGGTTTTGTCATTTTGATGGCACTGCTGTATACAGAACTGTACAAAAGTCTTAGGCAGGTATAATGTTAATGCTGTAATTTAAGAATGCTTTCAGAAATTAAAGTGTTAATAGTTTTTTTTAACAATTCAAAAAAATGGGAAGTAAGTGAAGAGAAGAGAAATCCAATTCCAATCAATATTAGGTGTGAGCACCATTTGCCTTCTTCTAGGTAGACTTGCACACAGTTGTTGAAGGCACTCGGCAGGTAGGTTGTTCTATGTACATCTTGGAGAACTAAGCACAGATCTGTGGATGTCTGCTGCCTCCAATCCTTCATCCCAGGCAGACTCCATGATGGCTCTGATGGTTAATCAGGGCTCTGTGGGGGCCAAACCATCCCTTCTAGGACTCTATGTTCTTCTTTACACTGAAGATAGTTCTTAATGACATTGGCAGTATGTTTGGAGGGTTGTCCTGCTGCAAAATTATGCCTGGTACACACAATGAGATTATCGGACTATTGATCTTAAATTACTAACAAACATTCTCGTATGACAGAATAAAAATTCGGAAGTGATGTAATGTGCTGTATTGTATTTTCGGACAACTACTGATTAAGCGAAAATCCATCGGGTATCGTATGAGAATTTTTCATATTTGTTCCATTGGATTATTTTGCATGAATTGTCGTGATTGGCTCTCGAAAGCTGTGAACACATGATCAGATTATTGTACGATTACTTCCAAATCGGTATTTTTCATACGATTTTCTGATTGTGTGTACAGGGCTTAAATTTGGGGCCAATCACGTGCCTCCCTGATGGTATGCCATGACGGAGAAGTATCTATCTGTATTTTTCAGCCTTGAGTACACCATTGATCCATTGATAATTGATTGTGTACTTGGTGGTTTTTGTTTTGTCGGTTACCATTCTGTACATTATTGCTTTCTCTATTACATGGCTGAAATTAGGGAGCCTGGGATTTGTGATGATGATTATCATTATTTTTATTTTTTTTGTTCTTCCAGCTATATCTCTGGTTTTGTAGTTCCTAGTTACTTGCTTGTCACCTTTGCTGTCCATGGAATATGTAACAGCCTTCTACAACATCACAGATTATATAGGGAATAATGCACCCCCTCCTGTGAATTAGAAGACACCAAGGAGCTCCATGACCTTTTCTACAGGTTATTGGAAGATAACTTCTGATATCAATAATTCACAGAAGGAGATGTGTTATTATTATTGTGCATTATTAAACTGTTTATTGGTGTATGCTTTGTGGCCTTTGACTTTTTTTGCAGCTCACTGTGAGCTACATCCTCTCCTCTACTCCTGTGTACTCAGCACTCATTTCTTACACTGTTGGTGTCAACATGTTGTGTTTTTTTTTCTTTTTTATATATATATATGTCAAACTTTTGTGGGTTTATCTCTTTTTCTACTTTATTGCACTGCACACTTTTTAAAATGGAAACTGTAATGGTATAGGTTTAGTAATGGTCTATCTATCTCAAGAAGGACAGTCTCTCAATGCCTCTGCAAACTCTCTATACAGTTATTAACCACTTGACCACTGGGCACTTAAACCCCCTTAATAACCAGACCAATTTTCAGCTTTTGGTGCTCTCACATTTTGAATGACAATTACTCAGTCATGCAACACTGTATCTATATGAATTTTTTGTCCTTTTTTTCACACAAATAGAGCTTTCTTTTGGTGGTATTTAATCACCGCTGGGTTCTTTATTTTTTGCGCTATAAAAGAAAAAAGACCGAAAAATCTGTAAAAAAATAAATTTTTCTTCGTTTCTGTTATAAAATTTTGAAAATTAGTAATTTTTCTTCATATATTTTGGCCAAAATTTATACCGCTACATATCTTTGGTAAAAATAACCCAAATTAGTGTATATTATTTGGTCTTTGTGAAAGTTATAGCGTCCACAAGCTATGGTGCCAATATCTGAAAATTGATCACACCTGAAGTACTGACGGCCTATCTCATTTCTTGAGACCCTAACATGCCAGAAAAGTACAAATACCCCCAAAATGACCCCTTTTTGGAAAGAAGACATTCCAAGGTATTTAGAAAGATGCATGGTGAGTTTTTTGAAGTTGTCATTTTTTCCCACAATTCTTTGCAAAATCAAGTTTTTTTTTTTTTCTTTTTTTTTTCACAAAATTTCACAAAGCCATCGGACTTTTGTAATAACTACAGTACGCAGCCGCGAGAATGTTTCCAGCGTGATCGGATCGCGCTGGTTCTCGTCGGCAGGGTACTGTACATCTCGCGCTAGCTGCATTAGGAAAACACATTTTCCTACTACGGCGGGCGCGAGAGGGAATTCCCCTCTGGGGAATACCATGCCCTTCGGTCTGGTATGGATTTTAAGGAGAAGCCCCTACGCCGAAAAAACGGCGCGGGGGTCCCCCCAAAATCCATACCCTTATCCGAACACGCAGCCTGGCATTGGCGGGGATCCAACTAGGATCCCCGCACCAGTGTCAACCTGGCTCGCAAGGTGTCAATCTCACCAATAAAAGTGGCGAGATTCACACAATATCAGACAACAATACACAAGTTGAATAAAGGGTGGTGGTAAAGAGCTGAAAAACCACGTGATATGGTGAAAGTTGGCTGGAAAAGTCCTATCGTCTGTATGCAAGACAAACTTTTGGGCAACGCCCTTTGTACAAAAATCCAAGGGAAAGTTTGTACAAAGTCCTATCGTGTGTATGGGGCTTTAGAACTACCTGAATTTGTCACAGATGTTGGTAATGCTATCACCCCTTTAAGAACCTGTCATGATGGCAGCAATAGATTCTTAAATAATTATTGTCATTTTACAGATTACATAACTGGCAATAATTAAGGCCAACTCTGAGCTGGCTTATAGAGTACTCTAGAACTCTAGGTGGGGCATGTCTGTGCTGGGAAGTGGTTTGTGATGTTTGTAACAGCTTCCGCACAGTACTGTATCCCTGGCTCCATTCAGTTGTCAGCTGGGAGTATTCACAATTGAAAGCCAAATGTAGACAAAGGGACCAGGTATTGTAATAATGTCATTACCTGAATATGGCATTGCCCATGTTTGGGAAATTAATTGTCAATGTGTGGGTGGAGCTTGCCGGGGAACTGAGAAAGTAGTTCCCCATCAGGTCCACCTGGCTATTGATTGACAAGTGCATGGCAGTGAGCTCATTCGAAAGCTTCTATTGGACTGAACAGAAGCTATAGATCCATCCACTGCTGTGCACTGTCAACCATGTCCTCATGGGGAATTAGTCTGTTACTTGGCCATCAGGATCCCCCACCCCAATACAAAACTCCTTGGCCATTTGCCTATCAGTGTAAGGGAGGGAGGAAGTGGACATGGGAGTTGCCTGGGACTGGCAGATTCATGTACCTGTCTGTGACAACACTTTCGGTGTGGCGGCCAACAGAAATCCAAAAGGTGGCTATGCCACCCTTTATGAATTCCCCAGAGTTTGCAGTGTAGTGTGATATTACAGATGTACAGTGATATATACATCATGGGGCCAGGGATAGATTATCCAATGTACGGAAGCAGCACACACAAAGTCCATGAAGAGTTAACAGTTATTCAGACAGAAGTAAGTTAGGAGTGTCAAGGATACTTGAAGAACACAGTAGTTGGCACTAGTATAGTCTCTGATGGCAACAGACGCAGATCACTAGCAGTAAAGGTACATTTACACTTGTGGTACCAGGTTCAACAACACCTCCCAGTAGAGTGCTTGTACAGTCCTTATGGAACAAGTGAAGATAGCAGTGCAGATTAGCCTGCTTGAACCGGAATGTCACAGCACCGGAACCCAGTTGGGCAGCAGTATATATTCAGGCACAGTAAGTCACAATGCAGGCAGGGCCTACTTTACTGGGACAGCATCTGCTGGAGGGGTGGCTGATGGGCAGGGCAGAAGGCATCGGTGGCTCTAAGAGAAGGTAGGAAGATCTGCCATGGCAACCCCGGAGACTGGTGTCTTGAGTGTGTATAGCAGTATCCCTACGTTCCTTGCACTGGAGCCTTTCCCTAATACTCAGTCTCTCTCCCTGACAGAGCGGGTACCTGTCCCTACACTGTCCACTCACAAAATGCATGCCAAGCCCCAGCAGAGTCCCCTATTTAAAGGGGTTGCCCCAACCAAGATTCCTACAGAACGTCATCAGGGATTGCAGCATTCAATTGGACAGCTGCTCTCCCTGTGACAACTACAGAGGCTTCGGGGTGAAAACATTCCTCTGAGTCTCAACTCCATCAGAAAAGTGGCAAGACACCACCTGCTGGATAGAGCAAGAACTATATCTGCCTACAAGAACTATATTCAGTGCTGGATATTACCGGTGATACTTTGCAGTCAATTGCAGTTTGTTTGGCTAGGGAGAGAAGAGTGTAAGCCAATCTGCATTCATTTTTCAATTTCATAAGACCCAGAGATTTTTATGATTTTCTCTTTATTTGTCTTAAGCATTCTCTTTTTTCTCCATTTAAAAAGGGGTTTTATTTGCTTAGTGTTATGGTTTGTTGAATTGGTCAAATCCAACCTTTTAGAAGCCTGCTCAGCAAACTGAACAGCTTGGTTTTAAATTGAACTCTAAATAGACCTGAACCAGTGGCAGCTGGTGCTCCATTTGGGGGGGGGCGGCAGCAAACAAACCACCCAATACCCCTCCTGTCGGTCGGTCTGCACCCCAAGCCCACCCTTTTTGAAGCCAATTAGAGCTCTAATCATGTGCTTTGAAAAAAGAAACCCATTGGAATCCATGCATCAGGCACCCTGCATGTAGATTAGGGGCCAGGAGCATGGATTAGGGGAGCAATGCCCCTGTGCCCCAAATGGATGGGCCGCTACTGACCTGAAGTTCATCCCTATTATCAATTACCTTTACCCTCTAGTAAAGCCCTGCAGACCCAGTTGACACAAGTGAAGTTTGAGTTAGGTCATGCATTACCATCCTTAGTATATGCTTTCTGTCAAAAATCAGAAAAAGAAAAAAAGAGAACTGAGCAAACATGATTCAATTTTTATATTATTATTATATAAATAACTGCATCATGCTGCAGCACCCCTAACCTATATATAAAGGGCACATATATCTATGCAGCGAAAGCTACACATCTCATTGCTGTATTTTTATGCCCCACAATGCTCCCGACATTATTATTGGACTCTAAATAGTAAATGAAGGCAGTGGAGGGCAGCATTGTACAGTAAGAAAAGAACCTCTCCCTTCACAGTTTTTAAAGTAAGTTGCAAACCATCTGAGATTTTTTTGAAGGTTACTTTTTGTAACACAAACTGTGATTTTTGCAATATAGGACTGCTTAACTGTACATTGAGAGCAGACTGAAGAGAAAGCATGAATAATTCACCACTATACACACTTCACCATTACATGTAAAATGTTAATTAGGGCTGCAACTAACGATTATTTTCATAATCGATTAGTTGGCCGATTATTGTTTCGATTAATCGATTAATCGGTAAATAACCTTAAAAAAAAAGTGTGGTGTATAATTTAGTTAATATGTAAAGTTTAAAAAAAGGCAATTTATAAATATATCTCTATGCAGGGGTAATTATAAATAACCAACTATATGGTTAGGGAGTAAAATCTTTAATCCTCTCTGAGAATAACAGACAGAAGAGATATACTCTATATACTATTAGAGGTTGAATCTGGACTCAGACGTTTTGCAGATTTTCAAACAGAACTGTAATATTACATGCTTTTCTTCAGCTTCTCCGTTGAAGTATATTGAACCAAAAAAGCACCGTTTTGCATTGAAAAAGGTCCTTGACCCTTTCCAAATACACAGCAGCTGAAAAAAGCATAAATGTGAACACTAAATGAACTGTAGTGCATTTCTGCAAAAAGCACCAAAAAACACATGGGTGGGAACCAGGCCTAAGACTTTTAGTAACATAATGGAGTTAAAATAAATAAATTGTTTTTTTACTGTGCAACAGTGAAAGTAATATTTACAGTAGAGATTATTTGCTCTTTTTGTACTATATAGGGCTAATTTTAGTTTTTTTAACCCCATTATGTTACTAGCCGATTAATCGATTATGAAAATAGTAATCGATTAATTTCATAATCGATTAGTTGTCGATTAATCGATTAGTTGTTTCAGCCCTAATGTTAATAATAAAACATAAAACATTTTAAATAATATGTGCTAATATTGTAACAAAGCTTTGAAAAAAGTATACATTCCACCATTCTTGTAGTTCTGCCCTGTCTACAGATGATCAGGAATCCTAAAGTGCTGACTGATCACCAAGGACTGGGAGAAGATATTTTAGCCGGGATCATGGACAATTTCATTATATCATATGTCAGGTATTACCAGAGGATGATCTGTATTTGTAAAGGGGATGGCTTTACTTTTCAGACCACAGTGTAAGTGTACTGTCAGCACTGACAACAGATATGTCCTATTATAAATCCCAGCTATATCTGTTATGCAAATTGATTGTGTGTCCTCAGGTACATAAGGAGAGCGGGGGAGCGAGTAACATTTTATATCAACAGCTATCAATTTTGAAACAATGGATACAGTTGTGCTCTTTATTGCAATATTCCCTTTAAGTATGAGAAATAATAATAATAATTATTATATATTATAATATTATTGTAAGTAATTGTTCTCAGCTGATTAATTGACTCATTAGTTATTGTGATTTTGTTTTTCAGGTGTCCTCTCCCAGACATTACAAGAATCAGGCCCAGGAATTGTAAAACCTTCACAACAAATAAAAATCACCTGTACAGTGTCTGGATTTGAGTTATCCAGCTATGATGTACACTGGGTTAGACAAATGTCTGAATCGAAATTGGAGTGGATTGGAACTATATGGAGTGGTGGTAGCACTTATTTTGCTGATTCACTAAAAAACAGACTCTCCATCACCAAAGACAATGCAAAGAAAGAGGTCTACCTGCAAATCAATGCAGCAGAAAATAAAGATTCTGGAACATATTACTGTGCAAGACACATGGCAACAGAAAGTAACGGACAGGCCGCTCAATATCCCATTTCATATCTATGTGGTAACCCACACAGAGAAAGAGGAAGTATATTGCTTTCTATTTTATTACTATTCCTTTGAGAAAGTAGGTTTTATAACACTTCAGTACAAACACCAAAAAAAAGTATAAAAAGTTGTGAAAACAATGATTAGCGTGGAATCACTGTTTATTTTGAAATATTATAATTTATGTTAGATACATAGATATTATTATATTTTGTGTGATCACAGGTATAAATAATAGTCTCATGCTGGCTCATGTTCTTACATTTTGGCAGTCTGATGATCTGAAGAGACTGGCTTGTCTGGTATAATGCTAGTCACCCATTTAATAACACAAGATTGAATCACATTCATATGAAAATAATGAATTAATCTTGCTTTAGGGAACAAACAGCCTAAAGCCCCGTACACACGATATGAAAATCGGAAGTCAAATTTTGTCCGACGAACAATCTGCCCATTTTTGGATCGTTAGTATGGTGCTTTCGACAGCCGATTATGATTTTTCGTATGACAAATGCTGGATGTGCAGACTATAACATTTTAATCATACGTCAACACCATCTCCAATTTTCATATAATTAGTACAGTTTTCACCAGAAAAAATCATGAGAGCAAGACTACGCATGCTCAGCAGACTTGATGAACTACATTATCTTCAGGACGCTCTCTATAGCATCCTCTTTGCTGACACCCATCCACTGACTCTTCAGGCTGAAGGCGGCAGCTCTAACTCAACAGGATCCAAAGACACAGATCTGTACTTACAGTAGGCAGAATCAGATCCTTCCTTGTGTCTCCCTTGCAGTCAGCTCTGCAGGACGTCTGGATTCTGCTTCTCTCTTTAGGCCCCTGGGTCAACCACCTCCGCAGAGGAGAGGGCAGCCTCCCCCTCCCTCCTGGGCTCTGTTCCCTGGTTCAACTCACCCTGAGCACATGTACTCTGGCCTTATATACAGTATTATGCAATGCAGCACTTTCCTTCTGCCAATTGCCATGGCTGTAACAAAAGCTTATGCACTCACTTGTCATGTCCCCTCCCACTGTCCAATTTGCCTCCCTATTGGACCAGTTGGAGAGAGTCAGAACAAGCTGAGCTGCACCTGAGTACAATGAGTGTCAGACTTGGGGCCAAAGCATGGATACAACATGCATGTATGTATATGAAGCAGCACTACTGGGGGCAAAAAAAAATACATACATGTCCTTGTTTCCTGCAGATGGGAAATTACAGATATACAGTGCTATTACAGAACTATATTTAGTGCTGGATATTGCCAGTGATACTTTGCAGTCGATTGCAGTTTGTGTGGCTAGGAAGAGTGGAATGTAGGCCCACCTGCATTCACTGCGATTTCATAAGATTCTTAGGGATTTTAATGCTTTTCTCTTTATTTGTCATTAGCATTTGTTGTTTTTTCATGTTAAGGGTTTTATTTGCTTGTAGTATTTTAGGGTTGCTGTTTGCTGAACTGGTTAAAGTGTAACTCCACTTTTGTTGAGAAAAAACATTCCCGACTGCTTGATCTTTGTGCATTGTAAGGAAAGCTGCTAAGCTTTTTGTTGCAGGAGATGCCTTAAATCTGACTTGTATCTTAGTGTAGACTTCTGGGAAATTTAATGAGTCAATCACAGAAGCAGAAAATGATGTTTCTAGGGGGCGTTCTGTACACACTCTGTGATTCTGTGTACAGAGCACCTCATGGTAGCCATATTGCATTGCATTTTCAGAAATTTATAGAGCTGAAGATTGGAAAGGAAAGGTAACATTCAATTACAATATGACTGGTGTCGCAATTGTATACGCTATATTATTTTTTCTTTATTTGCTGTTTTTTTCCCCACGAAGGTGGAGTTACCCTTAAAGTGGTCGTAAAGTCAGAAGTTTTTTTATCTTAATGCATTCTATGCATTAACCACTTGCCGACTGGCTCACGCTGATATACGGCGGCAGAATTTCACTGCTGCGCGAATAGCTGTACCTATACTGCGGCTCCTTTAAGAGCCATAGAAGGCGCGCGCCCGCTGCATTGCGGGGGACCCGATGTGCATGGCCGGCGATCACAGGCACGAGAGCCAGAACGGGGATTTGTGTATGTAAACACACAAATCCCTGTTCTGACAGGGGAGGAGATACAGATCTTCTGTTCCTACTAAGTAGGAACAACGATCTGGCTCCTCCTCTAGTCAATTCCATCCCCTCACAGAAACACACCTAGGGAACACATTTAACCCCTTGATCGCCCCCTAGTGTTAACCCCTTCCCCGGCAGTGACATTTACAAAGTAATCAGTGCAGTTTTATAGCACTGATCGCTGTATAAATGTCAATGGTCCCAAAAAAGTGTCTGATCTGTCCGCCACAATGTTGCAGTCCCGCTAAAAATCACAGATCACCGCCATTGCTAGTAAAAATAATGAAACTGACATAAATCTATCTATTTTGTAGACGCTATAACTTTTGCGCATACCAATCAATATATACGCTTATTCTGATTTTTTTTTTTTTTTACCAAAAGTATGTAAAAAATACATATCGGCTTAAATTGATGAAGAAATTTGTTTTTAAAACATTTTTTGGGGATATTTATTATAGCAAAAAGTAAAAAATATTGTTTTTTTTTTACTTAAATTGTCAGTCTTTTTTTGTTTTTAGCGCAAAAAATAAAAACTGCAGAGATGAGCAAATACCACCAAAAGAAAGCTCTATTTGTGGGGAAAAAAAGGACGTCAATTTTATTTGGGTACAACATGACATGACTACGCAATTGTCAGTTAAAGCGATGCAGTGCCATTTCACAAAAAATGGCCTGGACAAGAAGGGGGTAAATCCTTCCATGGCTGAAGTGGTTAAGATAAAAAAAAAAGTTCTGTGTGCAGCAACCCCCTCATACTTACCTGAGCCCATCTCAATCCAGTGATATTGCAGGAGAGTCTGAGCTGCTCGGGACTCTCCCTCCTCATTGTCTGAGACAGCAGCGCGGCGCCATTGGCTCCCGCTGCTGTCAAAGCCAGTGAGACAATGAGGAGAGAGAGGGGGCGGGGCTTGACTGCGGCTCCGTGCCTGAATGGACACAGAACAGCAGCTTGGCTCGGGTGCCTCCATAGCAAGCTGCTTGCTGTGGGGGCACTCGGCAGGAAGGAGGGGTACAATACTACAGAAGCAAATACTCTTGCGCACAGGTGTGTAAGCTAGATGATCCCAAGGGTTAAGAAAGGACAATGGATTTCGGCCTTGCTGCTCTCCAGGATGGGATTATCCTAGTAGTAAATGATAAGAAAAAAGGAGAGCGCACCAGCCTAGTGCATTATCCTAAGGTAAATTTATTAGTAAAAACAAGATTAAAATCTACTCACAAAGGTAGGAAGAAAAAATCGCACTATATACAGTCACAAAGCGATTGGTCCACTGGTAGCGGTCTCCAGGTCCTAGAAAGAGGACGTAAGAACCACCGCTGGCTAACGCATTTCAGAGGTGTCCCTTCTTCATCAGAGCCTTCTGAGTAGATTTTAATCTTGTTTTTACTAATAAATTTACCTTAGGATAATGCACTAGGCTGGTGCGCTCTCTTTTTTGCTTATCATATACTAGCAGGAAGGAGGGGCCAGGAGCGCTGGCGAGCGACCCGAGAAGAAGAAGATCTGGGCTGCTCTGTGCAAAACCACTGCACAGAGGAAGTAAGTATAATATGTCAGTTATTTTTAAATGAAAAAAACTGAGACTTTAGTATCACTTTAAATATAGCCATTTAGTTGCTTGCTTGGCAAACTACAAACAGCTTGGATTCAAGTTCAACTCGTGACCGGATTCTGAAGCTTATTCCTAGTATCAGTTATCTTTACCCTTTATTGGTGCCCTGCAGACCCAGTTGTCACAAGTGAAGTTTGAGTTAGGTCATGCATTACCATCCTTAAAGAGAAACTCCATTCCTCTCCGGGTGATCTATGTACATTACAAGGATTTTACCAAACTTTGTTGGAGAGTCCTACCTTGTGTTATTCTGAAGTCCATGTGCAAGGGTAATCTAATGGGAGTGGTTTCTTAATTATCAAATAGGACATTTTTGTTATTTTTAAATGGGGAAAAAACTGAAACCTTAGTATCACTTTGGCTACTTTCATACTGAGGTGCTTTACAGGCGCCACAGCGCTAAAAATAGCTCCTGTATAGAGCCTGTAAAGAGCCTCTCCTGTCTCTCCAGTGTGAAAGCCTGAGTGCTTTCACACTGGAGCGGTGCGCTTGCAGGACGGTCAAAAAAGTCCTGCAAGCTGCATCTTTGCAGCGCTATAGGAACGGTGTATACACCGCTCCTAAAGCGCCTCTGCCCATTGAAAACAATGAGGCAGCGCCGCCAAACCGCCGGGATGGCGCCGCTTTAGCGGCGCTACGCAAGTGGTTTTAACCCTTTTTCGGCCGATAGCAGGGGTTAACACCTCCCCACTAGCGTCTGGATAGTGGGGCTAAAACGACGGTAAAGTGGCTCTAAAAATAGCGCCGCTTTACCGCCGGCGCCTGCCCGCCCCAGTGTAAAAGTAGCCTTAAAATATGGCAATTTAGTGGCTTTAGTTTGGCAAACAGCTTGGATGCAAGTTCAACTCGTGACCGGATCCTAAAGGTCATTCCTAGTATCAGTTATCTTTACCCTTGATGGTAGTAATACCGCCACTAAAGGAATGTTTTCCCTCTGCAGTAGCAGTAATGCCGCGTACACACGAGCAGACTTTACGGCAGACTTTGCCCGGCAGACTTTTCGACGGACTTTACGACGGACTTTCCTACACACGATCAACCAAAGTCCGACGGATTCGTACGTGATGACGTACGACCGGACTAAAACAAGGAAGTTCATAGTCAGTTGCCAATAGCTGCCCTAGCCTTGGTTTTTGTCCGTCGGACTAGCATACAGATGAGCGGACTTTTCGACCGGACTCGAGTCCGCCGGATAGATTTGAAACATGTTTCAAATCTAAGTCCATCAAACTTTTGATAAAACAAAGTCCGCTGGAGCCCACACACGATCAAATTGTCCGACGAAATCCGGTACGCCGCACCAAGTATGCCGTAAAGTCCGATCGTGTGTACGCGGCATAAGAAGTTCATGCAGATGATCAGGACAAATATGGCCATTTAGTTTACCTGTTCAATGAATCCTGGACATGCAGGGTTGGGTGTGAATCCTGCATGTCCACCATTGTGGTCTTCATCGAGTTGGGGAGGGGGCGTTCGGAAGAGCTAATTCTGCTAAACTGTGCTAATGTGATTACAGTACTGGGCTACATGGGCTTATTTTGTATTCCACCTATGTCTACTTTCACAGTTTTGTTTTTATATCTGACTGCCTTTTATAGTAAAACTTTTTTTGGTATCACAAGTGTCAATGCCTATTAGCTGCTGGGCCAGCCTTTTTTTGTGAATTATTGAGGTCTTCCTTCATTTTACTTTGTATTTTGTTTGCTGCTAGGTGCAGCATACAGTCGATGCTGAACAGATCTTGGAGCTGCCATTTGTACACAGCACCATACAACGTTGCTGTGCGATAACCAGTGTGCACAAAAGCACCACACATTCACAACCATATTGTCATGGTAAAAATAAATCCTAAATATTTTATTCATCCCCAAAAAACTAGAATGACAGACAGGCCTAAAATGAGAGGCAAAGGTGCTTAATGTGGATGGGATAGCAGATCTTACAAAACAAAGTTGTAAAAAGTAGAGGCAAGATACTTCTGCCTTTCCTTTTGCCAAGTGGTCAAGAAATAAAGCCAGGGCATGCACTGGAGGTAGTTGAGTGGCTCACAAAGCCTATCTCAGAGTTAGGGTTGCCACCTTTTCTTCAAACCAAACCCGAACAGTTTAGCGGCCTGGGACACCTTTGAGTGCCCCAAGGAGAGTGGTAAAGCGGTGCGCATAGCTCGCCACATTGAAAAGTGGGTGTGGCCAAATTGCTCTTGCTGACATCATCGCCCTGCCACCCAGTTATACTGAACCTGCCCCCAGACAGCTGCTCACAGCTCCCGGATGGCAACAGATTTGTGTGTGACTATCTTGGTTACTTGGGGAACCACAGCCTGGTCTAAATAATTTGTCCGGGTTTTAGTCTACCTGAAAACCGGACACATGATTCAAAACCCGGACTGCCCGGGTGAATCTCGGACAGGTGGCAACCCTAATCAGAGTATCAGCCACTTGGGTACTACATGCATGAGCAAGCATTTTTCACTGCATCAGCTGCATCCATCAAGAGATGAGAGTTTATCAAGGGGCTCAAAGGCCTTCCTTTTTCCATATCCATGAGTGAAGAGGGTCAATGAGCAAGACAGAGGAAGGGGAAGTTAAAGATAAAACCTCAACAGCTCTCACCAGCAACCACCCCATCTCCAATAGCAACCTTCCTGTGGCAGGTTTCCCTTTCCACGGTTGCTGGAGTAGTAAATGAAAAAATGCCAGTGCTATCTGTCATCAGCGCCATCTGTCAGTGCCATCTGTCATCAGTGCCTTCTGTCGTCAGTGACATCTGTCAGTGTCACCTGCCACATCAGTGCCACCTGTCAGTGCCACCTGTCAGTGTCACCTGTCACATCAGTGCCACCTGTCAGTGTCACCTGCCACATCAGTGCCACGTATCAGTGCCATCTGTCAGTGCCATCTGTCATCAGTGCCACCTGTCAGTGTCACCTGCCACATCAGTGCCACCTGTCTGTCACCTGCCACATCAGTGTCATCAGTGTCACCAGTGTCACCTACCACATCAGTGTCACGTATCAGTACCATCTATCACCAGTGCAATCTGCCAGTGTCACCTGTCATCAGTGCCACATATCAGTGCCATTTTTCATCACTATGTCACAAAGATTATTTTCAGCCGAGCAGGCATATAATATTCTTGCGGCTGACGAGAGCAACGGGGAGCTCTCCGCTTCAGATTCCTATTCAGATTCTGAGTCTGACGTGGACTACGAGCCTGTCCTCAGCAGTGGTACACTGACAGCCTCAGAGGAGGAGGATGAGAGTCCACCCGCCTGATGAAGGCGTACTGGTGAGGATGCAGTGCCATCCACCATCATCACAATGCCATCCACCATCACCGCAATGCCATCCACCAGCACCGCAGTGCCATCCACCAGGACTGCAGTACCTCGACAAAGGCCACGTACCAGTGGGGTGTCACCTCAGTCCCAAAGGGTTAGGTCCCATGCCAGCCTTCCCTACTCCCTTGAGAACCCCTTATGGCTTCCTCCTAATTCAGGAGAAGCTATCATTCCCCCTTTCACTGCCCAGCCAGGAGTCCAGGTGGACAAAGAAAATTTTTCACCAATAGATTTTTTTCAACGTCCTATTATGCCCGTCCCTATGAATGGAGAGCCCTAACAGTGGAAGAGTTTAACTTTTTTTGGGCCTCACATTCTGTATGGGACTAACCAAAAAAAAATATTACGTTCCTATTGGTCTACCCTCCCCATCCACCACATGCCCATCTTTTCCTCTGTAATGCCCAGGACCAGATATCTTATGAATTTGAGATTCCTACACTACAATGACAATACCCAGTGCCCTCCCCGAAATGACCCAAATTTTGACAAGCTTTATAAAATTTGCCCACTACTAAAATATTTTTCTGATATCTTCCCCCAGTTATTTACCCCAGACCAACACATATGTGTGGATGAGTCCCTTGTCAAATTTAGTGGCAGGTTGGGCATAAAACAATTTATTCCCACCAAAAGGGCCTGCTATGGGGTGAAAATGTATAAATTGTGCGACCGAGTTACAGGGTATACCTATATGCCTTCATGGTATACGAAGGGAAGGACACCCAGCTACATCCCCCTAATTGCCCAGAATACATTGGAACGAGTGGGAAAGTCATTTGGGAACTCATAAACCCACTCCTGGAGAAAGGCTACCATCTGTATGTGGACAATTTTTACACTAGTCTGCCCCTGTTCCGCAATCTTCACAGACAGAAGACATGTGGTACTGTAAGGAAGAACCGGAAGGGCTTTCCTCAAAGCCTCATCAACAAAAAGCTAAGAAGAGAGGAGATGGTGAGCTTACGGAATGAGGAAATTCTGGCTGTGAAGTGGAGGGATAGAAGGGACGTCTACGTGCTTTCATCAATCCACAATAATACCGTTGTGGAGATAACCAGGAGGAATGGGCTAATCCAAAAGCCAACATGTATCTACGAATACAATAAGTCTATGGGGGGTGTCGACTTCAACGACCAGATGCTCGAACCCTACCTTGCCACGAGACGAACATACCAGTGGTATAAAAAAGTTTCAATTTATTTGTTCAATTTGGCCATATATAACAGCTACGTTATTTATCACAAATCCACTGCAAGCCCCAAATCCTTCCTTGGCTACCAGGAGGAAATCGCCACTGCTCTTGTATTCCCGAACGGCCCACCAGAAACCATTCGATCCGATGTAATTAGCAGACTCTCCGAACGCCACTTTCCCGAAAAAATTCCCCCCAGACCACCGGGCCAAAAACGGCAGAAAAAATGCCGGGTGTGCACCAAATAGGAGTGAGAAGAGACACTACTTTTTATTGTCCCCAATGTCCTTCCCAACCAGGCCTCTGCATAGTTGATTGTTTCCGCCGTTACCATACTTCACTAAATTATTAGTGAAGTATGGTAAACATAACCCTCACTTCCTGCCATTTACCTTCACACCCATTATGCCTCTACTTGCTCTGTAACTGACCCTGGCTTGTTATTCGACCACGCTTCTGCCTACCGATTCTGTTTATATCTCTGCCTGATCTGGAACTGACCCTGGCTTGTTATTCGACCATGCTTCTGCCTACCAATTCTGTTCATACCTCTGCCTGATCTGGAACTGACCCTGGCTTGTTATTCGACCATGCTTCTTCCTACCGATTCTGTACATACCCCTGCCTGATCTGGAACTGACCCTGGACTGTTTGACCATCCTTTTTGCCTGCCTCTTGGACTGATCTTGTACCCTGCCACTGGACTAGTGGGATTCATAACACAGGGGTCTCAAATATGTGAGGGGCTCCAGAATTGTTTTTCTGGATGAAGAAAACATTTTTTTTGTTTTCTCATTCCTAGATTAGGGTCTGGAGACTCGGAGGCTTCAAAGAGATTTGGGTGGGAGAAGCCCCTACCCCTGTCCCCATTCTGTCCTGAACGAGGCCCTACTTCTGCCTGCTGCCTGTAGGACCTATGCCATCATGCCTCTGCCTGTCGCATGAACTGACCACACCACATGGATGGATCATGTTCCTGCCTACTACCAGGATCAATATATTGGCACTGCTGACAATCTCTGCCTGCACTGACCCTGGACTGTATATGGACAGTATCCCTGCCTGCTGCCTGTACTGACTATGGACAGTGTTCCTGCCTGTTGCCTGGACAATTGCGTTAGCTTTTGCTGACCAAGTCCCTGCCTGCTGCCTGGACCAGTGCTATCCTCCTGTGGACAACTGTGCTACTAAAACCACAGGTAATCTTTTTTTTTACCCTTTGCTCAGCAGAATGTATTTTGGGGTGTAATTCTTGGTATGTGCATGCTATGTGTCCCTAGAACACCTGATGGTGTTCCTTGTATGTGGCCAGGCTGTGTAAAAGTCTTACATATGTGGTATCGCTATACTAAGGAGGAGTAGCAGAATGTATTTTGAGGTGTCATTTTTGCTATGTACATGCTATGTGTTGGAAATATCTTATAAATGGACAACTTTGTGTAAAAAAAAATGCGTTTTCATTTTTTTCCACATATTCCAAAAACTTCTGGAAAAAAATGAACCATTCAAAAGACTCATTATACCTCATAGATTATACGTTGGGATGTTAACTTTCCAAAATGGGGTCATTTTGTGGGCGTTTGCATTGTCCTGGTGCTCCAGGGCCTTCAAAAGTGTAATAGGTGGTTGAGAAATGAGATGT
Source organism: Aquarana catesbeiana (assembly GCA_037953035.1). Taxonomy (NCBI): domain Eukaryota; kingdom Metazoa; phylum Chordata; class Amphibia; order Anura; family Ranidae; genus Aquarana; species Aquarana catesbeiana. The sequence continues at coordinate 53,414 of JBBHAA010000639.1, read as the reverse complement.
GTAATTTATGCTCCTAGAATGCCTGAAGATGCTATTTCAATGTTGTGCCTCTGTATGTGGCCGGGCTGTGTAAAAGTCTCACACATGTGGTATTGCCATACTCAGGAGGAGTAGCAGAATGTATTTTGGGGTGTCATTTTTGCTATGTACATGCTATGTGTTGGAAATATCTTATAAATGGACAACTTTGTGTAAAAAAAAAAAATGCGTTTTCATTTTTTTCCACACTTTCCAAAAACTTCTGGAAAAAAATGAACCGTTCAAAAGACTCATTATGCCTCATAGATTATACGCTGGGGTGTTAGCTTTCCAAAATGGGGTAATTTTGTGGGCGTTTCCATTGTCCTGGTGCTCCAGGGCCTTCAAAATTGTAATAGGTAGTTAACAAGTTAGATGTGTCATTTATGCTCCTAGAACACTTGATGGTGCTCCCTGCATGTTGGGCCTCTCTATGTGGCTAGGCTGTGAAAAAGTCCCACACATGTGTTATCGCCATACTTAGGAGGAGTAGCAGAATGTATTTTGGGGTGTCATTTGTGGTATACACATGCCATGTGAGAGAAATAACCAATTACAATGACAATTTTGTGGGAGGAAAAAAAAATTCTCCATTTTGCAAAGAATTGTGGGAAAAAATGACAACATCAAAAACCTCACCATGCATCTTACTGAATACCTTGGAATGGCTACTTTCAAAAAAGGGGTCATTTGGGGGGTATTTGTACTGTCCTGGCTTGTTCGGGTCACAAGAAATGAGATAGGCCACCAGTACATCAGGTGTGATCAATTTTTTATGATTTGCACCACAACTTGTAGACTCTATAACTTTCACACAGACCAAATAATATCCACTAATTTTGGTTATTTTTACCAAAGATATGTAGCAGTATAAATTGTGGCCAAAGTTTATGAAGAAAAATTAATAATTTGCAAAATTTTATCACAGAAACAAAGAAAAATGTGTTTTTTTTTCTAAATTTTCGGTCTTTTTTCATTTATAGCGCAAAAAATAAAAAGCCCAGAGGTGATCAAATACCACCAAAAGAAAGCTGTATTTGTATGAAAAAAAGGACACAAAATTCATTTGGGTACAGTATTACATGACTGAGTAATTGTCATTCAAAGTGTGAGAGCGCTGAAAGCTGAAAATTGGTCTGGTCTCGAGGGGGGTTTAAGTGCCCAGTAGGCAAGTGGTTAAACCACCTCCAGCCCAGCATCTGAATTCTAGCTTGGCAAAGCTCCTCTCACACCTGTGGTGTCCTGTAGTCTGTGAGGAAGAGTAGTTATAGAATGCTTTAATAATATGTTTGTACTTTTTATAAATCAGGAACTGGAAATAACTCTAACTATCACAGCAGTCCTTGTCAGTGTGTAGGAGTTTAGTATGAGGAACAGCTGACATTATAGCAGGGAGGGAGGGCCAAATTCAATACAACCATTATGACACATATCTGGAAAAACTACAAGCGCCTAATTTAAGCAAGTATTTGTACCAGCTTTCTTAGCATTACCAACATTGGTGACAAATTCAGGTAGTTCTAACTACCACCACTTTAGGAACCTGTCATGATGGCAGCGATAGATTCTTAAATAATTGTCATTTTACAGATTACATAACTGACAATAATTAAGGCCAACTCTGAGCTGGCTTATAGAGTATTCTAGAACTCTAGGTGGGGCATGTCTGTGCTGGGAAGCGGTTTGTGATGTTTGTGACAGCTTCCGCACAGTACTGTATCCCTGGCTCCATTCAGTTGTCAGCTGGGAGTATCCACAATTGAAAGCCAAATGTAGACAAAGGGAAAAGGTACTGAAGTAATGTCATTACCCGAATATAGCATTGGGCATGTTTGGGAAATGAATTGTCAATGTGTGGGTGGAGCCTGCCGGGGGAACTGAGAAAGTAGTTCCCCATCAGGTCCACCTGGCGATTGATTGATTGTGCATGGCAGTGAGCTCATTCAAAAGCTTCTATTGGACTGAATAGAAGCTATAGATCCATCCAGTGCTGTGCACTGTCAATCATCAGCCATGTCCTCATGAGGAATTAGTCTGTTATTTGGCCATCAGGATCCCCCCACCCCATTACAAAACTCCTTGGTCATTTGCCTATCAGTGTAAGGGAGGGAGGAAGTGGACATAGGAGTTGCCTGGGACTGGCACATTCATGTACCTGTCTGTGACATCACTTTTGATGTGGCGGCCAACAGAAATCTAAAAGGTGGCTACGCCACCCTTTATGAATTCCCCAGAGTTTGCAGTATAGTGTGATATTACAGATGTACAGTGATATATACATCACCCGGGTGGGGCCAGGGATAGATTATCCAATGTACGGAAGCAGCACACACAAAGTCCATGAAGAGTTAACAGTTTTTCAGACAGAAGTAAGTTAGGAGTGTCAAGGGTACTTGAAGAACACAGTAGTTAGCACTAGTATAGTCTCTGATGGCAACAGACACAGATCACTAGCAGTAAAGGTACATTTACACTTGTGGTAACAGGTGCAATAACAGCTCGCAGTAGAGTGCTTGTACAGTCATTATGGAACAAGTGAAGATAGCATTGCAGATATGCCTGCTTGAACCGGAATGTCACGGCTCCGGAACCCAGTTGGGTAGCAGTACATATTCAGGCACAGTAAGTCACAATACAGGCAGGGCCTACTTTACCAGGACAGCATCTGCTGGAGGGTGGCTGATGGGCAGGGCAGAAGGCACTGGTGGCTCTAAGAGAAGGTAGGGAGATCTGCCATGGCAATTCCAGAGACTGGTGTCTTGAGTGTGTATAGCAGTATCCCTACGCTTTTTCTCCTTGCACTGGAGCCTTTCCCTAATACTCAGTCTCTCTCCCTACACTGTCCACTCGCAAAATACATGCCAAGCCCAAGCCGAGTCCCCTATTTAAAGGGGCTACCCCAACCAAGATGGCCGCAGAACGTCATCAGGGATTGCAGCATTCAATTGGACAGCCGCTCTCCCTGTGACAACTACAGAGGCTTCAGGGTGAAAACATTCCTCTGAGTCTCCACTCCATCAGAAAAGTGGCAAGACACCACCTCCTGGATAGAACAAGAACTATACCTGCCTAAAAGCACTATATTCAGTGCTGGATATTGCAGGTGATACTTTGCAGTCAATTGCAGTTTGTCTGGCTAGGGAGAGAAGAGTGTAAGCCAATCTGCATTCATTTTTCAATTTCATAAGACCCAGAGATTTTTATGATTTTCTCTTTATTTGTCTTAAGCATTCTTCTCTGTCTTCTCTATTAAAAAAGGGGTTTTATTTGCTTAGTGTTATGGTTTGCTGAACTGGTCAAATCTAAACTTTTTAGCCGCCTGCTCAGGAAACTGTAAACCAGTGGCGGCTGGTGCTCCGTTTGGGGGGAGGCAAGCAAACCACCCAATACACCCTCCACCCGTTGGTTGGTCTGCACCCCAAGCCCACCCTTTTTGAAGCCAATTAGAGCCTCCAGCTCTAATCATGTGCTTTGAAAAAAAAAAACATTGGAATCCATGCGTCCGGCACCCTGCATGTAGATTAGGGGCCAGGAGCATGGATTAGGGGGGCAACGCCCCTGCGCCCAAAATGGTTGGGCTGCTACTGACCTGAACTTGAAGCTCATCCCTATTATCAATCACCTTTACCCTCTAGTGAAGTCCCGCAGACCCCGTTGTCACAAGTGAAGTTTGAGTTAGGTCATGCATTACCATCCTTAGTCTAAACTTTCTGTCAAAAAGCAGAGAAAGGAAAAAAAGAGAACTAAACAAACATGATTCAATTTTTATATTATTATATAAATAACTGCATCATGCTGCGACACCCCTAAACTATATATAAGGGGCATATATATCCATGCAGCGGAAGCTACACATCTCATTGCTCTATTTTTATGCCCCACAATGCTCCTGACATTATTACTGGACTCTAAAAAGTAAATGAAGACAGTGGAGGGCAGCATTGTAGAGTAAGAAAAGATCCTCTCCCTTCACAGTTTTAAAAGTTAGTTACAAACCATCTGAGATTTTTTTGAAGGTTACTTTTTGTAACACAAACTGGGATTTTTGCAATATAGGACTGCTCAACTGCACATTGAGAGCAGACTGAAGAGAAAGCGTGAATAATTCACCACTATACACACTTTACCATTACATGTAAAATGTTAATAATAAAACACAAAACATTTTAAATAATATGTGCTAATATTGTAACAAAACTTTACTACAAAGTGAAGGCCTATATTACCATAAGAATTTTAGGGGTACAAGTACCATCATCCCAAAATATCCTTTCCCCCCCCCTTTCCCCTCCCATTCTCCCCCCCCCTCCCTTCTTCCCCGCTTTCTCCTTTCCCCCTCCCCCTCTTCCCCACTAGGCTGCTTCCCCTTCCTCTGGCTTTTCTCCCCACTTCTCCTATTCTTTTCCACTGGTTCCTCTCTATCCCCTCCCTTCCCCCGTGCTCCCCTCCTCCCTTTCTCTCTGCCCTCTCTTTTCCTGTTCCCCACTCTCCATCCCCACACCTTCCGCACGTTCTTCCCCGTCTCCTCCCTTTCTTTCCCCCTCCCCCTCTCTTCTTTTCTTCTTCTCCCCCCCTCCCCCCCTCTCTTGTTCCCTTTATTTTCACATTCCTAACTATCTTCCCCCCTTCATCTCCATTCCCTCCCGTCCCTCTGCCCCATCACTCCCCACGGATTTCCATATAATTTTCCTCCACACACTACTACCCTGGGTTATTTCAATTGCATGGCATGGGCACACCTTTCCATGATATCACAATATGGTAATATTTTTAATTAACTAATCAAATATTTATTCACCAGAGGCTGTCTATCATCCCCTGTGTCCGCCGCGGGGGGATTTATATGGGGTTCTGCATGCCCACAGGAACTTCCTGAATGGGTGAGCTTGTCCTTATTTTTACATGTTTTTTGTACGTAGTGTTCTGATATTTTGTCAATAACTGTGCTGCAACAATCTGATATACACATATTTTTATGCTTGTATACGTTAAAACTACTTTATGTCATATTGTAGATATGGTTCTCCTGAAGAAGCGGTGCTAACCGCGAAACCGGTCGAGAATTAAAGCTTTACACACACTTGCCATCTAAAACTGTGCGGAATCCACTGGCTCAGACTATGTGGTATCTCCCCTTTTTATGGTTATATGTAGTGTTGTTGTGTATAATCGCAATTGTATGTGGAATTGTATTTTTATGAACATTTTTTCTATTAAAAGTGATTTTTTACATAAATATCTTATATTTCCTTCTCTCTCATATCTATCATTGTATATTGATATTAAGTACCGTAATAGTCCCCCTATTTTTCTTTTGGGTGGGGGTTGAGACACTAACCGACAGTAGCAGCAACTGCGGCTGCTGCTCTACCCTCTCACCCTCCTTGATCTTGTAACAAAGCTTTGAAAAAAGTCTACATTCCACCATTCTTGTAGTTCTGCCCTGTCTACAGATGCTCAGGAATCCTAAAGTGCTGACTGATCACCAAGGACAGGGAGAAGATATTTTAGCCGGGATCATGGACAATTTCCTTGTAGAATATGTCAGGTATTACCAGAGGATGATCTGTATTTGTAAAGGGGATGGCTTTACTTTTCAGACCACAGTGTAAGTGTACTGTCAGCACTGACAACAGATATGTCCTATTATAAATCCCAGCTATATCTGTTATGCAAATTGATTGTCTGTCCTCAGGTACATAAGGAGAGCAGGGGAGCAAGTAACATTTTATATCAACAGCTATCAATTTTGAAACGATGGATACAGTTGTGCTCTTTATTGCAATGTTCCCTTTAACCACTTGCCTACTGGGCACTTAAACCCCCCTCCTGCCCAGACCAATTTTCAGCTTTCAGTGCTCTCACATTTTGAATGACAATTACTCAGTCATGTAATACTGTACCCAAATGAATTTTTTGTCATATTTTCATACAAATAGAGCTTTCTTTTGGTGGTATTTGATCACCTCTGAGTTTTTTATTTTTTGCGCTATAAATAAAAAAAGACCGAAAATTTTGAAAAAAAAAACGCATTTTTCTTAGTTTCTGTGATAAAATTTTGCAAATTATTAATTTTTCTTTATAAATTTTGGCCACAATTTATACTGCTACATATCTTTGGTAAAAATAACCCAAATTAGTGGAAATGATTTGGTCTTTGTGAAAGTTATAGAGTCTACAAGTTATGGTGCAAATCATAAAAAATTGATCACACCTGAAGTACTGACGGCCTATCTCATTTCTTGTGACCCGAACAAGCCAGGAAAGTACAAACACCCCCCAAATGACCCCTTTTTTGAAAGTAGACATTCCAAGGTATTCAGTAAGATGCATGGTGAGGTTTTTTTTTTTTTTTTTGAGGCTTTTTGATGTTGTCATTTTTTCCCACAATTCTTTGCAAAATGAAGATTTTTTTTTTTTTTGCCCCCACAAAATTGTCATTGCAATAGGTTATTTCTCTCACATGGCATGTATATACCACAAATAACGCCCCAAAATACATTCTGCTACTCCTCCTGAGTATGGGGATACCACATGTGTGGGACTTTTTCACAGCCTGGCCACATACAGAGGCCCAACATGCAGGGAGCACCATCAAGTGTTCTAGGAGCATAAATTACACATCTAACTTGTTGACTACCTATTACACTTTTGAAGGCCCTGGAGCACCAGGACAATGACACGTGACACTGATGACAGATGGCACTGATACGTGGCACTGATGATACTGACGTGGCACTGATGACAGATGGCACTGATACGTGGCACTGATGACACTGACGTGGCATTGATGACAGATGGCACTAATATGTGGCACTGATGACAGATGGCACTAATACGTGGCACTGATGACATTTGGCACTAATATGTGGCACTGACAGATGGCACTAATACGTGGCACTGATGACACTTGACACTGATGACAGATGGCACTAATATGTGGCACTAATGACACGTGGCAGTGATGACAGATGGCACTGATGACAGGTGGCACTAATACGTGGCACTGATGACAGATGGCACTAATACGTGGCACTGATGACAGATGGCATTAATACATGGCACTCATGACAGATGGCACTAATACGTGGCACTGATGACATGTGACACTGATAACAGATGCTACTGATACGTGGCACTGGGGACGGATGGCACTGGGGAGGGATGGCAGTGGGGAGGGATGGCACTGGGGACAGATGGCACTGGGGAGGGATGGCAGTGGGTAGGGATGGCACTGGGGACAAATGGCACTGGGGAGGGATGGCACTGGGGAGGGATGACAGTGGGGATGGATGGCACTGGCGACAGACAGTGGGGAGAGATGACAGGAGACACTGACGACTTTTTTTTCAGTTTTTTTTTTTTTTTACACACAGCGCTGCAGCGGTTCGCTCTCCCTCCTCACATGCTGTCTCTGTGTGAGGAGGGAGAGCCGGCGATGAGAGATGATCTCATATGTTTACATATGAGATCATCTCTCATTGGCACTGCCAATCGCACTGTAAACGGCCGCTGTCATTGGCCATTTACGGTGATCTGTGACTGGCTGTGTCTGAGGGACACGGCCAGCAGAGAACTTCCGCGATGCGCGCCCGTGGGAGCGCGCATTGTGGAAGTAAACAGCTGGACATCCAGGGACGTCTACCCAGCAGATAGCGTCAGCGCTGCAGCCGTCTTTCGGCTATAGCGTGGGTGCGAAGTGGTTAAGTATGAGAAATAATAATAATTATTTATAATATTATTGTAAATAATTGTTCTTAGCTGATGATTAATTGACTCATTAGTTATTGTGATTTTGTTTTTCAGGTGTCCTCTCCCAGACTTTATGAGAATCAGGCCCAGGAATTGTAAAACCTTCACAACAAATAAAAATTACCTGTACAGTGTCTGGATTTGAATTATCCAGCTTTGGTGTACACTGGGTTAGACAACTGTCTGAATCAAAATTGGAGTGGATTGGAGCTATATGGTCTAGTGGTGGCACTGCCTATGCTGATTCACTAAAAAACAGACTTTCAATCACCAAAGACAATGCAAAGAAAAGGTCTACCTGCAAATGAATACAGCAGAAAATAAAGATTCTGGAACATATTACTGTGCAAGAAGCACAGCAACAGAAATAACTGACAGGCCGCTCAATATCCCATTTCATATCTATGTGGTAACCCACACAGAGGAAGAGGAAGTATATTGCTTTTCTATTTTATTACTATTCCTTCGAGAAAGTAGATTTTATAACACTTCAGTACAAACACCAAAAAAAGTATAAAAAGTTATGAAAACAATGATTAGTGTGCAATCACTGTATATTTTGAAATATGTATTATAATTTATGTTAGATACATAGATATTATTATATTTTGTGTGATCACAGTTATAAATAATAGTCTCATGCTGGCTCATGTTCTTACATTTTGGCAGTCTGATGATCTGAAGAGACTGGCTTGTCTGGTATAATGCAAGTCACCTATTTATTAACACAAGATTGAATCACATTCATATGAAAAAAATGATTTAATCTTGCTTTAGGGAACAAACAGCCTAAAGCCCCGTACACACGATACGAAAATTGGAAGTAATATTTTATCCGATGAACGATCTGCCCATTTTCGGCAGCCAATTCCAATTTTTCGTACGACAAAAGCTGGATGTGCAGACTATAACATTTTAATCATACGTCAACACCATCTTCGATTTTCGTATAATTAGTACAGTTTTTGCTCGAAAAAATCATAAGAGCAAGACTACACATGCTCACAAATGAAGTTGAATTCTGTCATACATGAATTTTCGTATCTGAGTAACCTCTTCACTTTCGACATCAGACTAGCATGCAACAAAAAAAGACGAACGTTGTCTGAAAATCTGATTGTGTGTACGAGGCTTTACTGACAGAGTGGATTCTCCACTTCATTTCAGCATAAACTAAACCAACAGGAGGGGAGGGGGCTTTCTATATTCTATAGACATACATTCATTTGTGTGATTAGGAGTAAGATGCTTAAGATGAAAGTTATGTATGTGGGATCTGAAGTTATGTGGGAAGAGAAGCCTCAGAGTTTCATGCAAAAGCAACATTTCTCAACTAGGGTGTTGTGTCATCCTGGTTGAGAGCGGGGTTGGAAACCATCTGTAAGTTTTTGGACAGTTTGTAAATTTCATCCGATTTACAAGCTGTCCATCAATGTCCATTACGGACGGCAGCAGCCCATAAAAAAAAATGGCATTTGGCTGACTTTGCAACTGTGCATGCGTAGTTCCGAAGCAGGCTGAATATCATTCGGTGATCTTAGGCACACCTGTGCTTTTCAGAGCTAGGTTGGGTCTGAGCACATGCAGTAATCATTGCATGATGTCACGGCACATTGGGTATGCATAAAAAGCACACCGGATGCGCCATTTCCATCCAGCTGCCATTTCCAGTGCAGGAGCCTGGGAGAGAAGGACACAACTCCTGCCTGGTCCGCCTGCCTCTATGTCTGTGAGTTTTAAAGGGAGTGTTTTTTATAATTATTAATCAGCTGTGCAGCTGCAGGGCTCTAATGAGGAAAGCTGCTGGGCCTGCATCCCTTTAGACATGATTTCCTATTGGGCGTATCGCACTAAAAATTAAATTTTTGTTGCAGGAGATGCCTGAAATCTGACTTGTATCTTAGTGCAGACTTCTGGGAAAATCAGTGAGCCAATCACACAAGCAGAAAGTCTGAGTTCCCCGCATCCTGGATATTATGCTTGCTGCTGGAAGTGTGCTGAGTGCTCATCTCACACTGCTAACAATATATACATATTACCAGGCCTGCTCTGCTCTGCTATGTATTGAGTGTATAGTGAACTGTTTCAAATGTTCACTCAGATGAATCGATTCAATCAGTTCACTGAAAAGAATCGATTCAAAAGAACCATTTGTTCATGAACTGGACATCACTAGTGTGCTCACCTCACACTACTAACAATGGCAGGGGCCAGGGGACAGTGAGCTGCCTCTCTATTTCCACAGCCTACACAGACACACAGTGAGGACAGGAGGAGAGAGCCGCTTGAGAGCCAGGACAGGACTTCAGCAACCTAGGTAAGAGACATGCTGCCATGGGAGGAGTGTTCTCTAATGTGGGCACAGCCAGGCATAGCACACACACTCCCCCCACAGCACCCTGTCCTGACTGCCAACACTCAGACAGTTAGAAAAGTTGAGGGAGGGTAGCATGTCATTACTAGGATGGTGGGAGGAGGGAGGCATGTCATGTGTAATTATCAGGACAGGGGCACTTATCATTACCTGGAGGGGGGGACATTTGTCATTCCTCGGAGGCGGACCAAACAGGTCTGACAGTGATTGTATTACATAGAAACAACCCTCACAGCATCTCCTCGGATCTCACAGCACTTGATATCCAATAATTCCTTCCAATAGATCTTTAGATATCCTCCTCTCTTCCGCTCGTCAATGGTCATATGTATATAAGAACAATCCCCATTGTGTATATCAGTGGCGGCTGGCGCTCAAATTTTTGGCGGGGCGCTAACAAGCTGAAAAATTCTGAAAAAAACCCCATCAATTGCTGCCACTGTGCCATATAAAATGCAGCCATTGTGCCATATAAAACACAGCGACTGTGCCATATAAAACACAGCCACTGTGCCCATCAATTGCCACCACTGTGCCATATCAGAAGTACATCTTCGCCAGCACACCATGGATCAGCAAGCAAGATTGTCCAAAAAAGGTTTTTTAATCGAAAACGGTCACATCACAGGGGAGGTGCAACGTTTCGGGGCCGTGCAGGACCCCTTCGTCAGGCAAGTGATGGGGTGCACAGTAAAATACAACATATATATAGAGTGGTCACTAATAAAGAGAACAACAAGTGCAGAGTGAGAGAAATAGTCCCCTCCCCCTCCCACTGATGTCAATCTGACGTCAGAATCCCGCCAGAATCATTTAAAATCATAGTTTATATACATAATCAATAATCCTAACAACAATGGCAAGCATAAATTGCTGTAATATAAAGTGGCGTCAATACCTGTCATTAATTGTGTTAGATTAGCAAGCATTGCCGATTCCTCCCGCTCGGGGCGTACTGTTGCCTAGGACCCAGCAACTGTCAGTCAGCTGGAGGTCCAGGGAGCCAATAGCATAGCGCTACGTGGGTAGCGCATGCACCCGGCTCATTTGCAACCCCTGAATGCGAAGGGCGCCTGGCAGCAGGGCCGCCGTCGTCACGGCAACCCGTGACATGCGGCCGACGCCGCGTCAGGTAACCAAGGGGAGGAGGGAGCATACGGGGAGAGGAGAGAGGGGAAAGAAAAGCGATATAGCGGGGAAGAGCGTGAGAAGGTGCTGCAGGAAATGGTGTGAAGGTGAAGAATCAAGGGAAAGAGATGCTGTGACAAGAGCATAGGGATATAGCAAAAAGGAAAGAAGTGGAAAATAGAACGGAATAAAGTGTCTGAAATAGATAAAAATCCATGTCATGGCAAGCATGACAGGGTGAAAGAAGGGGGAAAAAACACAAGGGGGAAATAAAGGGGACAAAAAAAAGGGGGGAAGAAGGGGGAGAAAAGGGGGGAAGAAAAAACAAAACAAACTAAAATAAACAAAGCACGGGGTGCAAGGGAATGTGAAACAAGTTGCAGTGTATAGGGCAGGGAAAATAGTTGAAATAAAAGAAAAAGAAAAAGGGAAAAAAAGAAAGAGGGAAAAGAAGGAAAGAGAAGGAAAAAAGGACAAAAAGAAAAAGACGAAAAAAAGGAAGGAAAAAACAGGAAAAAAAAGGGGAAGAGAAACAAAGGAAAAAAAAGGGAATAAAAGAAAAAAGGGGGGGGAAAAGAAAAAGGAAAAAAAGAAGAAAAAAGGAAAAAAACAGGAAGTAAAAGGAAAAAAGGAAAAAAAGGAAGAAAAAGGGGAATAAACGGGAAAAAAGGGGAAAGGAAAAACAAGGGAAAAAAAACAGAAAAAAAAAAAGGGAAAAAAGTAAAAAGAAAAAAGAGAAAGAAAAGGAAAAAAGCAAAAAAAGGGGGGAGGGGGGGGAGGAAAAGGAGGGGAAAAAAAGGGGGGGAAAGGGGAAAAAAGGGGCGAAGAAAAGGAGAAGAAAAAAGGAGGGGGGGAGGAGGAGAGGAAAAAGAAAAGAGGAATCTGGGGATATCTAATGTGATTACCAGCGGGAGCCCGAGGGCTAGATAATATCCAATAAACTTAATTGGGAATTTAGTAAAGGACTAATTGTCATAAGTACAAAAATACAAAAATGGTTAGAGTGCCCGCTGGATGATTACCACTGATAAATACCAGATGCGAGGAGAGATGAAAAAGTAGTAAAAGGTCCCCAAAGGGGAGAGAAGTACCAGGTATATAAATACAAGGTATATATAAACATCCGATGAGTAATTGCTAGAGTGATACTTGGATGATCAAAATTGCGCATTTTACGTCATCCTGGGTGGAAAAGAAAACATACATGTGAAACAATCATCTTTCATCAATAAAACATGTGAACGACAGTTTAGTATTGAGTCCCCCAGGGTGTACCGTGCCCAGGGTATAAATCCAGTAGGCCTCGCGGCGGAGAAGTAACAGATCTCGGTCCCCTCCTCTATGGGGAGGTTTGAAGTGCTCAATCACCATCCCACGGAGCTCATGTGTTTGGTGTTTAGCTGTTACAAAGTGTATTGCCACCGGCTTGTTGGGATCAGCCTGTTCACCCTTTTCGGTCTTGGCCAGGGCGACCCTGATGTCGCTTCTGTGTTTCTGGAATCTTTTCTTAAACGGGCCAACGGTCTTGCCCACATTTGATAATGTACAGGGACATTTCAGCACATATACGCAAAAATCGGTATTGCAGTTATAGTATTCACGTATCGGGTAACGTTTACCCATACGTGGGTGTGTGAAAAGTGTGCCGCAGATGAGTGAGTTGCACACATTGCAGTTGTAACATCTGTAGCAACCTGTTCTAAGTGATATTTTGGGTAATGTCTTGATGTACTTATGTCTGGGATCAGCTTGTATAAGATGGTCACGCAGCGTTCTGCCCCGTTTATATGCTATCATGGGCCTGGTCTTTGTAGTAGGTCCCAGGGATCTGTCAGATAATAGGATATTACGATTGTGTTCGAATTCAGGGGTTGCCAACGAGCCGGGCGCATGCGCTACCCACGTAGCACTATGCTATTGGCTCCCTGGACCTCCAGCTGACTGACAGTCGCTGGGTCCTAGGCAACAGTACGCCCCGAGCGGGCGGAATCGGCGATGCTTGCCGATCTAACACAATTAATTTCAACTATTTTCCCTGCCCTATACACTGCAACTTGTTTCACATTCCCTTGCACCCCGTGCTTTGTTTATTTTAGTTTTGTTTTTTCTTCCCCCCTTTTCTCCCCCCTTCTTCCCCCCTTTTTTTTGTCCCCTTTATTTCCCCCTTGTGTTTTTTCCCCCCTTCCTTCACCCTGTCATGCTTGCCATGACATGGATTTTTATCTATTTCAGACACTTTATTCCGTTCTATTTTCCACTTCTTTCCTTTTTGCTATATCCCTATGCTCTTGTCACAGCATCTCTTTCCCTTGATTCTTCACCTTCACACCATTTCCTGCAGCACCTTCTCATGCTCTTCCCCGCTATATCGCTTTTCTTTCCCCTCTCTCCTCTCCCCGTATGCTCCCTCCTCCCCTTGGTTACCTGACGCGGCGTCGGCAGCATGTCACGGGTTGCCGTGACGACGGCAGCCCCGCTGCCAGGCGTCCTTCGCATTCAGGGGTTGCAAATGAGCCGGGCGCATGCGCTACCCACGTAGCGCTATGCTATTGGCTCCCTGGACCTCCAGCTGACTGACAGTTGCTGGGTCCTAGGCAACAGTACGCCCCGAGCGGGAGGAATCGGCAATGCTTGCCAATCTAACACAATTAATGACAGGTATTGACGCCACTTTATATTACAGCAATTTATGCTTGCCATTGTTGTTAGGATTATTGATTATGTATATAAACTATGATTTTAAATGATTCTGGCGGGATTCTGACGTCAGATTGACGTCAGTGGGAGGGGGAGGGGACTATTTCTCTAACTCTGCACTTGTTGTTCTCTTTATTGGTGACCACTCTATATATATGTTGTATTTTACTGTGCACCCCATCACTTGCCTGACGAAGGGGTCCTGCGCAGCCCCGAAACGTTGCACCTCCCCTGTGATGTGACCATTTTTGATTAAAAAACCTTTTTTGGACAATCTTGCTTGCTGATCCATGGTGTGCTGGCGAAGATGTACTTCTGTTTGATGCTTCCAGAACCCAACTGGTAATCGTTACAGCACCCATTAATGTTCTATTGCCATTTGTCCAGGAACGTGTGCGACTGGAATATCAAATTGACTGTGCCATATCAAACACAGGCACTTTGCCATATCAAACGCAGGTACTGTGCCCCATCAAACGCAGGCACCATCAAACGCAGGCACTGTGCCCCATCAAACGCAGGCACCATCAAACGCAGGCACTGTGCCCCATTAAACGCAGGCACTGTACCATCAATTGCTGCCACTGTGCCCCATTAAACGCATGCACTGTGCCCCATTAAACGCATGCACTGTGCCCCATCAAACGCATGCACTGTGCCCCATCAAATGCAGTCACTGTGCCATATCAAATGTTGCCAGTGTGCCCCCCGCCCACCGTCTGCACTCTACCCTCTCTCGGTAGGACAGCTCCTCGATGCTCCTCAATGTCTTCTCCCATCCTCTCTTCCCGTCCTCTGCTATGATTGGATGCCTGATAGGCGCTGTCAGATCTTTTTGGTCTTCTATTAAAGTGGAGTTCCACCCAAAAGTGGAAACTCTGCTTACCGCCCTCCCCCCATCCGCTGCCACATTTGCCACCTTTCAGGAGCACATACACAGTAGAGAACCATTATTACCTGATAGGTGGAGGGGGTCATTACCTAGAAGGGGGACATTTTGATTTGTTACTGGGGGGACGTGTCATTGCCATAAGGGTGAGCCATCTAGGGGGTCATCTGTGATTACCTGAAGGGGGGCTCCAACCATTACACATACACTGGTGGGGCAGTGGTTACACTAGGTGCTTAGGTAAGTGACACCATGGCAGAGGAGAGATGATTTAGGGTTGGGGGAATTTGTTTACACTTAACCCATTAGTATGGCGTATGGAGTGGGGAGATCTGTTTGCATTATATATTTGGGGTTCTGGGAGAGAGGAGATCCGCTCACAGTCTGCAAATTAATTTGGAGTCTAGGGTGGGGGGAGATCTGCTAGCACTCTGCTAATGGAGTTTGGGAACACAGATTGAAAGACACATGTTGTTGATAGGGGCACAGATTGCAGTGGTGGGGCAGTTACTGATTGCTCTAGAAAGGTTTTGTTGGTCATATGCAGTGCTGTGTGATGATATTTGATGGTATTTATGATTTCTTTTTTTTAGTGATCAAAGCAGAAGATATTGCTGGGTTTAGCAGTTCTGCCGTAGAAGAGCACAGGCCATCCACTAACGATAAGAAGCAGCTTGGATTTTGTTTCTTAGCAGAATCAGGTACTATGATCGTGATGGGGGCATTTTGTAGGGTCAGATTTTCTATTTTTTTTTGCTATAACATATTATTTTATGTTTAAGTGCAAAAAACTTTTACATACAGCTGGACCCCCTCAATGTTGGCTTTGGTTTTGTCAGTTTGATGGCACTGCTGTATACAGTACTGTACAAAGGTCTTAGGCAGGTGTAATGTTAATGCTGTAATTTAAGAATGCTTTCAGAAATCAAAGTGTTAATAGTTTTTTTTATCAATTCAAAAAAATGGGAAGTAAGTGAAGAGAAGAGAAATCCAATTCCAATCAATATTAGGTGTGAGCACCATTTGCCTTCTTCTAGGTAGACTTGCACACAGTTGTTGAAGGCACTCAGCAGGTAGGTTGTTCTATGTACATCTTGGAGAACTAAGCACAGATCTTCTGTGGATGTCTGCTGCCTCCAATCCTTCATCCCAGGCAGACTCCATGATGGCTCTGATGGTTAATCGGGGCTCTGTGGGGGCCAAACCATCCCTTCTAGGACTCCATGTTATCCTTTACTCTGAAGATAGTTCTTAATGACATTGGCTGTATGTTTGGAGGGTTGTCCTGCTGCAGAATAATGCCTGGTACACACAATGAGATTATTGGTCTATTGATCTTAAATTACTAACAGACATTCTCGTATGACAGAATAAAAATGCGGAAGTGATGTAATGTGTTGTATTGTATTTTTGGACAACTACTGATTAAGTGAAAAACCATCAGGTATCGTATGAGAATTTTTCGTATTTGTTCCATCGGATTATTTTGCATGAATTGTCGTGATTGGCTCTCGAAAGCTGTGTACACATGATCAGATTATTGTACGATTACTTCCAAAGCGGTATTTTTCATACGATTTTCTGATTGTGTGTACAGGGCTTAAATTTGGGGCCAATCACGTGCCTCCCTGATGGTATGCCATGACGGAGAAGTATCTATCTGTATTTTTCAGCCTTGAGTACACCATTGATCCATTGATAATTGATTGTGTACTTGGTGGTTTTTGTTTTGTCGGTTACCATTCTGTACATTTTTGCTTTCTCTATTACATGGCTGAAATTAGGGAGCCTGGGATTTGTGATGATGATTATTATTATTATTTTTTTTTGTTGTTCTTCCAGCTATATCTCTGGTTTTGTAGTTCCTAGTACTTGCTTGTCACCTTTGCTGTCCATGGAATATGTAACAGCCTTCTACAACATCACAGATTACATAGGGAATAATGCACCCCCTCCTGTGAATTAGAAGACACCAAGGAGCTCCATGACCTTTTTCTACAGGTTATTGGGAGACCGAGATAACTTCTGATATCAATAATTCACAGAAGGAGATGTATTATTATTATTGTGCATTATTAAACTGTTTATTGGTGTATGCTTTGTGGCCTTTGACTTTTTTTGCATCTCACTGTGAACTACATCCTCTCCTCTACTCCTGTGTACTCAGCACTCATTTCTTACACTGTGTCAACATGTTGTGTTTTTTTTTTCTTTTTTATATATATATATATGTCAAACTTTTGTGGGTTTATCTCTTTTTTTACTTTATTGCACTGCACACTTTTTAAAATGTAAACTGTAATGGTATAGGTTTAGTAATGGTCTATCTATCTCAAGAAAGACAGTCTCTCAATGCCTCTGCAAACTCTCTATACAGTTATTAAAAAGAATTGGAGAGGTATGTCAAAACTGGCTAGCTTCTACAAAATCTTTTGAATTACCCTGTAAATAAAGCCCTGAACTAACTCATTAGCCACTTGGAGTATCCTGGCACACAGGATCCTGGCAGGTGGTAGTGGGTGAGGGGGCCCAGGTCAACTTTTGCATCGGGGACCACAAGTTGCAAGCTACGCCTCTGATAATATGTCTGTTATTTTTAAATGAAAAAAACTGAGACTTTAGTATCACTTTAAATATAGCCATTTGGTTGCTTGCTTGGCAAACCGCAAACAGCTTGGATTCAAGTTCAACTCATAACCGGATTCTGAAGCTCATTCCTAGTATCAGTTATCTTTACCCTTGATGGTAATAATACCACCACTAAAAGAATGTTTTCCCTCCGCAGTAGCAGTAATGCCCCGTACACATGATCGGACATTGATTGGA
Organism: Aquarana catesbeiana; assembly: GCA_037953035.1. Taxonomy (NCBI): domain Eukaryota; kingdom Metazoa; phylum Chordata; class Amphibia; order Anura; family Ranidae; genus Aquarana; species Aquarana catesbeiana. The sequence goes on along the minus strand of JBBHAA010000639.1, from coordinate 35,730 downwards.
CATTCCGACAACAAAATCCATGGATTTTTTCCGACGGATGTTGGCTCAAACTTGTCTCGCATACACATGGTCACACAAAGTTGGTCGGAAAATGCGAACATCAAGAACGCGGCGACGTACAACATGTACGATGAGCTGAGAAAAATGAAGTTCAATAGCCAGTGAGGCTCTTCTGCTTGATTCCGAGCATGCGTGGAACTTTTTGCGTCGGAATTGTGTACACACGATCGGAATTTCCGACAACAGATTTTGTTGTAGGAAAATTTGAGATCCAGATCTCAAATTTTGTGTGACGGAAATTCCGATGGAAAATGTCTGATGGAGCCTACACATGGTCGGAATTTCTGACAAAAAGCTCCCATCCAACATTTTCCGTCAGAAAACCCGACCGTGTGTGTACGGGGCATAAGAAGTTCATGCAGATGATCAGGACAAATCTGGCCATTTAGTTTACCTGTACAATGAATCCTGGACATGCAGGGTTGGGTGTGACACATATCTGGAAGGACTACCAACGCCTAATTTAAGCAAGTATATGTACCAGCTTGTCCCAGACAAAGGGACCAGGTATTGTAATAATGTCATTACCTAAATATGGCATTGCCCATGTTTGGGAAATGAATTGTCAATGTGTGGGTGGACCCTGACGGGGAACTGAGAAAGTATTTCCCCATCAGGTCCACCTGGCTATTGATTGACATGTGCATGGCAGTGAGCTCATTCAAAAGCTTCTATTGGACTGAATAGAAGCTATAGATCCATCCACTGCTGTGTACTGTCAACCATCAGCCATGTCCTCATGGGGAATTAGTCTGTTACTTGGCAATCAGGATCCACCCACCCCATTACAAAACTCCTTGGCCATTTGCCTATCAGTGTAATAAAGGGGGGAAGTGGACATAGGAGTGGCCTGGGACTGGCAGATTCATGTACCTGTCTGTGACAACACTTTTGGTGTGGCGGCCAACAGAAATCTAGAAGGTGGCTATGCCACCCTTTATGAATTCCCCAGAGCTTGCAGTGTAGTGTGATATTACAGCTGTACAGTGACATATACATCACCCGGGTGAGGCCAGGGATAGATTATTCAGACAGAAGTATGTTAGAAGTGTCAAGGATACTTGAAGAACACAGTAGTTAACACTAGTATAGTCTCTAATGGCAACAGACGCAGATCACTAGCAGTAAAGGTACATTTACACTTGTGGTAATAGGTGCAACAACACCTCCCAGTAGAGTGCTTGTACAGTCCTTATGGAACAAGTGAAGATAGCAGTGCAGATAAGCCTGCTTGAACCGGAATGGCATCAGGACCCAGTTGGGCAGCAGTATATATTCAGGCACAGTAAGTCACAATGCAGGCAGGGGCTACTTTACTGGGACAGCATCTGCTGGAGGGGTGGCTGATGGGCAGGGCAGAAGGCATTGGTGGCTCTAAGAGAAGGTAGAAATATCTGCCATGGCAACCCAGGAGACTGATGTCTTGAGTATGTATAGCAGTATCCCTACGCTTTTTCTCCTTGCACTGGAGCCTTTCCCTAATACTCAGTGTCTCTCCCTGACTGAGCGGGTACCTGTCCCTACACTGTCCACTCGCAAAATGCATGCCAAGCCCCAGCAGAGTCCCCTATTTAAAGGGGCTGCCCTAACCAAGATTGCTACAGCACATCATCAGGGATTGCAGCATTCAATTGGACAGCTGCTCTCCCTGTGACAACTACAGAGGCTTCGGGGTGAAAACATTCCTCTGAGTCTCAACTCCATCAGAAAAGTGGCAAGACACCACCTGCTGGATAGAGCAAGAACTATATCTGCCTACAAGCACTATATTCAGTACTGGATATTGCCGGTGATACTTTGCAGTTAATTGCAGTTTGTGTGGCTAGGGAGAGAAGAGTGTAAGCCAATCTGCATTCATTTTTCAATTTCATAAGACCCAGAGTTTTTTTTCTGATTTTCTCTTTATTTGTCTTAAGCATTCTTTTTTTTCCTGTATTAAAAAAGGGGTTTTATTTGCTTAGTGTTATGATTTGCTGAATTGGTCAAATCTAACCTTTTAGAAGCCTGCTTAGCAAACTGTGAACAGCTTTGGTTTGAATTGAACGCTAAATAGACCTGAACCAGTGGCAGCTGGTGCTCCATTTGGGGGGGCGGCGGCAAACAAACCACCCAATACCCCTCCTGTCGGTTGGTCTGCACCCCAAGCCCACCCTTTTTGAAGCCAATTAGAGCTCTAATCATGTGCTTTGAAAAAAGAAACCCGTTGGAATCCATGCATCTGGCACCCTGCATGTAGATTAGGGGCCAGGAGCATGGATTAGGGGAGCAACGTGCCTGTGCCCCAAATGGTTGGGCCGCTACTGACCTGAAGTTCATCCCTATTATCAATCACCTTTACCCTCTAGTGAAGTCCCGCAGACCCATTTGTCACAAGTGAAGTTTGAGTTAGGTCATGCATTACCATCCTTAGTCTAAACTTTCTGTCAAAAAGCAGAGAAAGGAAAAAAAAGAGAACTAAGCAAAGATGATTACATTTTTATATTATATATAAATAACTGCATCATGCTGCAGCACCCCTAACCTATATATAAAGGGCACATATATCCATGCAGCGAAAGCTACACATCTCAATGCTCTATTTTTATGTACCACAATGCTCCCGACATTATTACTGGACTCTAAATAGTAAACGAAGACAGTGGAGGGCAGCATTGTACAGTAAGAAAAGAACCTCTCCCTTCACAGTTTTTAAAGTTAGTTGCAAACTGTCTGAGATTTTTTTGAAGGTTACTTTTTGTAACAAAAACTGTGATTTTTGCAATATAGGACTGCTCAACTGTACATTGAGAGCAGACTGAAGAGAAAGCATGAATAATTCACCACTATACACACTTCACCATTACATGTAAAATGTTAATAATAAAACACAAAACATTTTAAATAATATGTGCTAATATTGTAACAAAGCTTTGAAAAAAAGTATACATTCCACCATTCTTGTAGTTCTGCCCTGTCTGCAGATGCTCAGGAATCCTAAAGTGCTGACTGATCACCAAGGACTGGGAGAAGATATTTTAGCCGGGATCATGGACAATTTCCTTGTAGAATATGTCAGGTATTACCAGAGGATGATCTGTATTTGTAAAGGGGATGGCTTTACTTTTCAGACCACAGTGTAAGTGTACTGTCAGCACTGAAAACAGATCTGTCCTATTATAAATCCCAGCTATATCTGTTATGCAAATTGATTGTGTGTCCTCAGGTACATAAGGAGAGTAGGGGAGCGAGTAACATTTACATCAACAGCTATCAATTTAGAAACAATGGATACAGTTGTGCTCTTTATTGCAATGTTCCCTTTAAGTATGAGAAATAATAATAATAATAATTATTATATATTCTAATATTATTGTAAATAATTGTACTTAGCTGATTATTTGACTCATTAGTTATTGTGATTTTGTTTTTCAGGTGTCCTCTCCCAGACGTTACAAGAATCAGGCCCAGGAATTGTAAAACCTTCACAACAAATAAAAATCACCTGCACAGTGTCTGGGTTTGAGTTATCCAGCTATGGTGTACACTGGGTTAGACAACTGTCTGAATCAAAATTGGAGTGGATTGGAGTTATATGGAGTGGTGGTAGCACTAACTATGCTGATTCAGTAAAAAGCAGACTCTCAATCACCAAAGACAATGCAAAGAAAGAGGTCTACCTGCAAATCAATGCAGCAGAAAATAAAGATTCTGGAACATATTACTGTGCAAGACACATGGCAACAGAAAGTAACTGACAGGCCGCTCAATATCCCATTTCATATCTATGTGGTAACCCACACAGAGGAAGAGGAAGTATATTGCTTTTCTATTTTATTACTATTCCTTCGAGAAAGTAGATTTTATAACACTTCAGTACAAACACCAAAAAAAAGAAGTATAAAAAGTTATGAAAACAATGATTAGTGTGGAATCACTGTTTAATTCGAAATATTTATTATAATTTATGTTAGATACATAGATATTATTATATTTTGTGTGATTACAATTATAAATAATAGTCTCATGCTGGCTCATGTTCTTACATTTTGGCAGTCTGATGATCTGAAGAGACTGGCTTGTCTGGTATAATGCTAGTCACCTATTTATTAACACAAGATTGAATCACATTCATATGAAAATAATGAATTAATCTTGCTTTAGGGAACAAACAGCCTAAAGCCCCGTACACACGATATGAAAATCGGAAGTCAAATTTTGTCCGACGAACAATCTGCCCATTTTCGGATCGTTAGTATTGTGCTTTCGACAGCCGATTATGATTTTTCGTATGACAAATGCTGGATGTGCAGACTATAACATTTTAATCATACGTCAACACCATCTCCAATTTTCGTATAGTTAGTACAGTTTTCGCCCGAAAAAATCACGAGAGCAAGACTACGCATGCTCAGCTGACTTGATGAACCACATTATCTTCAGGACGCTCTCTCTAGCATCCTCTTTGCTGACACCCATCCACTGACTCTTCAGGCTGAAGGCGGCAGCTCTAACTCAACAGGATCCAAAGACACAGATCTGTACTTACAGTAGGCAGAATCAGATCCTTCCTTGTGTCTCCCTTGCAGTCAGCTCTGCAGGACGTCTGGATTCTGCTTCTCTCTTTAGGCCCCTGAGTCAACCACCTCTGTGGAGGAGAGGGCAGCCTCCCCCTCCCTCCTGGGCTCTATTCCCTGGTTCAACTCACCCTGAGCACATGTACTCTGGACTTATATACAGTTTTCCACAATGCAATGCAGCACTTTCCTTCTGCCAATTGCCATGGCTGTAACAAAAGCTTATGCACTCACTTGTTAGGTCCCCTCCCACTTTCCAATTTGCCTCCCTATTGGACCAGTCAGAGAGAGTCAGAACAAGTTGAGCTGCACCAATGAGCACAATGAGCGTCAGACCTGGGGCCAAAGCATGGATACAACATGCTTGTATGTATATGAAGCAGCACTACTGGGGGCAAAAAAAATACATACATGTCCTTGTTTCCTGCAGATGGGCAAATGCCCTTTTATCAAATCCTGTGTTCAAGGCCCAAACGAACATCCTGGAACAGGCAGGCTCCTCTAGTGACGCGACTGGTCACCTCACACTGGAACGCTTCACTGTAGGTGCAAGTATGCCTGGATATGCACCTGGGATCCCCCTCTCTTAGACTGGATGCCTGAAATCATGAGGCGGACTGACTTGGGAGGCAGTACCTCTCCTCTAGGTCCAGTCTCTTGTCCTGCTTCATTGTGACTGAAAATTCCTTCAGAAAAGCAAGATAGAGTCTTTTGTTCCTCTTCTCCCAGAGCAATCTCGCTCTTGTAGTTCCTGCCCCCATATAAGCCTATGGGGCGTTTGGTATGGGGACTACATATCCCAGGATCCTTTGCAGCTACTGCTAAAGTTTTTCTGATTGGCTCCTGTAATTGACTCTCCTCCTTCTGCCAATAGAGACACAGGGGGGAGCAGAGAGCGGGCAAATACCTGTGCAAGTCAGTGAAGAGAAAAAATGAAGGGGGAAGAAATCCCCTGCAGAGACTGGCAGGCTTTCGCTCCCTCTCAGGAGAGCCTGTGTACTCGGGGTGGCCAGCTTTACAAGGTCATGGAAGAAACGGGGCATCTGGTACATGTGATACTACAGATATACAGTGCTGTTACAGAACTATATTTAGTGCTGGATATTGCCAGTGATACTTTGCAGTCGATTGCAGTTTGTGTGGCTAGGGAGAGTGGAATGTAGGCCCACCTGCATTCACTGCGATTTCATAAGATTCTTAGGGATTTTAATGCTTTTCTCTTTATTTGTCATTAGCATTTGTTTTTTTTATGTTAAGGGTTTTATTTGCTTGTAGTATTTTAGGGTTGCTGTTTGCTGAACTGGTTAAAGTGTAACTCCACTTTTGTTGAGAAAAAACATTCCCCACTGGTTGATCTTTGTGCATTGTAAGGAAAGCTGCTGAGCTTTTTGTTGCAGGAGATGCCTGAAATCTGACTTGTATCTTAGTGCAGACTTCTGGGAAAATCAGTGAGCCAATCACAGAAGCAGAAAATGATGTTTCTAGGGGGCATTCTGTACACATTCTGTGATTCTGTGTACAGAACACCTCATGGTAGCCATATTGCATTGCATTTTCAGAAATTTATAGAGCTGAAGATTGGAAAGGAAAGGTAACATTCAATTACAATATGACTGGTGTCGCAATTGTATACGCTATATTATTTTTTCTTTATTTGCTATTTTTTTCCCCACGAAGGTGGAGTTACCCTTAAAGTGGTTGTAAAGTCAGAAGTTTTTTTTTTTATCTTAATGCATTCTATGCATTAACCGCTCTCCGACCGACTCACGCTGATATACAGCGGCAGAGCTGCACCTATACGGTGGCTCCTTTAAGAGCCATAGCAGGAGCGCGGCCACTGCATTGCGGGGGACCCGATGTGCGTGGCCGGCGATCGCAGGCACGAGAGCCAGAACGGGGATTTGTGTATGTAAACACACAAATCCCTGTTCTGACAGGGGAGGAGATACAGATCATCTGGTACTACTAAGTAGGAACAACGATCTGGCTCCTCCTCTAGTCAATTCCATCCCCTCACAGAAACACACCTAGGGAACACATTTAACCCCTTGATCGCCCCCTAGCGTTAACCCCTTCCCCGGCAGTGACATTTACAAAGTAATCAGTGCATTTTTATAGCACTGATCGCTGTATAAATCTCAATGGTCCCAAAAAAGTGTCCGATCTGTCCGCCACAATGTTGCAGTCCTGCTAAAAATCACAGATCACCACCATTACTAGTAAAAATAATGAAAATGCCATAAATCTATCTATTTTGTAGACGCTATAACTTTTGCGCATACCAATCAATATATACGCTTATTGTGATTTTTTTTTTACCAAAAGTATGTAAAAAATACATATCGGCTTAAACTGATGAAGAAATTTGTTTTTAAAACATTTTTTGGGGATATTTATTATAGCAAAAAGTAAAAAATATTGTTTTTTTTAACCACTTAAGGACCGCCTAACGCCGATTTACGTCGGCAAGGCGGCACGGGCAGGCAAAATCACGTACATGTACGTGATTTGCCTCTCGCGGGTGGGGGGTCCTATCGGACCCCCCCCCCCGGTGCCCGAAGCGGTCCCGTTCTGTTCCCCGGCGATCCGAGATGAGGGGGAGGCCATCCATTCGTGGCCCCCCCCTCGCGATCGCCGCCGGCCAATGGGAACATTCCTTTGCTGCTGTATGCTAAACAGCAGCAAAGGAAATGATGTCATCTCCCCTCGGCTCGGTAGTTTCCGTTCCAGCGCCGAGGGGAGAAGACATCAATGTGAGTGCACAACACACACACACACAGTAGAACATGCCAGGCATACAAAACACCCCGATCCCCCCCCCGATCGCCCCCCGATCCCCCCCCCAATCACCCCCCCCCCGTCACAAACTGACACCAGCAGGTTTTTTTTTTTTTTCTGATTACTGCATAGTGTCAGTTTGTGACAGTTACAGTGTTGGGACAGTGAGTATTACCCCCCTTTAGGTCTAGGGTACCCCCCTAACCCCCCCTAATAAAGTTTTAACCCCTTGATCACCCCCCATCGCCAGTGTCGCTAAGCGATCATTTTTCTGATCGCTGTATTAGTGTCGCTGGTGACGCTAGTTAGTGAGGTAAATATTTAGGTTCGCCGTCAGCGTTTTATAGTGACAGGGACCCCCATATACTACCTAATAAATGTTTTAACCCCTTGATTGCCCCCTAGTTAACCCTTTCACCACTGATCACCGTATAACCGTTACGGGTGACGCAGGTTAGTTCGTTTATTTTTTATAGTGTCAGGGCACCCGCCGTTTATTACCGAATAAAGGTTTAGCCCCCTGATCGCCCGGCGGTGATATGCGTCGCCCCAGGCAGCGTCAGATTAGCGCCAGTACCGCTAACACCCACGCACGCAGCATACGCCTCCCTTAGTGGTGTAGTATCTGATCGGATCAATATCTGATCTGATCAGATCTATACTAGCGTCCCCAGCAGTTTAGGGTTCCCAAAAACACAGTGTTAGCGGGATCAGCCCAGATACCCGCTAGCACCTGCGTTTTGCCCCTCCGCCCAGCCCACCCAAGTGCAGTATCGATCGATCACTGTCACTTACAAAACACTAAACGCATAACTGCAGCGTTCGCAGAGTCAGGCCTGATCCCTACGATCGCTAACAGTTTTTTTGGTAGCATTTTGGTGAACTGGCAAGCAAGCACCAGGCAGCGTCAGGTTAGCGCCAGTAGCGCTAACACCCACGCACGCACCGTACACCTCCCTTAGTGGTATAGTATCTGATCGGATCAATATCTGATCCGATCAGATCTATACTAGCGTCCCCAGCAGTTTAGGGTTCCCAAAAACGCAGTGTTAGCGGGATCAGCCCAGATACCTGCTAGCACCTGCGTTGTGCCCCTCCGCCCGGCCCAGCCCAGCCCACCCAAGTGCAGTATCGATCGATCACTGTCACTTACAAGGCACTAAACGCATAACTGCAGCGTTCGCAGAGTCAGGCCTGATCCCTGCGATCGCTAACAGTTTTTTTGGTAGCATTTTGGTGAACTAGCAAGCACCGGCCCCAGGCAGCGTCAGGTTAGCGCCAGTACCACTAACACCCACGCACGCAGCATACGCCTCCTTTAGTGGTATAGTATCTGAACGGATCAATATCTGATCCGATCAGATCTATACTAGCGTCCCCAGCAGTTTAGGGTTCCCAAAAACGCAGTGTTAGCGGGATCAGCCCAGATACCTGCTAGCACCTGCGTTTTGCCCCTCCGCCCGGCCCAGTCCAGCCCACCCAAGTGCAGTATCGATCGATCACTGACACTTACAAAACACTAAACGCATAACTGCAGCGTTCGCAGAGTCAGGCCTGATCCCTGCGATCGCTAACAGTTTTTTTGGAAGCTTTTTATTGAACTGGCAAGCACCAGCGGCCTAGTATACCCCGGTCGTAGTCAAACCAGCGCTGCAGTAACACTTGGTGACGTGGCGAGTCCCATAAGTGCAGTTCAAGCTGGTGAGGTGGCAAGCACAAGTAGTGTCCCGCTGCCACCAAAAAGACAAACACAGGCCCATCGTGCCCATAGTGCCCTTCCTGCTGCATTCGCCAATCCTAATTGGGAACCCACCACTTCTGCAGCGCCCATACTTCCCCCATTCACATCCCCAACCAAATGCAGTCGGCTGCATGAGAGGCATTTTTATGTGCTCCCGAGTACCCCTACCCAACGAACCCCCCCAAAAAGATGTTGTGTCTGCAGCAAACGCGGATATAGGCGTGACACCAGCTATTATTGTCCCTCCTGTCCTGACAATCCTGGTCTTTGCATTGGTGAATGTTTTGAACGCTACCATACACTAGTTGAGTATTAGCGTAGGGTACAGCATTGCACAGACTAGGCACACTTTCACAGGGTCTCCCAAGATGCCATCGCATTTTGAGAGACCCGAACCTGGAACCGGTTACCGTTATAAAAGTTAGTTACAAAAAAAGTGTAAAAAAAAAAAAAATATATATATAAAATAAAAAAAAATAGTTGTCGTTTTATTGTTCTCTCTCTCTATTCTCTCTCTCTATTGTTCTGCTCTTTTTTTACTGTATTCTATTCTGCAGTGTTTTATTGTTATTGTTATTGTTATTGTTATTATGTTTTATCATGTTTGTTTTTCAGGTATGTAATTATTTATACTTTACTGTTTACTGTGCTTTATTGTTAACCATTTTTTTGTCTTCAGGTACGCCATTCACAACTTTGAGTGGTTATACCAGAATGATGCCTGCAGGTTTAGGTATCATCTTGGTATCATTCTTTTCAGCCAGCGGTCGGCTTTCATGTAAAAGCAATCCTAGCGGCTAATTAGCCTCTAGACTGCCTTTACAAGCCGTGGGAGGGAATGCCCCCCCCCCACCGTCTTCCGTGTTTTTCTCTGGCTCTCCTGTCTCAACAGGGAACCTGAGAATGCAGCCGGTGATTCAGCCAGCTGACCATAGAGCTGATCAGAGACAAGAGTGGCTCCAAACATCTCTATGGCCTAAGAAACCGGAAGCTACGAGCATTTTATGACTTAGATTTCGCCGGATGTAAATAGCGCCATTGGGAAATTGGGGAAGCATTTTATCACACCGATCTTGGTGTGGTCAGATGCTTTGAAGGCATAGGAGAGATCTAGGGTCTAATAGACCCCAATTTTTTCAAAAAAGAGTACCTGTCACTACCTATTGCTATCATAGGGGATATTTACATTCCCCGAGATAACAATAAAAATGATTTAAAAAAAAAAAAAATGAAAGGAACAGTTTAAAAATAAGATAAAAAAGCAAAAAAATAATAAAGAAAAAAAAAAAAAAAAAAAAAAGCACCCCTGTCGCCCCCTGCTCTTGCGCTAAGGCGAACGCAAGCAGCGGTCTGTCGTCAAACGTAAACAGCAATTGCACCATGCATGTGAGGTATCGCCGCGAAGGTCAGATCGAGGGCAGTAATTTTTGCAGTAGACCTCCTCTGCAAATCTAAAGTGGTAACCTGTAAAGGCTTTTAAAGGCTTTTAAAAATGTATTTATTTTGTTGCCACTGCACGTTTGTGCGCAATTGTAAAGCATGTCATGTTTGGTATCCATGTACTCGGTCTAAGATCATCTTTTTTATTTCATCAAACATTTGGGCAATATAGTGTGTTTTAGTGCATTAAAATTTAAAAAAGTGTGTTTTTTCCCTAAAAAATGCGTTTGAAAAATCGCTGCGCAAATACTGTGTGAAAAAAAAAAAATGAAACACCCACCATTTTAATCTGTAGGGCATTTGCTTTAAAAAAATATATAATGTTTGGGGGTTCAAAGTAATTTTCTTGCAAAAAAAAAAAACTTTTTCATGTAAAAAATAAGTGTCAGAAAGGGCTTTGTCTTCAAGTGGTTAGAAGAGTGGGTGATGTGTGACATAAGCTTCTAAATGTTGTGCATAAAATGCCAGGACAGTTCAAAACCCCCCCCAAATGACCCCATTTTGGAAAGTAGACACCCCAAGCTATTTGCTGAGAGGCATGTCGAGTCCATGGAATATTTTATATTGCGACACAAGTTGCGGGAAAGAGACAAATTTTTTTTTTTTTTTTTTTTTTTTGCACAAAGTTGTCACTAAATGATATATTGCTCAAACATGCCATGGGAATATGTGAAATTACACCCCAAAATACATTCTGCTGCTTCTCCTGAGTACGGGGATACCACACGTGTGAGACTTTTTGGGAGCCTAGCCGTGTACGGGACCCCGAAAACCAAGCACCGCCTTCAGGCTTTCTAAGGGCGTGAATTTTTGATTTCACTCTTCACTGCCTATCACAGTTTCGGAGGCCATGGAATGCCCAGGTGGCACAAAACCCCCCCAAATGACCCCATTTTGGAAAGTAGACACCCCAAGCTATTTGCTGAGAGGTATAGTGAGTATTTTGCAGACCTCACTTTTTGTCACAAAGTTTTGAAATTTGAAAAAAGAAAAAAAAAAAAAGTTTTTTCTTGTCTTTCTTCATTTTCAAAAACAAATGAGAGCTGCAAAATACTCACCATGCCTCTCAGCAAATAGCTTGGGGTGTCTACTTTCCAAAATGGGGTCATTTGGGGGGGTTTTGTGCCACCTGGGCATTCCATGGCCTCCGAAACGGTGTTAGGCAGTGAAGAGTAAAATCAAAAATTCACGCCCTTAAAAACGCTGAAGGCGGTGATTGGTTTTCGGGGCCCCGTACGCGGCTAGGCTCCCAAAAAGTCCCACACATGTGGTATCCCTATACTCAGGAGAAGCAGCTAAATGTATTTTGGGGTGCAATTCCACATAGGCCCATGGCCTGTGTGAGCAATATATCATTTAGTGACAACTTTTTGTAAATATTTTTTTTTTTTTTGTCATTATTCAATCACTTGGGACAAAAAAAATAAATATTCAATGGGTTCAACATGCCTATCAGCAATTTCCTTGGGGTGTCTACTTTCCAAAATGGGGTCATTTGGGGGGGGGTTGTGCCACCTGGGCATTCCATGGCCTCCGAAACTGTGATAGGCAGTGAAGAGTGAAATCAAAAAGTTACACCCTTAGAAATCCTGAAGGCGGTGATTGGTTTTCGGGGTCCCATACGCGGCTAGGCTCCCAAAAAGTCCCACACATGTGGTATCCCCGTACTCAGGAGAAGTAGCTGAATATATTTTGGGGTGCAATTCCACATAGGCCCATGGCCTGTGTGAGCAATATATCATTTAGTGACAACTTTTTGTAAATATTTTTTTTTTTTTTGTCATTATTCAATCACTTGGGACAAAAAAAATAAATATTCAATGGGTTCAACATGCCTATCAGCAATTTCCTTGGGGTGTCTACTTTCCAAAATGGGGTCATTTGGGGGGGTTTTGTACTGCCCTGCCATTTTAGCACCTCAAGAAATGACATAGGCAGTCATAAACTAAAAGCTGTGTAAATTCCAGAAAATGTACCCTAGTTTGTAGACGCTATAACTTTTGCGCAAACCAATAAATATACGCTTATTGACATTTTTTTTTACCAAAGACATGTGGCCGAATACATTTTGGCCTAAATGTATGACTAAAATTGAGTTTATTGGATTTTTTTTATAACAAAAAGTAGAAAATATCATTTTTTTTCCAAAATTTTCGGTCTTTTTCCGTTTATAGCGCAAAAAATAAAAACTGCAGAGGTGATCAAATACCATCAAAAGAAAGCTCTATTTGTGGGAAGAAAAGGACGCAAATTTCGTTTGGGTACAGCATTGCATAACCGCGCAATTAGCAGTTAAAGCGACGCAGTGCCAAATTGGAAAAAGACCTCTGGTCCTTAGGCAGCATAATGGTCCGGGGCTCAAGTGGTTAAAATTATCAGTCTTTTTTGTTTATAGCGCAAAAAATAAAAACTGCAGAGACGAGCAAATACCACCAAAATAAAGCTCTATTTGTGGGAAAAAAAGGATGTCAATTTTATTTGGGTACAACATGACATGACCGTGCAATTGTCAGTTAATACGATACAGTGCCATTTCACAAAAAAATGGCCTGGACAAGAAGAGGGTAAATCCTTCCATGGCTGAAGTGTTTAAGATAAAAAAAAAGTTCTGTGTGCAGCAACCCCCTCATACTTACCTGAGCCCATCTCAATCCAGTGATTGACTGAAAATGTATACTTTATTTTGCAAGAAAATATATAACTTTTGTGCATACCAATCAATATATATGCTTATTGTGATTTTTTTTTTTACCAAAATTATGTAAAAAATACATATCGGCTTAAACTGATGAAGAAATTTGTTTTTAAAACATTTTTTGGGGATATTTATTATAGCAAAAAGTAAAAAATATTAATAAACAAATACTTAAACAGGGTACATTCCAATATGTACTGCGACGCAGCGCATAAATACACTACATAACAATACATTGCCAAGCATACAAATAAATTACATTCATCCTGCGGTATGATGCCTAATGTGTTGTGCAGAGTAATAATACCCCGAAACATCACATCATGCATGACGCCGCATTACCCTGAAAGCATTACTTCAAAAACATGTCACAAAAAGTCCGGTCATACAGTCTAATAACATTCAAATGGGCAACGGGTGTGATGGGGGGGAGGGGGGTGGAGAAGATGGGGTAGGGGAGGGAGAAAAGAGTTCACAGGCCCGAAGCTTTATTGAACTGCCAAAGGATACATGGGGGATGGGGGGAGGGGAAATCTTCAGACCTCCTCTTCCTCCTTGAAGTCCATCAAGTGATAGTCTCTGAGCAGACTGTGAACCAGTCTGCGACAGTCCTCAATGGAATCCTCTCCCGCTGGTGGATGAGGCACTTTCTGGCGCACCACAAAGCGTCCTTAAAGCAACACAGCACCCGCCAGGCACCGTCAATGTCCTCCTGTGAATGAGTTCCACAGAAGAGTCCGTTCAACACACCAAAGTGTGTGATAGCAGTTTGTGGCACAAAGTCTTTCAGTTCAGGTTCCAAGGCCCTCAACAGGTCCTGTGCAAAGGGGCACTCCCAGAAAACATGCAGAGCTGTTTCATCCTGGATGATGCAAAAGGGGCAGTGCCTGTATCTGTACAGGTTTCTGGCATGCATGAATGTCCTCAGTGGAAACCCCTCTTGGATTGCCATCCATGCCAGATCTGTGTGCCTGTTGGTGAGTCTCTTTGGAGAAACATTCCTCCAGACCACTTTACAAGTGGCTGAAGGGAGGCCTGGAACAGTTTCAACAATGTCCGATGCTCTAATCAACTTGTGGATAGTTTTTGGCTTCCACAAGTCGGGCTTCACTCCATGTAGCCCTAGCTCCTTAATAAACTTGAAGGTGTCCAAGTAGTACCAAGGGGTGTCCCAGTTGTAGGGGATGGAGCTGTCCCATTTGTCCCATCCAAGGGTCCTCCAAAGAGGCAGGAGGAAAAAACGGGACATGGAGTTACCACCAGAGTCCACAGTTCTGTCAACCAATGTCCTGCGGATCCAGTTACAAGCAAAGCACACCCTCAGTAGGGTAGCGATGTCGGGCACGCCCCTACCGCCCTTGAGGGGTTCCTTGAACATAGCCGCCCGCTTCACTCTGTCCATTTTGGAGCTCCAGATGAAGTGAAACACCGCCCAATCCAGTGATATTGCAGGAGAGTCTGGTCTGCTCGGGACTCTCCCTCCTCATTGGCTGAGACAGCAGCGTGGCGCCATTTGCTCCTGCTGCTGTCAAAGTCAGTGAGACAATGAGGAGAGAGAGGGGGCGGGGTTGACCGCGGCTCCATGTCTGAATGGACACAGAACAGCGGCTTGGCTCGGGTGCCCCCATAGCACTCGGCAGGAAGGAGGGGCCAGGAGCGCTGGCGAGCGACCCGAGAAGAAGAGGATCTGGGCTGCTCTGTGCAAAACCACTGCACAGAGGAAGTAAGTATAATATGTCAGTTATTTTTAAATGAAAAAAACTGAGACTTTAGTATCACTTTAAATATAGCCATTTAGTTGCTTGCTTGGCAAACTACAAACAGCTTGGATTCAAGTTCAACTCGTGACCGGATTCTGAAGCTTATTCCTAGTATCAGTTATCTTTACCCTTTATTGGTGCCCTGCAGACCCAGTTGTCACAAGTGAAGTTTGAGTTAGGTCATGCATTACCATCCTTAAAGAGAAACTCCATTCCTCTCCGGGTGATCTATGTACATTACAAGGATTTTACCAAACTTTGTTGGAGAGTCCTACCTTGTGTTATTCTGAAGTCCGTGTGGAAAGGTAGTCTAATGGGAGTGGTTTCTTAATTATCAAATAGGACATTTTTGTTATTTTTAAATGGGAAAAAAACTGAGACCTTAGTATAACTTTGGCTACTTTCACACTGAGGTGCTTTACAGGCGCCACAGCGCTAAAAATAGTGCCTGTATAGCGCCTGTAAAGAGCCTCTCCTGTCTCCAGTGTGAAAGCCCGAGTGCTTTCACACTGGAGCGGTGCGCTTGCAGGACGGTCAAAAAAGTCCTGCAAGCTGCTTCTTTGCAGTGCTATAGGAGCGGTGTATACACCGCTGCTAAAGCGCCTCTGCCCATTGAAGACAATGAGGCAGCGCCGTCAAACCGCCGGGATGGCGCCGCTTTAGCGGCGCTACGCAGGCGGTTTTAACCCTTTTTTGGCCGATAGCGGGGGTTAACACCTCCCCGCTAGCAGCCAGATAGCGGGGCTAAAACGACGGTAAAGTGGCGCTAAAAATAGTGCCGCTTTACCGCCGGCGCCTGCCCGCCCCAGTGTGAAAGTAGCTTTAAAATATGGCAATTTAGTGGCTTTAGTTTGGCAAACAGCTTGGATGCAAGTTCAATTCGTGACCGGATCCTGAAGCTCATTTCTAGAATCAGTTATCTTTACCCCTGATGGTAGTAATACCGCCACTAAAGGAATGTTTTCCCTCTGCAGTAGCAGCAAGAAGTTCATGCAGATGATCAGGACAAATCTGGCCATTTAGTTCACCTGTTTCATGAATCCTGGACATGCAGGGTTGGGTGTGAATCCTGCATGTCCACCATTGTGGTCTTCATCGAGTTGGGGAGGGGGCGTTAGGAAGAGCTAATTCCGCTAAACTGTACTAATGTGATTACAGTACTGGGCTACATGGGCTTATTTTGTATTCCACCTTTGTCTACTTTCACAGTTTTATTTTTACATCTGACTGCCTTTTATAGTACAACTTTTTTCGGGTTTCACAAGTGTCAATGCCTATTAGCTGCTGGGCCAGCCTTTTTTCATGAATTATTAAGGTCTTCCTTCATTTTACTTTTTATTTTGTTTGCTGCTAAGCGCAGCATACAGTCGATGCTGAACAGATCTTGGAGCTGCCATTTGTACACAGCACCATACAACGTTGCTGTGCGATAACCAGTGTGCACAAAAGCACCACACATTCACAACCATATTGTCATGGTAAAAATAAATCCTAAATATTTTATTCATCCCCAAAAAACTAGAATGACAGACAGGCCTAAAATGAGAGGCAAAGGTGCTTAATGTGGAGGGATAGCAGATCCTACAGAACAAAGTTGTAAAAAGTAGAGGCAAGATACTACTGCCTTTCTTTTTGCCAAGTGGTCAAGAAATAAAGCCAGGGCATGCACAGGAGGTAGTTGAGTGGCTCACAAAGCCTATCTCAGAGTTAGGGTTGCCACCTTTTCTTCAAACCAAACTAGAATACTTTAGCGGCCTGGGACACCTTTGGGTGCCCCAAGGAGAGGGGTAATATGGTGCGCATAGCTCGCCACATTGAACAGTGGGTGTGGCCAAATTGCTCTTGCTGACATCATCGCTCTGCCACCCAGTTATACTGAACCTGCCCCCAGACAGCCGCTCGCAGCTCCCGGATGGCAACAGATTTGTGTGTGACTATCTTGGTTACTTGGGGAGCCACAGCCTGGTCTAAATAATTTGTCCTGGTTTTAGCCTGCCTGAAACCCGGACACATGATTCAAAACCCAGACTGCCTGGGTGAATCCCGGACAGGTGGCAACCCTACTCAGAGTACCAGCCACTTGGGTACTACATGCATGCGCAAGCATTTTTTACTGCATCAGCTGCATCCATCAAGAGATGAGCGTTTATCAAGGGGCTCAAAGGCCTTCCTTTTTCCATATCCATAAGTGAAGAGGGTCAATGAGCCAGACAGAGGAAGGGGAAGTGAAAGTTAAAACCTCAACAGCTCTCACCAGCAACCACCACCCCATCTCCAATAGCAACCTTGCTATGGCAGGTTTCTCTTCCACGGTTGCTGGAGTAGTAAATAAAAATGTCCTTAAACCACCTCCAGCCCAGCATATGAATGCAAGCTTGGCAAAGCTCCTCTCACACCTGTGGTGTCCTGTAGTCTGTGAGGAAGAGTAGTTATAGAATGCTTTAATAACATGTTTGTACTTTTCATAAAACAGGAACTGGAACTAACTCTACCTATCACAGCAGTCCTTGTCAGTGAGTAGGAGTTTAGTATGAGGAACAGCTGACATTATAGCAGGAACGGAGGGCCAAATTCAATAAAGCCATTATGACACATATCTGGAAGAACTACCAGGGCCTAATTTAAGCAAGTATTTGTACCAGCTTTCTTAGAATTACCAACATTGGTGACAAATTCTTAGTTCTAACTACCACCAGTTTAGGAACCAGTCATTGTGGCAGCGATAGAGTCTTAAATAATTATTGTCATTTTACAGATTACATAACTGGCAATAATTAAGGCCAACTCTGAGCTGGCTTATAGAGTATTCTAGAACTCTAGGTGGGGCATGTCTGTGCTGGGAAGTGGTTTGTGATGTTTGTGACAGCTTCCGCACAGTACTGTATCCCTGGCTCCATTCAGTTGTCAGCTGGGAGTATCCACAATTAAAAGCCAAATGTAGACAAAGGGACCAGGTATGGTAGTAATGTCATTACCCGAATATAGCATTGGGCATGTTTGGGTAATGAATTTTCAATGTGTGGGTGGAGCCTGCCGAGGGAACTGAGAAAGTAGTTCCCCATCAGGTCCACCTGGCTATTGATTGACATGTGCATGGCTCACGGCTCCCGGATGGCAACAGATTTGTGTGTGACTATCTTGGTTACTTGGGGAACCACAGCCTGGTCTAAATAATTTGTCTGGGTTTTAGTCTGCCTGAAAACCAGACACATCATTCAAAACCCGGACTGCCCGGGTGAATCTCGGACGGGTGGCAACCCTAATCAGAGTACCAGCCACTTGGGTACTACATGCATGAGCAAGCATTTTTCACTGCATCAGCTGCATCCATCAAGAGATGAGAGTTTATCAAGGGGCTCAAAGGCCTTCCTTTTTCCATATCCATGAGTGAGGAGTGTCAATGAGCAAGACAGAGGAAGGGGAAGTGAAAGATAAAACCTCAACAGCTCTCACCAGCATTCACCCCATCTCCTATAGCAACCTTGCTATGGCAGGTTTCCCTTCCACGGTTGCTGGAGTAGTAAATGAAAAAATGTCCTTAAACCACCTCAAGCCCAGCATCTGAATGCTAGCTTGGCAAAGCTCCTCTCACACTTGTGGTGTCCTGTAGTCTGTGAGGAAGAGTAGTTATAGAATGCTTTAATAATATGTTTGTACTTTTCATAAAACAGGAACTGGAAATAACTCTAATGCCCCGTACAGACGGTCGGACTTTGTTCTGACATTCTGACAACAAAATCCCAGGATTTTTTCCAACAGATGTTGGCTCAAACTTATCTTGCATACACACGGTCACACAAAGTTGTCGGAAAATCCGATCGTAGTGAAAGCGGTGACGTAAAACACGTACGTCGGGACTATAAACGGGGCAGTGGCCAATAGCTTTCATCTCTTTATTTATTATGAGCATGCGTGGCACTTTGTCTATCGGATTTGTGTACACACGATCGGAATTTCCGACAACAGATTTTGTTGTCGGAAAATTTTATATCCTGCTCTCAAACTTTGTGTGTCAGAAAATCCAATGGAAAATATGTGATGGAGCCTACACACGGTCGGAATTTCTGACAACAAGGTCCTATCACACATTTTCCGTCGGAAAATCTGACCGTGTGTACGGGGTATCTATCACTATCACAGCAGTCCTTGTCAGTGTGTAGCAGGGAGGGAGGGCCAAATTCAATAAAGCCATTATGACACATATCTGGAAGAATTAACAGCGCCTAATTTAAACTACATGAAAAATACAAAAAAAATTTGGATATTTTTTTTTTTACTCACCTCTAAATGCCTGTTGCTAGGGGGTCCCTCGTAGTCTGCCTCTTTCAGTGCCTGGGCTGGTGACATCACTTCCGTCTCGGCACAGGAAGGGCTCAGCTCTGCTCCCTCCCTCCTGTCAATCATCTGGGACCCATTACAGGTCCCAGGTGACTGAGCGGCCAATCACGGCGCGGCGCCACTCGCGCATGCGCAGTGGGTGTCAGGCTGTGAAGCCACAGCCCGGCACCCACAGTTGCAATGCCGGCGCCGCTGATCGGGGGGGAAACGAGCGGGGCTTCGATCCCCCGCATCGCTGGACCCTGGGACAGGTAAGTGTCCAATTAAAAGTCAGCAGCTGCAGTATTTGTAGCTGCTGACTTTTAATTTTTTTTTTTGACTGGCCCTCCTTTTTAAGCAAGTATTTGTACCAGCTTTCTTAGCATTACCAACATCGGTGACAAATTCAGGTAGTTCTAACTACCACCACTTTAGGAACCTGTCATGATGGCAGCGATAGATTAATTATTGTCATTTTACAGATTACATAACTGGCAATAATGAAGGCCAACTCTGAGCTGGCTTATAGAGTATTCTAGAACTCTAGGTGGGGCATGTCTGTGCTGGGAAGCGGTTTGTGATGTTTGTGACAGCTTCCGCACAGTACTGTATCCCTGGCTCCATTCAGTTGTCAGCTGGGAGTATCCACAATTGAAAGCCAAATGTAGACAAAGGGACCAGGTATTGAAGTAATGTCATTACCCGAATATAGCATTGGCCATGTTTGGGAAATTAATTGTCAATGTGTGGGTGGAGCCTGCCAGGGGAACTGAGAAAGTAGTTCCCCATCAGGTCCACCTGGCTATTGATTGATTGATTGTGCATGGCAGTGAGCTCATTCAAAAGCTTCTATTGGACTGAATAGAAGCTATAGATCCATCCACTGCTGTGCACTGTCAATCATCAGCCATGTCCTCATGGGGAATTAGTCTGTTATTTGGCCATCAGGATCCCCCCACCCCATTACAAAACTCCTTGGCCATTTGCCTATCAGTGTAAGGGAGGGAGGAAGTGGACATAGGAGTTGCCTGGGACTGGCAGATTCATGTACCTGTCTGTGACAACACTTTTGGTGTGGCGGCCAACAGAAATCTAAAAGGTGGCTACGCCACCCTTTATGAATTCAGCAGAGTTTGCAGTGTAGTGTGATATTACAGATATACAGTGATATATACATCACCCGGGTGGGGCCAGGGATAGATTATCCAATGTACGGAAGCAGCACACACAAAGTCCATGAAGAGTTAACAGTTATTCAGACAGAAGTAAGTTAGGAGTGTCAAGGATACTTGAAGAACACAGTAGTTAGCACTAGTATAGTCTCTGATGGCAACAGACACAAATCACTAGCGGTAAAGGTACATTTACACTTGTGGTAACAGGTGCAACAACACCTCCCAGTAGAGTGCTTGTACAGTCCCTATGGAACAAGTGAAGATAGCAGTGCAGATAAGCCTGCTTGAACCGGAATGTCACGGCACCGGAACCCAGTTGGGCAGCAGTATATATTCAGGGACAGTAAGTCACAATACAGGCAGGGCCTACTTTACCAGGACAGCATCTGCTGGAGGGTGGCTGATGGACAGGGCAGAAGGCACTGGTGGCTCTAAGAGAAGCTAGGAAGATCTGCCATGGCAATTCCAGAGACTGGTGTCTTGAGTGTGTATAGCAGTATCCCTACGCTTTTTCTCCTTGTACTGGAGCCTTTCCCTAATACTCAGTCTCTCTCCCTGACAGAGTGGGTACCTGTCCCTACACTGTCCACTCGCAAAATGCATGCCAAGCCCAAGCCGAGTCCCCTATTTAAAGGGGCTACCCCAACCAAGATGGCCGCAGAACGTCATCAGGGATTGCAGCATTTAATTGGACAGCCGCTCTCCCTGTGACAACTACAGAGGCTTCAGGGTGAAAACATTCCTCTGAGTCTCCACTCCATCAGAAAAGTGGCAAGACACCACCTCCTGGATAGAGCAAAAACTATACCTGCCTAAAAGCACTATATTCAGTGCCGGATATTGCCAGTGATACTTTGCAGTCAATTGCAGTTTGTCTGGCTAGGGAGAGAAGAGTGTAAGCCAATCTGCATTCATTTTTCAATTTCACAAGACCCAGAGATTTTTATGATTTTCTCTTTATTTGTCTTAAGCATTCTTGTCTTTCTTCTCTATTAAAAAAGGGGTTTTATTTGCTTAGTGTTATGGTTTGCTGAACTGGTCAAATCTAACCTTTTTAGCCACCTGCTCAGGAAACTGTGAACCAGTGGAGCTGGTGCTCCGTTTGGGGGGGCAAGCAAACCACCCAATACACCCTCCCTCCGTCGGTCGGTCTGCACCCCAAGCCCACCCTTTTTGAAGCCAATTAGAGCCTCCAGCTCTAATCATGTGCTTTGAAAAAAAAAAACATTGGAATCCATGCGTCCGGCACCCTGCATGTAGATTAGGGACCAGGAGCATGGATTAGGGGGCAACGCCCCTGCGCCCAAAATGGTTGGGCTGCTACTGACCTGAACTTGAAGCTCATCCCTATTATCAATCATATTTACCCTCTAGTAAAGCCCTGCAGACCCAGTTGTCACAAGTGAAGTTTGAGGTCATGCATTACCATCCTTAGTCTAAACTTTCTGTCAAAAAAGCAGAGAAAGGAAAAAAAGAGAACTAAGCAAACATGATTACATTTTTATATTATTATATAAATAACTGCATCATGCTGCGGCACCCCTAACCTATATATAAAGGGCACATATATCCATGCAGCGAAAGCTACACATCTCATTGCTCTATTTTTATATCCCACAATGCTCCCCACATTATTATTGGACTCTAAAAAGTAAATGAAGACAGTGGAGGGCAGCATTGTACAGTAAGAAAAGATCCTCTCCCTTCACAGTTTTAAAAGTTAGTTACAAACCATCTGAGATTTTTTTGAAGGTTACTTTTTGTAACTCAAACTAGGATTTTTGCAATATAGGACTGCTCAACTGCACATTGAGAGCAGGCTGAAGAGAAAGCATGAATAATTCACCACTATACACACTTCACCATTACATGTAAAATGTTAATAATAAAACATAAAACATTTCAAATAATATGTGCTAATATTGTAACAAAGCTTTGAAAAAAGTATACATTCCACCATCCTTGTAGTTCTGCCCTGTCTACAGATGCTCAGGAATCCTAAAGTGCTGACTGATCACCAAGGACTGGGAGAAGATATTTTAGCCAGGATCATGGACAATTTCATTGTATCGTATGTCAGGTATTACCAGAGGATGATCTGTATTTGTAAAGGGGATGGCTTTACTTTTCAGACCAAGTGTAAGTGTACTGTCAGCACTGACAACAGATATGTCCTATTATAAATCCCAGCTCTATCTGTTATGCAAATTGATTGTGTGTCCTCAGGTACATAAGGAGAGCGGGGGAGCGAGTAACATTTACATCAACAGCTATCAATTTAGAAACAATGGATACAGTTGTGCTCTTTATTGCAATGTTCCCTTTAAGTATGAGAAATGATAATAATTATTATTATATATATTATAATATTATTGTAAATAATTGTTCTTAGCTGATTATTTGACTCATTAGTTATTATGATTTTGTTTTTCAGGTGTCCTCTCCCAGACGTTACAAGAATCAGGCCCAGGAATTGTAAAACCTTCACAACAAATAAAAATCACCTGTACAGTGTCTGGGTTTGAATTATCCACCTATGGTGTACACTGGGTTAGACAATTGCCTGAATCAAAATTGGAGTGGATTGGAGTTATATGGGCTGGCGGTAGCACTAACTATGCTGATTCACTAAAAAACAGACTCTCAATCACCAAAGACAATGCAAAGAAAGAGGTCTACCTGCAAATCAATGCAGCAGAAAATAAAGATTCTGGAACATATTACTGTGCAAGAAGCACAGCAACAAAAATAACTGACAGGCCGCTCAATATCCCATTTCATATCTATGTGGTAACCCACACAGAGGAAGAGGAAGTTTATTGCTTTTCTATTTTATTACTTTTCCTTCGAGAAAGTAGATTTTATAACACTTCAGTACAAACACCAAAAAAAAGTATAAAAAGTTATGAAAACAATGTTTAGTATGGAATCACTGTTAATTTTGAAATATTTATTATAATTTATGTTAGATACATAAATATTATTATATTTTGTGTGATCACAGTTATAAATATTAGTCTCATGCTGGCTCATGTTCTTAAATTTTCAGTCTGATGATCTGAAGAGACTGGCTTGTCTGGTATAATGCTAGTCACCTATTTATTAACACAAGATTGAATCACATTCATATGAAAATAATGACTTAATCTTGCTTTAGGGAGCAAACAGCCAAATGCCCAGTACACAAGATACGAAAATCGGAAGTAAAATTTCGTCCGACGAACAATCTGCCCATTTTTTGGATCGTTAGTATGGTGCTTTCGACAGCCGATTCCGGCTTTTCATATGACGAAAGCTGGATGTGCAAACTATAACATTTTAATCATACGTGAACACCATGTCCGAATTTCGTATAATTAGTAGTTTTTGCCCGAAAAAATCAGAAGAGCAAGACTACGCATGCTCAGAAACAAAGCTGAATTCTGTCATACGAGAGTTTTCATATGGTGAATAACCTCTTCACTTTCGACATGAGACTAGCATGCAACAAAAAAAAGACGAACGTTGTCTGAAAATCTGATTGTGTGTAAGAGGCTTTACTGACAGAGTGGATTCTCCACTTCATTTCAGCACAAACTAAACCAACAGGAGGGGAGGGGGCTTTCTATATTCTATAGACATACATTCATTTGTGTGATTAGGAGTAAGATGCTTAAGATGAAAGTTATGTATGTGGGATCTGATTTTATGTGAGAAGAGAAGCCTCAGAGTTTCATGCAAAAGCAACATTTCTCAACTAGGGTGCTGTGTCATCCTGGTTGAGAGCGGGGTTGGCAACCATCTGTAAGTATTTGGACAGTTTGTAAATTTCATCCGATTTACAAGCTGTCCATCAATGTCCATTACGGACGGCAGCAGCCCATAAAAATGGCTTTTGGCTGGCTTTGCAACTGTGCATGCGTAATTCCGAAACAGGCTGAATATCATTCAGTGATCTTTGGCACACCTGTGCTTTTCAGAGGTAGGTTGGGTCTGAGCACATGCAGTAATCATTGCATGATGTCATGGCACATTGGGCGCTCATAAAAAGCACACCGGATGCGCCATTTCCATCCAGCTGCCATTTCCAGTGCAGGAGCCTGGGAGATAAGGACACAACTCCTGCCTCGGCCGCCTGCCTCTATCTCTGTGCCTGCCTCTGCTGTAGTCTCTGCTCTGCCAACTGACTCCCTGGACCCAGACTGTACCCCAGATGAATTTGGTATGTATGGATTGTGTTACTTTATGGGGCTATGGTGAGTGGGGTGCCTGGGGCCAATAATGAATGATGAAAATGGTCAAACATGGGAGGAGCAGCACTGTGAGAGCAAAAAATAAAATACATGTGCAGCACTGTCCCTGTAGGGCTTGCTGAGTGTTGACTTCATAGGTCTCTCCCTGGTTACCAGCAGCTGGTTGTCAATGGTTCCCACTTAGGTGTAGAGGGGCCCCCACCTAGGTGCATAGGGTTTTCATGCTTGGTTGCTGAGGGTTCCCGCTATGTTGCTAGGGGTTACCGCTTGGTTGCTAAGGATTTCCCACTATGTTGCTAGGGGTTCATGCTTAGTTGCTGAGAGCTCCTACTTGTTCCACCCCTTCTCCGGCTTGTTGTTATCCAATGACCAGTCCAGGGTGTTTGGGTTTTTGTATGTAATTTGGAACTTGGATAGGAGAAGGGATAAGTGGGATACTCCAACTGAAACTATTCACAATGGATAAGGACAACTCTTTTGCTCTCACTAGCAGCAGACTTAAAGAAATACATTTTCTTCAGGACGCTCTCTCTAGCATCCTCTTTGACACCCATCCACTGACTCTACAAGCTGAAGGGGGCGGCCCTAAATAAACAGGATCCAAAGACACAGATCTGTACTCAAAGTAGGCAGAATCAGATCCTTCCTGGTGTCTCCCTTCCAGTCAGCTCTGCATAACCTCTGGGTTCAGCTTCTCTCTTTAGGCCCCTGGGTCAAGCACCCAGGGCCGCACAACTGCCTCCACGGAGGAGAGGGCAGCCTCCCCATCCCTCCTGGGCTCTGTTCCCCAGTTCAACTCACCCTTAGCACATGTACTCTGGCCTTATATACAGTATGTCATTAATGCAATGCAGCACTTTCCTTCTGCCAATTGCCAGGGCTGTAACAAAAGCTTATGCACTCACTTGTCAAGTCCCCTCCCACTGTCCAATATACGTCAGACCTTGGGCCAAAGCATGGATACAACATGCATGTATGTACTGTATATGAAGCAGCACTACTGGGGGCAAAAAAATGAATATATGGTATGCATGCATATTGGAGCAGCACTACTGGGGGCAAAAAAATCAATATATGTTATGCATGCATATTAGAGCAGCACTACTGGGGGCAAAAAAATGAATATATGGTATGCATGCATATTGGAGTAGCACTACTGGGGGGAAAAAAATACATACAAACGCTTCACCGTCAGTGCAGGTGTGCCTGGATATGCACCTGGGATCCCCCTCTCTCAGGCTGGATGGATGCCTGAAATTGCGAGGCGGGCTGACTTGGGAGGCAGCACCTCTCCTCTAGGTCCAGTCTCTTGTCCTGCCTCATGGTAACTGAAAATTCCTTCAGAAAAGCAAGATGGAGACTTTAGTTCCTCTTCTCCCAGAGCAATCTGGCTCTTGTAGTTCATGCCCCCATATAAGCCTATGGGACCATT
This sequence comes from Aquarana catesbeiana, assembly GCA_037953035.1. Classification (NCBI taxonomy): domain Eukaryota; kingdom Metazoa; phylum Chordata; class Amphibia; order Anura; family Ranidae; genus Aquarana; species Aquarana catesbeiana. Next base: position 9,547 of record JBBHAA010000639.1, on the reverse strand, counting down.
TGGTATGGGGACTACATATCCCAGGATCCTTTGCAGCTGCTGTTGCTGCTAAAGTTTTTCTGATTGGCTCCTGTAATTGGCTCTCCTTCTCCTGCCAATAGAGACACAGGGGAGGGAGCAGAGAGCGGGCGAATGCCTGTGCAAGTCAGTAAAAAGAAAAAAAGGAGGGGGAAGAAATCCTCCACAAGGACTGGCAGGCTTTCGCTCCCTCTCAGGAGACAATGTGTACTTGCGGCAGCCACCTTGGCAAGGTCATGGAAGAAACGGGGCACCCGGTACATGTGATACTACAGATATACAGTGCTATTACAGAACTATATTTAGTCTTGGATATTGCCAGTGATACTTTGCAGTCAATTGCAGTTTGTGTGGCTAGGAAGAGTGGAATATAGGCCCACCTGCATTCACTGTGGTTTCATAAGATTCTAATGCCGCGTACACACGAGCAGACTTTACGGCGGACGGGATTTCGTCGGACAATTCGATCGTGTGTGGGCTCCAGCGGACTTTGCTCAAAAGTTGGACGGACTTAGATTTGAAACATGTTTTAAATCTATCCGTCGAATTCGAGTCCGGTCGAAAAGTCCGCTCGTCTGTATACTAGTTCGACGGACAAAAAGCCACGCTAGGGCAGCTATTGGCTACTGGCTATTAACTTCCTTATTTTAGTCCGGTCGTACGTCATCACGTACGAATTCGACGGACTTTGGTGGATTGTGTGTAGGCAAGTCCGTTCATTCAGAAAGTCCGTCGTAAAGTACGTTGAAAAGTCCGTCGGGCAAAGTCTGCCGTAAAGTCCGACCGTGTGTACGTGGCATTAGGGATTTTAATGCTCTTCTCTTTATTTGTCATTAACATTTACTTTTTTTATGTTAAAAAAGGTTTTAATTTGCTTGTAGTATTTTAGGGTTGCTGTTTGCTGAACTGGTTAAAGCAGAACTCCACTTTTGTTGAGAAAACCCCCCCCCTGGGTGATCTATGTGCATTGTAAGGATTTGAACAAACTTTGTTGCAGATTCCTACCTTTTGTTATTCTAAAGAAATCCCTGTGTGTTTGTCTGTCTCCATGTGGGAAAGTGAGTTTAATGGGAGTGGTTTCATAAATATTAATCAGTTGTGCAGCTGCAGGGCTCTAATGAGGAAAGCTGCTGGGCCTGCATCCCTTTAGACATGATTTCCTATTGGGAGTATCGCACAAAAAATTACATTTTTGTTGCAGGAGATGCCTGAAATCTGACTTGTATCTTAGTGCAGACTTCTGGGAAAATCAGTGAGCCAATCACACAAGCAGAAAATTATATTTCTAGAGGGCATTCTGTACAAATTCTCTGTGCAGAACACCTCATGGTAGCCATATTGCATTGCATTTTTAGAAATTTATAGAGCTGCCGATTGGAAAGGAAAGGTAACATTCAATCACAATATGACTTGTGTCACAATTGTTTACGCTATATTACTTTTTCTTTATTTGCTATTTTTTTCCCCACGAAGGTGGAGTTACCCTTAAAGTGGTTGTAAAGTCAGAAAGTTTTTTTATCTTAATGCATTCTATGCATTAATCACTTACTGACTGGCTCACGCCGTTATACGACAGCAGAGTGGCACCGCTGCGCAAATCGCCGTACCTATATGGTGGCTCCTTTAAGACCCATAGCAGACGCGCACCCGCTGCATGGCGGGGGACCCGATGTGTGTGGCCAGCGGGCGAAATCTTGGCCACGAAAGCCAGAATGGGGATTTGTGTATGCTAACACACAAATCCCTGTTCTGACAGGGGAGGAGAGACTACTTAGTAGGAACAATGATCTGGCTCCTCCTCCTCCTCAGTTCCATTCCCTCACAGTTAGAAACACAGCTAGGGAACACATTTACCCCTTGATTGCCCCCTAGTGTTAACCCCTTCCCTGCCAGTGATATTTACACAGTAATCAGTGCGTTTTTATAGCACTGATCGCTGTATAAATGTCAATGGTCCCAAAAAAGTGTCAAAAGTGCCTGATCCATCCGCCACAATGTTGCAGTCCTGCTAAAAATCGCAGATCACCGCCATTACTAGTAAAAAAAAAAATAAAAGTAATAAGAATCCCATAAATCTATCTATTTTGTAGATGCTATAACTTTTGCGCAAACCAATCTATATACGCTTATTGTGATTTTTTTTACCAAAAGTATGTAGAAGAATACATATTAGCTTAAACTGATGAAGAAATTTGTTTTTAAAATATTTTTTTAAATTTTTATTATAGCAAAAAGTAAAAAATATTGTTTTATTTTTCTAAATTGTCGGTCTTTTTTTGTTTATAGGGCAAAAAATAAAAACTGCAGAGATGAGCAAATACCACCAAAAGAAAGTTCTATTTGTGGGAAAAAAGGACGTCAATTGTGTGACAGATCTAGCCAGGACAGAGGCTTTTGGAGGGAACTGAATGCTAGCCTCTTGCAGACCGATTATGGGCCCTGGCATTTGGGGCAACGGTGCTCTTTGTGAGCTGTATGCCTGGGTTCTCTTGAGGTTGTGTTACTTTGGATTCAGGTTCATATCCCCCCAAGAGACACAGACTCTGGGAACCCTGTATTTGCCATATTATAAACAGTGACTGATTCATACTGTTGGGACACATACTGTTAGATGCTAATGTCATCAACTCCAGCCACTTATCTGTTGTCTTCTATAATGTAAATTAGTCTAGTCTGGCTTGCCACAGCTTCTAAGAGTATTTCACCCATTGTTGCTTGTTCTAATTAACCTTGCTAATGTATGCAGGAGTTCTGTGTTGATAATGTTGATTGTCTTCTGAGCTAAAAGAGACAGCAAGTCTGTCCTAAAGGTCATGTCTCTTAGTCACTTAGGCTGTCTAAAGGATTAGATAATTAACTCATGTTAATTAGGTTTCTGGTTACAGTTTGTCATCTTACTGTATATATTTGTGTAAAATCTCAAATAAAAGTAGATTCCTGATGTACTCCAAGACTGGTGTGGTCTGATGTTTTACCCTACACTGAGCTACAACTAGTGAATTGGAAAGCTAAGGGGTCTTGGATTGTGTGGTACCGGACAGAGGAAGCATTTACTGCGGACATCTTGGGTACGGGGTCCGTCACAAATTGTATTTGGGTACAACATCAGTGCCATAGCGCAAAAAATGGCCTGGTCAGGAAGGGGGTAAATCCTTCTGGGGCTGAAGTGGTTAAGATATAAAAATGCTCTGTGTGCATACTTACCTGAGCCCATCTCAATCCAGTGATATTGCAGGAAAGTCTTGGCTGCTCGGGACTCTCTCTCCTCATTGGCGGCGCCATTTGCTCCCGCTGCTGTCAAAGTCAGTGAGCCAATTAGGAGAGAGAGGGGGCGGGGCTTGACCGCGGTTCCTTGTCTGAGTGGACACAGAGCAGCGGCTTGGCTCGGGTTCCCCCATAGCAAGCTGCTTGCTGTGGGGGCACTCAGCAGGAGGGAGGGGCCAGGAGCGCTGGCGAGGGACCCGAGAAGAAGAGGATCTGGGCTGCTCTGTGCAAAACCACTACACAGAGGAAATAAGTATAATATGTCTGTTATTTTTAAATGAAAAAAAACTGAGGCTTTAGTATCACTTTAAATATAGCCATTTAGTTGCTTGCTTGGCAAACTGCAAACAGTTGATTGCAGTTTATGCAAATGATCAGAACAAATCTGGCCATTTAGTTTACCTGTTCAATGAATCGTGGACATGCAGGGTTTGGATGTGAACCCTGCATGTCCACCATTGTGGTCTTCATCCTGTTGGGGGGGTGTTAGGAAGAGCTAATTCTGCTAAACTGCGCTATAGTTTTGTTGACTACAGTACTGGGCTACATGGGCTTCTTTTGTATTCCACCTTTGTTTACTTTCACAGTTTTATTTTTACATCCGACTGCCTTTTTTAGTACTTTTTTCGGTATCACAAGTGTCAATGCTTATTAGCTGCTGAGCCAGCCTTTTTTTGTGAATTATTGAGGTCTTCCTTCATTTTACTTTTTATTTTGTTTGCTACTAAGCATACAGTCGATGCTGAACAGATCTTGGAGCTGCCATTTGTACACAGCACCATACAACGTTGCTGTGCGATAACCAGTTTGCACAAAAGAACCACACAATCACAACCAATCACAACCATATTGTCATGGTAAAAATAGTGGTAATGCAGTGCGCTTAGCATGCCACATTGAACAGTGGGTGTGGCCAAATTGCTCTTGCTGACATCATTGCCCTGCCCTCCAGTTATACAGAACCTGCCCCCCAGACAGCCGCTCGCAGCTCCCGGATGGCAACAGATTTGTGTGTGACTATCTTGGTTACTTGGGGAGCCACAGCCTGGTCTAAATAATTTGTCCTGGTTTTAGCCTGCCTGAAACCCGGACACATGATTCAAAACCCAGACTGCCTGGGTGAATCCCGGACAGGTGGCAACCCTACTCAGAGTACCAGCCACTTGGGTACTACATGCATGCGCAAGCATTTTTTACTGCATCAGCTGCATCCATCAAGAGATGAGCGTTTATCAAGGGGCTCAAAGGCCTTCCTTTTTCCATAT
>JBBHAA010000638.1:1087500-1193487 GCA_037953035.1 Aquarana catesbeiana | reverse complement strand
CCGCCCAATGCATTTTTCCCCATAGGTCATCATCTGTGTATCTTATGTTTACATTAACGTTTTTAGCCGATTTACACTAGGTGGCTTTCCTTGCTTTAATTACATGGGGAATGGGGACACTCGATTAGATTATATATATATGGTCACTGTTGTCTCTACTAATCTTGGAGAGAAAGCCAGCCTAATTTATTGGAACCAATGGGTGTGAACTTAATGTTCCCGGTGGAAGTGTTTTCGACAGGCGAATCAGACTCTGTAGTGGGGTCATTTGAGTCTGGTAAGAGTGTATTTCTTACAAAGGTGATGACTCACGTGGTGGCTACAATTATGGAGTAGCATGACCTCTGCACAATATCAGTGGTGTTTTCCTATTGGATTTGGACAATTTTATATACTCTATTCACCTTTGCCAGATTACATTTTTGATATGGACTTTTGTTTGTAGCAATTTATTTTCACTATATTATCATGGCAACATATATGATATACACTATATTACCAAAAGTATTGCAACACCTGCCTTTACACGCACATGAACTTTAATGGCATCCCAGTCTTAGTCGGAAGGGTTCAATATTGAGTTGGCCCACCCTTTGCAGCTATAGCAGCTTCAACTCTTCTGGGAAGGCTGTCCACAAGGTTTAGGAGTGTCTATGAGAATGTTTGACCATTCTTCTAGAAGCGCATTTGTGAGATCAGGCACTGATGTTGAAGAGAAGGCCTGGCTCACAGTCTGCGCTCTAATTCATCCTAAAGGTGTTCTATCAAGTTGAGGTTAGGACTCTGTGCAGGCCAGTCAAGTTCCTCCACCCCAAACTCGCTCATCCATGTCTTTATGGACCTTGCTTTGTGCACTGGTCCAAATCCTTTGGTGGAGGGGGGATTATGGCGTGGAGTTGTTTTTCAGGGGTTGGGCTTGACCCCTTAGTTCCAGTTAAGGGAACTCTTAAAGCATCAGCATACCAAGACATTTTGGACAATTTCATGCTCCCAACTTTGTGGTAACAGTTTGGGCTTGGCCCTTCCTGTTCCAACTTGACTGCGCACCAGTGCACAAAGCTAGTTACATAAAGATATGGATAAGCAAGTGGAGGGGAGGAACTTGACTGTCCTGCACAGAGTTCTGTGTTCTAGAACACCTTTGGAATGAATTAGAGCAGAGACTGCGAGCCAAGCCTTCTCGTCCAACATCAGTGCCTCACAAATGCGCTTCTGGAAGAATGGTCAAACATTCCCATAGACACACTCCTAAACCCTGTGGACAGCCTTCCCAGAAAAGTTGAAGCTGTCATAGCTGCAAAGGTTGGGCCATGTGCGTGTAAAGGCGGGTGTCCCAATAATTTTGACATTATAGTGTACATGTTTATTTAGTTTGTCTTACTATTGGTTGCCAGCAGCTGTGTTTATATTATCACTATCTTTTGCTTTTTTTGTAGTAATGGATATCCTCTGATTTTGTTTGTTAGGAAAACAGGCACAAAAATAGTAAAAAAAAAAAACATTTTTTAAAAATTCAGCTTTATATTTCTTGCTATTACCAAAACCTACTACCAAAAAAAACAACCCAAAATTATTTCTCCTACTCCTAACGATCACAGCGATACCACATATGTGTATGATATTTGTTGATTGTACCCATAGTAGCGCCCAGAAACAATAGTGCGCATTTTGCTTTTTCATACTACATAAAACACACTGACACTAACTCACATTGATACTACATTTAAAAATGTTTTTTTTTTTTATCCTACCTAAAATACAATGACCTTGATCTTTGACCCTGACCTTGGTTGGTTGGTTGGTTGGACTTGTGTCTTTTTTTCAACCAGACTAACTATGTAACTATATTTAACCTTGACCCTAAAGCCTCGTACAAATGGTTGGATTTTCCGCCATCAGCCTGTCATTACACAATTCCCGTCGGAAAATCCGATCGTGTGTGCACGGCTTTACCCTGACCTAGATCATTTATTTTTATTTGTCTATTATTATTTTTTTTACACACAATTTTTGCACGGAGAAAAAGATACAATGTATTATTTCACTATTCAAGAGTAAAAAACAATAAAGGGGCAAGCTGTATAGTGACTGATCACAGTGTCTGCAAGGGGAACATGGAGACTACAGGGGGATGTGTCAGCAGGAGATAGGGAAACAGCAATACACTGATTTTCCCAGTTAAGAGCTGTGCATTGGGGGGCGTCAACACAAGTCTTGACTATTGGAAGACGGGCAGGTTGAGTTCCCAAGTAGAATGCAAAGAAGAACACTTACCACACTGGAATAGATGTGCTTCAATGCCTAGTGTGGTCAATTTGAAATAGGAAAGCAGAAAGACTGGCAGGATCACCAGGTATTTCACACAAAGGAAGCAATTCAAAGAGAACAGCATACATGTTATTGGTACCTTGGTGCTTACCTAGTGTTTTATCAGGCAAACTTTTCTGGATCTAGTATTGTTTTTCTTTATTTTCAAAATATATATAATAAATTAATTGTTATCATCCCAGTCCTTAGAAAATGAGAGGAGAGGCAGAAATGATAGCAACATGTGGAATGGTGATTTTGCTTCTAATGCTTAGATTTAAATATAGGCTGTAGCTAAAGACAATACCATGGTTTTTATTTTTACATATGTAAAAAGGTGCTTAAAGGGGTTGTAAAGGTTCCTTCTTTAAAAAAAAAACAAAAAACAAACATGTCATACTTACCTCCACTGTGCAGCTCGTTTTGTACAGAGTGGCCCCGATCCTCGTCTTCTGAGGTCCCTCAGTGGCTGTCTCGGCTCCTCCCCGCATCAGCTAACCCCCGTTCTGGGAAGTGCTCTCCCAAGGGGGTTAGCCTGCGGGCTCGCTCCCGTGATACAGTCGGCGGCTATAGCCGCCGACTGTATAACTCGGCCCCGCCCCCCAGCGCGCCGCATCATTGATTTGATTGACAGGAGCGGGATCCTATGGCTGCGCTGCTATCAATCATCCAATGAATGAGCCGAGAAGCCCGGTTGAGAAGCCAGCGGGACTTTCGAGGGCTCAGGTAAGTAAACGGGGGGTCTGTTGGGTCGCTAATCGTCCGATGTTTCTTCACCTTAATGCATAGATGCATTACGGTGAAAAAACATGTATCTTTACAACCCCTTTAAGCCCTGGTGCACACCAGTTCGGCTTTAAAATTTCACTACTTCAGCGCAATTACAAAGCCGCAGATCAGTGAGATTTAGACCTCCTATTTAATTGCAGCTTGCAACAAAATCACAAAAAAGTAGAGCAGGAACCTTTTTCAAAGTCGCTGCAACTTGAGTCACAACAATTTGAATGATATTATTGCCAGCAATGGGGTGCAACTTGTCATGTGATTTTGAACTGTCAAATTGCATGACAAATCACACTTGTGTGAACCAAGCCTTAGGCAGGAAAGACATTTGCAGTTGTTAAACTTGAATAATCTTAATGGGAAGTTGGGAATGCCAAATGTGGAAACAAGAACCTATGCTCACAATTTGTGGTACTGTAGTTCGACACTGTATGAGAATCAAAGAGTAATGAGCAAACTACAATATAGTTCACCACTCTGTAAAGGGCCTCCAAAATGGAAAGAGTCCTTGAGCAACTTAAAAAACATAGCCGATTCTACTCTTCCTTTGCATGGGGCCCAATTTCTTGCAGTCATCATAAGGACTGTGGTTCCAGGCCCTTGTGCTTACTGCTGGTGGGATACTCAATGTGCCTTTTAAACAAGTAGTTGTAGCTAATAATTGCCAAGAACGTATTTTACTTTACTTCTTGGAATGGGTTGCCTGTCTTAGTCAAGTGGAGTTAAAGAACCACAGACCTTCCTTCTATCAGGTATTATTTATTTTTTATATACACAAATTAGATGTGCTTCTGTTGCGGTAAGGATCTCACTTTTTGCTTAATTTTCAAGAGATTTGGAAGAGAGGACTCCTTGTATAATGCAACATTACTACTACACTCCCTCATCCATGTCTTTATGGGCCTTGCTTTGTGCACTGGTACTCAGTCATATTGGAACAGGAAGGGGCCATCCACAAAGTTGGGAGCATGAAATTGTCCAAAATGTCTTGGTATGCTGACGCCTTAAGCGTTCCCTTCACTGGAACTAAGGGGCCAAGTCCAACAAGCCCAACCCCTGAAAAACAACCCCACACCATAACAGCACAGAATCCTGACCTCAACCTGATAGAACACCTTTGGGGTGAATTAGAGTGGAGACTGCGAGCCAGGCCTTCTCTCCAACATCAGTGCCTGATCTCACAAATGTGTTTCTGGAAGAATGGTCAAACATTCCCATAGACACACTCCTAAACCTTGTGGACAGCCTTCCCAGAAGAGTTGAAGCTGTTTTAGCTGCAAAGGGTGGGCCAACTCAATATTGAACCCTACGGACTAAATGCCCTGTACACATGGTCAGATTTTCCGACGGTAAATGTGTGATATGACCTTGTTGTCGGAAATTCCGACCGTGTGTGTGCTCCATCACACATTTTCCATCGGAATTTCCGACACACAAAGTTTGAGAGCTTGCTATAAAATCCGTTGTCGGAAGTTCAGATCGTGTGTACACAAATCCGAGGCACAAAATGCCACACATGCTCAGAATAAATTAAGAGATGAAAGCTATTGGCTACTGCCCCGTTTATAGTCCCGACGTACATGTTTTACGTCACCGCGTTTAGAACGATCAGATTTTCCAACAGCTTTGTGTGACCGTGTGTATGCAAGACAAGTTTGAGCCAACATCCGTCTGAAAAAATCCATGGATTTTGTTGTCGGAATGTCCGATCAATGTCCGACCGAGTGTACGGGGCATTTGACTGGGATGCCATTAAAGTTCATGTGCGTGTAAAGGCAGGCATCCCAATACTTTTGGTAATATAGGGTATGTCAGGATGGGCCAAATGCTCAGTACATGCCCCGCTTATCAGTCCAAGCCACGCTTGTTCTGGTAACATTTCCCATTAGCTTCTTCCTAGCTTGTTATTGGTCAGTAGGATTTCAATTCAATTACTGTCTAAAAAAAATAGTCTGGGCATGTTAAACTTCTTGTATTCTACTATGATATATAAAGACTTATGCCCCGTACACACGGTCGGATTTTCCGATGGAAAATGTTCGATCGGAGCACGTTGTCGGAAATTCCGACCGTGTGTGGGCTCCATCGGACATTTTCCATTGGATTTTCCGACACACAAAGTTGGAGAGCAGGAGATAAAATTTTCCGACAACAAAATCCGTTGTCGGAAATTCCGATCGTGTGTACACAAATCCGACGGACAAAGTGCCACGCATGCTCAGAATAAATAAAGAGATGAAAGCTATTGGCCACTGCCTCGTTTCTAGTCCCAACGTACGTGTTTTACGTCACCGCGTTCAGAACGATCGGATTTTCCGACAACTTTGTGTGACCGTGTGTATGCAAGACAAGTTTGAGCCAACATCCGTCGGAAAAAATCCTAGGATTTTGTTGTCGGAATGTCCAAACAAAGTCCGACCGTGTGTACGGGGCATAATGCTTTCAGTACAGCAGCCTTTTAACACATACAGAAAGTGAAATTACATTTTAATCTTAGGCTGAAATTAACTGAACTTGCTTAACTTACTACACTCTAAAAATATCTGTCTGGTGATTTCAGCACTAAAAGCCCAAAGGCTTCTTTCACAGTACATTACCAAGTTTACGCCTAATCTGAGGTCATTTAGTCATAAGTCGGGGAGTGTGACATTTCAAACTAGTCTTGGCAATACGTTAGGACTGTTTCCAGTCAGAATACATTGTGGTAGACGTACTGTGTACACTTTAAACACACAATGCTGAGCTCTCATAGGCCAGTCATTTCTTCCCGTCTGCAGCTACTGCACAGATCTGGCACAAACCTTCTAACTGTAGCCGCATTGTGCATTATACATTATTTCAACAGATTCCAAAGGCATTAAATAATGGGAAAGACTCTCTGGCTATCGTTTTACATAGGTTTATGTAAAAAATAAAAGAGGAATGTTAAATAACAATGAAATGCAGTCAGACCACGATACATTACTCATAATAAAGCAATATTAACTAACACGCTACGCTTACTCCATTGTCTTACAAGGATGTAAGGTATGAAATATTTAAGAAAAGCTCCAGGCGGCCATAAAAAAAAAGTCCAATTATACATTAAAGCAGTAGTAAACTGCAAAGAAAAAACTAAAAAAAAAATGGTCTCCTAGCACATTATGAAAGAGTTACTTTAGAATGAAGCGCTTTAGTCCACTGTCACCGCTGACAGGGCTTCTATCTTCACCCGATCTTTCCTCTGGGTTCACAGTAAATGGCCAGGCCGCAATGACATCACTCTCGCGCACATGTCACGGCCGCATCACGGCTCTCTCAATGGATGGCATGCTGTCCGTTAAGAGTGCACTGCTCATGCACCGGTGTTAACGGCTACTACTGTTGTAAATATCTCCTAAACAGTGCATGTTTGGGAGATATTTACTGTAACTACAGATACGCCGTATCCTAGGCTTACCTATAGGTACAAGTAAACAAGGTGGGCTTTACTATCATTTAAAATAAGAAACCATTGTTTGTATTTATTTTTAGATACAAGTTGTATATGCCTGAGCATAAATTTATACTAGCAACCTGTAATCCTTTGCAGAGCAGCATTCACGCTGGGGAAAATTAGGCCTATAGCCAGTGAGGGACCTATGTCTTTGTACAAGGGCTGTCAGGCTAATGCTGTTAAAGAAGAGTTCCATCCAATTTTGAGAGGTCTTAAACGAAAGACCACCTCTCCACCCCTCATTTTTGGATATTTAAAAAAAATGTTTTTCTTTTTCTAGTACCTTTTTTGGAAGTACTACTTCCGATCCAGCCGGGCCGTGGCCCAGGACATTACATCCTCTTCTACGGCGAGCCCCCTGTTGTCTTCTGGGACCTGTGGTTGTCCCAGAAGACAAGCTGGCCATTCACAAAGCGCCAGGTGACTTGCGGAAATCGGCATTGAAGCTGCAAGGCTCCACTGCCGGTTTCCCTTAGTTGGAATGGCGGTGCCTGCACCCGATCCGATGGACGGATCAGCCTCGGGGGCGACATCGCGGGCTCCCTGGACAGGTAAGTGTATTTATTAAAAGTCAGCAGCTAGAGTGTTTGTAGCTGCTGACTTTAAAACTGGAACACCGCTTTAACATGCTTACTGGAGGGGCTGCAAATAAACTTATACTGCTGCTCATTCATTGGCCATTTAACTATAGTATAGTTATCCTTCAGGCTTCATGCACATAGTCGCATTTGCCAGTACAGCATAAAAAGGCTGCATATTTCTGGACTGGTGACTGGGTAAAGTTGCCCATAGACATGAGTGGGTGAAGATGGCCATACACAACTATGTATCACTATTATCAAAAGGTATAGCATGCGCACAGACTTAGCTTCCTGAATGCACACTACCTGATTGCGGGATATTATATTAAAATGGTTGTAATGCTACGTACAGTGTCCTTCACCCATTCATGTCTAAGGGTGGCTGCAAATGCACCCATGTGCATGTAGCCTTATAGCAAAACTTTACCCATAACAACTTGATAAAAAAGAATCGTCTTTAGCAAGCAACATACATTCTACAATTATAATTATGCTACCAGAATTAGTGTGTGCTGTATATTGTCCCCTGCATTGTTCCTGTTTCTTCTTGCTGAAGGCTGCCATTTTGTTGAAGCCCGGAGCACCTGAGCAGCAGTAAATTTTTAGGCTGTCAGCAGATCTGCCTCTACATTTTTGGTACAATATCAAAAAATAGAGAGCAACTGAGCATGTGTAGAGCATGGTATATTACTGGATTTTAAACAGTATAGACACTTATTTTTAATGTTTTACAAAGTATTACCTGCAAACTTGGCCAGCCTGAAGTGATGCAGCAGGACTGACTTACATTTCTGACTAAAGTTCCATTCCATTGCTCATGTTAGCTCACCCCCTAACCCCTAAGGCATAGTTGCCAACATTGTAAAAAAAATTTTAGGGACATTTTTTGGCTGTAGGCGGAGTCTTGTTATAATCAGGGGGTAGGGCATGAGTTTGTGGGGCGTGGCATAGGGGGAAAGAAAAAATGCGGCACACGAAGTGTGCCACGGCGAAAATGGGGGTGGTTTACGCGAAATAGTGGGCATGTCTTAAATGGGCATGGCTCAAAGGGGGTGTGGTTAGAGTCTGAGATGAATGAGGGATGGAGAGGGAAAGGGGGGGAGAGGAATGGAGGGACAGCAGCCCCAGATCCTACACAACAATGGAAATATGTGTATTCTAGAAAGTTTAACAATCAGCAGATAAAGATACTCCAAACACCTGGTGTTAGCACTTCAATCATCCCAACACCAGGGTTGTTATGGTGTCAGGATGATTGAAGTGCATTATTTCTATTATTACATTGTAATATAAAATTAAATCATTCAACTCACCATAATGCTAAATCAGTGGGATCCCTGAGTGTGTCACTAGCCACGTTGCCTGCCACCAGCCGTCCGTCCTTGCATCAGGTGTCCCAGCAGAGTCCGTCCTTGCATCAGGTGTCCCAGCAGAGTCCGTCCTTACATCAGATGTCCCCAGTGGAGCCTCCCCTTACATCAGATGTCCCCAGCGGAGCCTCCCCTTACATCAGATGTCCCCAGTGGAGCCCCCCTCACACCAGGAGTCCCCAGCGGAGCTCCCCTCACACCAGGAGTCCCCAGCAGAGCCCCCCTCACACCAGGAGTCCCCAGCGGAGCCCCCCTCACATCAGGAGTCCCCAGTGGAGCACCCCTCACACCAGGAGTCTCCAGTGGAGCCCCCCCTCACATCAGGAGTCCCCAGCGGAGCCCCCCTCACACCAGGAGTCCCCAGCGGAGCCCCCTCACACCAGGAGTCTCCAGCGGAGCCCCCCCCACATCAGGCGTCCCCAGCGGAGCCCCTCTCACATCAGGAGTCCCCAGCGGAGCCCCCCCTCACATCAGGAGTCCCCAGCGGAGCCCCCCTCACATCAGGAGTCCCCAATGGAGCCCCCCTCACATCAGGAGTCCCCAGCGGAGCCCCCCTCACACCAGGAGTCCCCAGCGCAGCCCCCCCTCACATCAGGAGTCCCCAGCGGAGCCCCCCTCACACCAGGAGTCCCCAGCGGAGCCCCCCTCACATCAGGAGTCCCCAGCGGAGCCCCCCTCACATCAGGAGTCCCCAGCAGAGCCCCCTCACATCAGGAGTCCCCAGCGGAGCCCCCCTCACACCAGGAGTCCCCAGCGGAGCCCCCCTCACATCAGGAGTCCCCAGCGGAGCCCCCCTCACATCTGGAGTTCTTAGCGGAGCCCCCTCACATCAGGAGTCCCCAGCAAAGCCCCCCTCACATCAGGAGTCCCCAGTGGAGCCCCCTCACATCAGGAGTCCCCTGCGGAGCCCCCCTCACATCAGGAGTTCCCAGCGGAGCCCCCCTCACATCAGGAGTCCCTAGCGGAGCCCCCCTCACACCAGGAATCCCCAGCGGAGCCCCCCTCACATCAGGAGTCCTCAGTGGAGCCCCCCTCACATCAGGAGTCCCCAGCGGAGCCTTGCTCACATCAGGAGTCCCCAGTGGAGCCCCCCTCACACCAGGAGTCCCCATCAGCAGAGTCTTCTTTACATCTGGTGCCCCCCTGTGACATCCAGACTATATGGCCCCCCGTGACATCCAGACTATACAGCCCCCCGTGACATCCAGACTGCCCCCCCTGTGACATCCAGACCACCCCCTGTGACATCCAGACCACCCCCTGTGACATCCAGACCAACCCCCCGTGACATCCAGACCAACCCCCCGTGACATCCAGACCAGCCCCCCCGTGACATCCAGACCAGCCCCACTGTGACATCCAGACCAGCCCCCCTGTGACATCCAGACCAGCCCCCCCTGTGACATCCAGACCGGCCCCCCCTGTGATATCCAGACCGCCCCCCGTGACATCCAGACTGGCCCCCCCGGGACATCCGGACTATACGGCCCCAAAGTTGGTCGAGCGGAGCCGCATGGTTACAGTAGAGATTGAGCTGTGGCACCGCCCATCCCCCACCCCTTTCCATAACAGGTCACAGAGACTGGCAGCGGGGTGGAGCGGGCTGGGGGTGGGCAGCACCGCAGCTCAATCTCTATTGTAGCCATCAGTAGCCAGCCTACGGTCTCCTTGAACATGGCGGCCGGCGGAGACTTTGCTGGGCGCGGACCACTAGCGGACGGCGGCGAAAATTGGGAAAAAATAATTTCTCAGGACATCTCCCGTGAAACTATTAGATCAGGAAAAGGGTCTAAATCCCAGGAATGTCCCGAGAAATTCGGGACAATTGGCAGGTATGCTAAGGCTGGCCATAGATGTCTCGTTTTTCGATCAGCCAGATTAGCTGAACCAGCGAACTTTGATTCATCTTTGGGCAACTTTATACTGACGTTATCTGTGCTCCCTTGCTGATCCTTCCTCCAATGCAGCCAGGGATAGCAGTCAAACCCTAACCCATTACCTGCCCTATTTTAACAAATATTTTATATTGTAATACAAGGTTTTTCCTGGTACATGAAGCAAACCTGCCCCTACAGCCTCTTGTACAGCAGGCCACAACAAGCAACCAGAAATAATTTTTCATTCATTGATGTAGATACACTATACTGATAAATTTTTGGAATATCTGTAGCTTAACAACAAATAACTCCTCTGCAACATACAGCCTTTAGCCCTCATTCACATTGAATGTGGCTTTGAAGTAGTGCAAATTCGTCTGAAGTTGCACAATTTCAAAGCCACATGTCAGTGCGACTTTAGGTGTGATTCGGAAGACAATTGTGTGGCTTCATGCACAGATGTCTATCCAAGTCACACCCAAAATCGCCAAAAGTAGTGCAGGAACTACTTTTTCAAATTGATGCGGCACCGCAAAGTCGGCATCACACCGATTTGAACACTGCCATTGCCGACAATAGGGCGCGACTTGTCATGCGATTTGACCTGACAAATCGCATGACAAGTCACTCCGGTTGTAAGGGGGGCTTATGTTGCCATTATTTAAACATAAACAAAGCAGAAATAGTTCATACAGCTGCTCACCTGTACAATGAAATTGCAGCCTTTGCATTCTTTGATAGTTAAAAGGAAAAGAGATGTCCTCCAGGTGCAGCGTGGGAAGTAAGGTCTCTATCAGAATGGCTCATAGTGAATTCTGGCATGCCTGGCACAGACCCCATCACCTCGCTCCTAATGGAGTACACCCTTGTCCTTTCTATCTAATGCAGTGGGACAAAAGGATGCAAAGGCTGCACTAGTATTTTACTTTAATTTCAAAGCCCAACAACAACCAGCTGTTGCCTTATAAGTTTATGTTAAATCTCCATTAATAGCTGTAAAATATTGTAATTAGGAATATATTTAATTTAGCTTGTATCTATGCAGGCCGGAACATATTATCTTCACATATATCTCTGGTAGACCAGACAAGTCAGTGCCTAGGCTTGTGTATACAAACAATGTGATCCAAACCTCATTGTTTTACACATACTCACTTCAAAGGATCCCATGCTGGGATATGCAATGAAGGGAGGCCAACCCAGAATCAATACTTAACTACCTGGGAACATTCAAGTTAATCTCCTGCTCAGAATAGTCACAAGGATTTGCATTAAAGGGGACTGACTTATGCAAAGTATAGGGGAGCTCACCAATCAGAGCCACTCTATGCCAACCAATGAGGCATCAGCCTATAATGATATACACAGACTACATGAGAGGTAAACACACATTTGATGGGAGAGTAGCCATCAGAATGGAACCAGGGTTGCCAACCTCCCGAAGCATTTTTTACTGACAAAACATGGAAATTTTACTGACGGAGTACATTTTTTACTGGCAACCTGAAAAATTACAGAACTCCTATTGAAAACTAACACAGTGAATATTTTAACAGTAAAAACATGATGTGGAAACACTGACAATACCCATAACAAAGTAATTTGCATGAGTATACTTAAAAAGTCAACACAGCATGAAATGATCAGCCCCTGATATTTACTGACAGTTGTAAAAAAGATCACAGATTTTTACAAACTATCAGTAAATGTACTGGCGGTTGGCAACCCTGAATGGAACCTTGGTGGAAAGGGTAATTATGAGAAAGGTCTGCCCTTTACTGGTAACTAAATATGTTTGTTGATTAATGTTTTAAGGAATATACTCTGTATTCCTTCATGTAATTCTCTTATTTTTACCTAATATTTTCTTCCTTGGTGGAGGCTATAGATAGATGGTTGTGTATTAGTTAGACTTTCAACTACTCACCAATAAATGTTGTTATTGTGTTAAAGCTTTCACTCATGGTCAAAGAACTCATATAACCCAAATCATATCTGAGAGATATTAAATCTTAAATATAGTACACGGGTAACACAGCTTTCCTGACAAACTCCATGGCAGCAACGTGTGGGTTTAGTCCCGCCTTTACTACCCTATAGGACACTACTCCCATAAATCTTTGCTCCCTGCCCCTGGCCGTCTACTTGTTTTGGTCCTCCTCCGCAAGGACCTAGTGGTGGTCTTTCTACCCGAAGATGTTTATCCCCATGATCAAGGTTGGCTGAGCTGCGACTTTGGGATTGGATAGTCGCATTACTCTGCTAAGCCCTAGTGAAGGCTGAGTTACGCAAGTGACGCTAATCGCGCATGCGCACTGGCGTATCTCAGCGCGGGTGGTGACGTCACAGGGGTGCCCTATTTAAATAGGGCAAATAGCCTGCAGGCTTTGGGAATGCTTGTGAATGCTTGGAAATGCTTGGAAATGCTTTGCAGGCTATTGTGTGTGACTTCCCCATACCCCAGTGAGTCAGCTACTGGTAAGTGGCTTTTTTAGACAGGAGGGCAGGCTCTCTCTGTCCCTTATACTGATTTCATGTTTTTTGCAGCCCGAATGGATATTGCTGGAGACATGGATTTCCCACCGCCTGCCTGTGGCCAGCCTCCTCTTAAAAGGTATCGGGACTGGTTTGCCATTCCTGAAGGACCAGTGGTCTGAGGGGGGGGGGGGGGGTAATTTTGTCTGGTTAACGTTTCTCCTGACTATTCTGTTTTCTGTGGTTCTTTTTCTTTTGTGCTTTAGCCCTTCTAGGTCAGAACAGCAACGCAGCTCTCACAAAGGAAGTGACTCTTCTAAATCACATCACCGGCAATCCTCTTCCAAATCTAAAAATTACAGTTCCCCCTCAAAATCGGGACACCGTAGCGATGAACGCTCTCATTCCTCGGTGGCGCACTCCAGTCTCCAGCCAGTGTCTGCTGAGGATGCAGAATACAAGTACCTGCAGGTAAATCTCTGTGCGATCCCTGCTTCGTCAAAGCATCCAAAGAGAGAGGGGATACAAGTCAGCAACTTAAAACCCTAGTTGAGAGGGTCCATCAGGCTTGGTGGACGCCCTGACTGAGAAATGGTGGTTCACCAGAGCCTATGCCTTCCCACCAACTCCTATGATCCTTCAATTCCTGAAAAGATTCAGGTCGGAGATAGCAGAGGTGATAGCTATAATTCCCTACTGGCCCAACAGGCCTTGGTTTCCTCTCTTAACGCTCCTCAGTGTCCGGGATCCGATTCCTTTACCATCCAGACCAGACCTTCTGTCTCAAGGATCGAGACTACATCCTTGCTCGGATCACCTGCGCCTAAGGGCTTGGTTTTTGAAAGGGGAAGGTTGGAGGTGATAGGCTGCCCTGAAGAAGTCATTCCCACTCTCCTTAGTGCAAGAAGAAACAGTACCAATCAGGTATATGAGAGGATTTGGTCGAAGCTTGCCAGCCATATGTCTTCCAGGTCCAATTCCTGTAATAATCCGGCAGTTCAGGACATTCTAAGTTTCCTGCAAACAGGTTTGGATATTTCACTATCCGTCAGTTCTCTTCGTGTCCAGGTTTCTGTAATTTCAGACTTCTCTGGAGTCACATCCTCTGATCCAACAGTTCTTTAGAGGGGCAGTCAGGCTTAGGCCACAGAGAAGACCCAGATTCCCCAAATGGGACCTTCCGTTAGTTCTGGATTTCTTTTCACAACTTGACAAATCACTCTCAGTCAGAGAATTAACCCTCAAGACCTCTTTTCTGACAGCCATAACTTCGGCGAAGAGGGTCTCGGAAATTCAATCTCTAGGGTCAAAGGAACCTTTTATCACTTTTTTTCCGGACAGAGTGGTCCTAATTCCAATGCTAGGGACGAATCCCAAAGTTACCTTGGTCTTTCACGAGAACCAGGAAATCACGCTCCCTACCTTTAACTCTGATGGGAGTCTGGATCCACACCCTCTTGATATGGGAGCTACTCTCAAACAATATCTGGAAATTATGACCTCTTTTCCTCAATCTGACTCTCTCTTTGTTCTGTTCCATGGGAAGAATAGAGTGGAGCAAGCTTCCGTCAGATCCATCGCGGCTTGGGTGGTCCAAGCCATCCAATGGGCTTACAGAGAGAAGGCCTTGGCTCCTCCTGACGCGGTTACAGCACACTCTACTAGAAGTCTTTCAACCTCTTGGGCGGCTTCACGTCATGTTGCACCTGAAGTGATCTGCAGAGCAGCCTCCTGGTCTTCAATTTATACTTTCATGTCACATTACTGTGTGGAACCAGCAACTTTATCTTCTGTCAATTTTGGTTTGAAAGTGTTTTCGGTCGACGGTGTTAAATAAATCTTTTGTTCAGCATTTGGCCCACCTGGGTGTGTACGGCAAGTTATTTCCCACACATTGTTGCCATGGAGTCTGTCAGGAAAACCGAAAATTCCTATCAAAATACTTACAATAATTTTCCTTTCCTGATGGACTCCATGGCAGCAGGAGTTCCCTCCCAAATGGCTGAAGTAGGCTAGTTACCGAACATGGCCGGGGGCAGGGAGCAAAGATTTATGGGAGTAGTATCCTATAGGGTAGTAGAGGCGGGACTAAACCCACATGTTGCTGCCATGGAGTCCATCAGGAAAGGAAAATTACAGTAAGTATTTTGATAGGAATTTTCCGTTTTGTTTTTAGTTCTGTATAGTGGGGAAGTGGTAAAACCTCTATCAAGTTTTTGGTTTTTGTTTGTAAGGGCTCTTTCACATGGGCGGTCCCTCTGATAGACTCCACTTTGGTCAGTGGGGGATCGATCCACTGATTCCCGCTGAGCTGGTGGATGACAGGTCCGTCTCTGCTCACTGTGCTGAGACGGACCTGTCAGAGCCCCACTCTCCTCTATAGAGAGATCATATGAAAACAGACCACCTGTCCGTTTTCATCCGATCCTATCCAATCTGATCCTCCAGATGGATGGAAAATAGGGTCACCATCCATCTGGATTTCACGGACAGGATTGGATATCGGCGGATGTCAGCGGACATGTCACCGCTGACATCCGCTGTTCCATAGAGGTGAATGGAGTGTCCGATCAGGTCCACCTGAAAAACTAACAGGTGGACCTGATCAGAAAGTCTGTGTGAAAGGGGCCTAACTCAGTTGGGGAAAACCACACACCATGTTCTCTGTCACAGAAAGGCACAAAAAGCGATTAAAACCTGAGAGAAGTTCTAACCTTTAACCACTACAGTGTACTTGTTGCTGTTTCTGTCCCCAGAGATTTCCCATTACTTCATGTCCCACTGATTCTCTTTCACTGAGGAAATGGGCAATAGAAATCTGGTTCCAATCTTTCTTGACTCTATGTAAAGCAGCTATTCTCAACCAGGGTTTCATGGAAATGTGGGGTTCCTCGAGAGGTATCTGGGGGTTCCTTGAACTGTGGTTGGACTCCCATTTGTTGATGCCTGCATAGTTCCAGGGCCGACGGCACTTGGCAAAGCCACAAGCATGACACCAATGATATTATAGCTATCTGTACGAGCGGCATTCTGACCACCACCATAAGTGGGACAATCTTCCTACTGATCACCAATGTAAGAGCCATTTTTCCAATGACCCCTTGAATTAGTTTTAGTAAGGGTTCCCCAAGACCTGAAAAATATTTTGATGGGTCAAGAAAGAGTAATCTGCAGACTAAAAAAAGATTTTGATTGAAGTTTGACTTTGGCTTTAAGCACTTCAGAGTAGGCAGATAAACTTAAGATTTCTTGTTATATGAAACCACCCCTTGCAGATGGTTTTAAAGTGGAACCAAATCCTCACATATCTATTACAGCCAAGGAAGCTGCCATCTTAGCCTCTATTTGATCTGCGGTTGCTATTGTGCTGTGTATGCGGTCAGTTATGACACCAGCCATTGAATGGCTTTAAAGTTTGGTTGAGAGCACAAACAACTTTGACAGTTATCATTCAAGGGTGCCTTGAATTAAACTGTTTTGAGAGACAGTTAAATTGATGCATTTAGTTCCACTTTAAATAAAGACTGCTGACTTTTACACTACTGAGAATGACCAAGTACAGTGAAGCAGTGTATTTTGTAGTTTGGCATTTTTAAAGTCTTCTTCGGCATATTCCAAGATATTTCATACTACCCCTGGTCTGGGTAAAGTAATTTCAAAGGCTTTTCATCCCTTTTGAATAGATTGTGTGCATTGGTGGAACTACCACCTTATTAACTCATGCAGCTGCTATGAGGTTCAGGGTGGATGGGGCCCGACTGGGACTAGAATGGGTCAGTTGTCCACCATCTTCCACATGCAGGACCCAGCGAGCACACTCCTTCTGCCTATGGCTTGCACCTCACAACATATCACCAACGACCATCTCCAAGCTCTTCTGCTAGCCTGAAACGTCCCACTAATAGAGCCCAATTCTGTCCCTCAGAGTGCAGTGATATCACTAACTGCAAGCTGTGCCACTAGCATGTGGGGCAGGCATCCTCTGTGCACCCTGGCTTCTCTTTCTCTTAGATAGCATGCTCCTTACTACTACTTTCCTGCATAGAGGAGTGCTGGCACCTATAAGATCTAGTTGTGGAGTGCAGAGTGAAAAGATGCCTAAGCCTGGTAAATGGTTTCTACCTAGTTTCACAATTGGAGATTCTTGAAGGTGGATTCACGTTTGTGAGATTCCATGTGATGCATTCATTTCGCCCATTTATGAATGGATTGCCAACACACCTCAATGGACCAAAAGGTGTGTTTGTGTGATGTGCTGCTATTGTTTGTGAATGTCACTCCAATGCACTGTTCCCATACACCTGTGTTTCAGTACATCACAATATATGTTAAAGTGTAACTTCACTCTCCTAATCAACATTTTAATCCTCATGCTTCTAGCATTAGTAAATAGATAGGAAAATAGATCACCTTTACTTGTTTTAAACTTTTTTTTCAGTTCACTTCTTCAGTTACTTCCTGGTTTCCTACCTAGGTAAATGATGTTATACATCCCAGGAGTCTTCAGGATGGGAGGAGTGGAGGAGGGGTTTTCTCAGCTAAGCACACCATACTTGAGCTAAGGACAGGAAGTAAAGGCTACATGAATCATTTACCCTTACTCAAGATGGCCACAGCCAGAAAAGCTAGGGGGGGTTTCAAAGAGATTTCTCACCAAAATAAAGCATGGAGACATGGACGGCTGGGGGGGTCAGATGCAGTGAAGATCTGCTTTAACTTACTACTTTGCATTGTGCTACAGTGATAAAACTTGGTGCATGTCCAATTTTTGGTCCACAGTGGTGCTTGGGCAGCCCATTAATTTAAGGTTTGTTTAAGCCAGGTGTGCAGAGCTGTGTTGATCTATGCAGGCTCAATGCAAGAACACATAAAAGAATTGTTTTCTGTCTGCCATATTCTTACCACACATGTGTTATGGTGTGCGTAAAAATGCAGCGTGTCTACCACAAAAAAAGAGTCAATGCACTGCAGCACGTCACAATGCACGCTTGTGCATTGAGCTGAACGTAATGTTATTTTTTTATATTTCAGTAAAGTTAAAATAGAAAAAAATAAAAATAAGTAAGCACATTGTAGCAACATTGTAACAACGCACTGCACCAGCTGTGCAGAATGAAAAACAGTGTGTATGCATTACACTAACCATAATACATGCTGCCGGTGTAAACAGGTCCCTATATGGGCTGCCTTAACATAAGACACATAAATTCGCTACATACCGTGCGTTGACACATTGCAACAGACCACCCTGATGTGAATGGGCCCTAAAATTCTTCTTCCTTCTACTCTAACAAACTAAAGGGCTTTCTTTCTCACCCTTGACCATCAATGCAAGGGAACAGTATTCTTCCTAGTGGTCATCATTGTAAGGGGCACTAATAAAAAAGCTTGCTAAAGCAGAAAATATTGCGGTAGCTTATGGCCTGTGCCACATGGCTGTTGTTCAGGGCCTTTTTTTTTTTCTTTCTGTGTGGCAAGGGGGCCCTAGAAACATTTTCCTATGGGGCTCTGTGATTACTAGTTACACCCCTGATTATATGATTTTATTATGAGCTGTTTATATCCTTGTGCAAACTTGTATTTGCAGGGTTATTCAGCAAATGAATTGTAAGTCGGTACTTTGAAGTTAATGATTTATAAAGACTGCTTTGCTCGCTGTAATTTCTTCTTAGTGACATTTATGATAAGAAAGTTAGGGCAATATCTAAGTTTACAAACTTCATTGCAATTCATCACTGATTTAATATTAAATTGGACATAGTTCACCATAGTTCTACAGGTGCTGTTAAAAATCATTGGTTAAGTGGAATAATTTATGTGTCTTTTATGTCATGCAATAAAATATTTTTGTATATGATATGGATTAAGAGTTTAAAACAAGATTAAAAATGCCATTCTTATGTTTTAAAGCTCATTTGTAGGGATGTGCCCAAAGTGTTTGAGTCAAACATAAGTCTTCCCTGTGGCTCCCCTGTGGCGTGGGGGGGGGGGGGCCACCTGTTTACATCACCGGGTGGCCCCACTCTCAGCTATATAAGAACTGTCACAGAGAAGAAGCGCCAGTTGGCGGGAGCCTCCCATGGAGGCAGAACGGTTGCGGCTTTTTTAAAAACTTTTTTGGTCCCATCGGGCGGCGTGAATTTACATCGCGGGACATTTTTTTTTTTATCTTTTAGTAAAGGACTTGTCCCAAGTCTCTTGTCTTTTTTACCATTTTTGACACTTTTTTTGTGAAATGGTAGGGGTACAATGTAGGGGGGGAGGCTGGGATCTGGAGGTCCCCTTGATACATGTCCTCTGGGGCAGGACCCAGGTCTCCAAACACTTTTTATGACAATAACTTGCATATAAGCCTTTAAAATGAGCATTTTTGATTTTTCATGTTAGTGTCCCATAGACTTTAACGATGTGTTCGTCCAAATTTTTTGCCTGTTTGGTACGTTCTGGTGCGAACCGCACCAGGGGAGTGTTCAGCTCATCCCTACTCATTTGTATAGAAGAAGCCATATACAGTATCGCTCCTCTTATCCAGAAACACAGTTTCTAGTCAATGTGGATTTTTTGTAAAGAAGTCTTGATGATACTCAGCAAAAACTTCAAACTGAACTTGATGCACTAAACTTCAAGTGGTATTAAACCCAAAAGCAAACATTTATTATATTGCAGCTTACCAATTCTTAGATATGACTGTGTTAGTTTTCCTTTTTAGGTTTTCTTTCTTTTACTTTTCATCTGGTGATCCAGCCAGTAAGTCTGTTGTTTTTCAACAAAACAAGATCTCCTATAAATATAGCAGTTAGGTTGTTGAGACAAACCATTTACCACTGGCAAGGGTGCTTACAATGATTCATTTTTATTTATTCATGTAAAACATGTATCCCAAAAGAAAAAAAACTGTTGTTTAATTTTTTATGTAGCTGCTGTGTGAGCTGGGGTTTGGCTTCAATTTGTCAGTCCATCTAAATCTGCTAGTACATTTCTCACTCCTCTCCCCCAGAGTGACAATTCTGCTGTCCAAAGGTGCCCCCTGTGCTCTTTTATACAGAGCAGTGCCAGGACAAAGTCATATAGTGCCCAGGGCAAAGATGGCTAACTGTGCCCCCCACTCTCCTGGTCGGGGTAGTCATTGAATGAAAATAATGTCTCTGTATAGGTGGTGTCACGGGATGAAAAAAATGTCCCTGCACTGGTGGTGTCACTGGAAGAAAACAATGCTGACACCTATGGCGTGGGGGGGAATACAGAACCAATAAAGCCTCGCACACATGATTGGATTTTCTGCAGACAAAACCTCAGACTTTTGTCCGAAGGGCATTGGCCAGGAACTTGTCTTGCATACTAACGGCTAGGGATGAGCCGAACACCCCCCGGTTCGGTTCGCACCAGAACCCGCGAACGGACCGAAAGTTCGCACGAACGTTAGAACCCCATTGACGTCTATGGGACTCGAACGTTCGAAATCAAAAGTGCTCATTTTAAAGGCTAATTTGCATGGTATTGTCCTAAAAAGGGTTTGGGGACCCGGGTCCTACCCCAGGGGACATGTATCAATGCAAAAAAAACTTTTAAAAACGGCCGTTTTTTCGGGAGCAGTGATTTTAATGATGCTTAAAGTAAAAAAAAAAAAAAGTGAAATATTCCTTTAAATATCGTACCTGGGGGGTGTCTATAGTATGCCTGTAAAGTGACGCGTGTTTCCCATGTTTAGAACAGTCCCTGCACCAAATGTCATTTTTAAAGAAAAAAATCTCATTTAAAACTGCTTGCGGGTTTAATGTCATGTCGGGTCATGGCAATATGGATGAAAATCAGTGAGACAAACGGCATGGGTACCCCCTAGTCCATTACCAGGCCCTTTGGGTCTTGTATGGATATTAAGGGGAACCCCGCACCCAAATTAAAATAAGGAAAGGTGTGGGGCCACCAGGCCCTATATACTCTGAACAGCAGTATACAGGCGGTGCAAACAAGACAGGGACTGTAGGTTTGTTGTTAAGTAGAATCTGTTTGTAATTTTGAACATTTTTAACGTGTTTAGCTCCAGCCAAAAAATCTTTTCTAAGCTTTTTGGAAAACATAGGGAAGGGTTATCACCCCTGTGACATTTGTTTTGCTGTCTTTCCTCCTCTTCAGATTTCACCTCACTTTTTTGTCCCAATGAAAAATGTTTTTTGAAAATTTGGGTTTTTTTGTGGAACAAGGATTGGAAAGCATCAGTGGAAAGGAGAAATTGTTTTCCCATATTAACTCTTACAGGAGAGAATTTCCCTTCCTAGGGGTAGATTTCATCTCACTTCCTGTTGTCTCCTTCCGTTTGCAAGTAGGAGTCGTTTGTAAGTTAGATGTTTGAAAGTAGGGTCCTGCCCTATATACTCAGCAGAAATTTGGGCCTTAGGTGTTGCTGTGGCCACAACACTGTAAGCCCTCACAGGGCCCTGCTGTGAAATATTAGATCAAGAATTGTAATTACATGCCCCTGTTGAACAGGAGCTGAAAAATTAGGCCTTAGGCACTGGTGCTGGTGCCACAACACTGCAACCCCTCACAGACACTCTAGTTGGAACGCAGGAACGAGCCCTGCTGCAAAGTATTGCTTCAAAAATTGTAATTACACGCCCCTGTTAGACAGGGGCAGAAAAATTGGGCCTTAGGCACTGGTTCTGGTGCCACAACACTGCAACCCCTCACAGACACTCTAGTTGGAACGGAGGAACGAGCCCTGCTGCAAAGTATTGCATCAAAAATTGTAATTACACGCCCCTGTTAGACAGGGGCAGAAAAATTGGGCCTTAGGCACTGGTGCTGGTGCCACAACACTGCAACCCCTCACAGACACTCTAGTTGGAACGCAGGAACGAGCCCTGCTGCAAAGTATTGCATCAAAAATTGTAATTACACGCCCCTGTTAGACAGGGGCAGAAAAATTGGGCCTTAGGCACTGGTGCTGGTGCCACAACACTGCAACCCCTCACAGACACTCTAGTTGGAATGCAGGAACGAGCCCTGCTGCAAAGTATTGCATCAAAAATTGTAATTACACGCCCCTGTTAAACAGGGGCTGAAAAATTGTGCCTTAGGCACTGGTGGTGGCGCCCAGAACCAAAAATGTTCTTACAAGCTATCAGCGTGATGATTGAGGAGGAAGAGGATAATTACTCAGGGATAGTCACTCAGCATCAGCATAGGCAGTCTTTGAAGGGATCTGAGATTTCAAAAAAAATTATTCGGTTACATCAGCATCAGGTGCTTGGTAGCTGGTGGTGATCCAAGACTCATTCATTTTTATGAAGGTCAGCCGATCGACCGAGTCGGTGGACAGACGCACCCTGTGATCGGTTACCACGCCTCCAGCAGCACTGAATGTGCGTTCCGAAAGAACGCTGGATGCAGGACAGGCCAGTAGCTCAATTGCATACTGTGCAAGCTCTGGCCAGTGATCCATCCTCAAGACCCAGTAACCCAGAGGATTTTCGGTGGGAAAGGTGTCCAAGTCTGATCTTGCCCCTAGGTATTCCTGCACCATGTAAAACAGACGCTGGCGATGGTTGCTGGAACCGATCATACCTTGGGGCTGCGGACCAAAAAATTGTCTGAACGCATCGGTCAGACGGCCACCTTCTCCACCGCTCCTTCTTTGACTGACCGAAGCCTCAGCAACACGTTGTCCAGAAACAGGAGTTTGTAACCTCCCAGTCTCTGGGAACGCGTTGCACAGACCTTTCTGCAAGGCCTCCCGAAGATGTTTCATCCTCTGCTCCCTCTGCGATGGCAAGATAAGGTCCGCAACCTTACCCTTGTAACGTGGATCAAGGAGGGTTGCCAGCCAGTATTGGTCCTTCTCCTTGATACCACGAATACGAGGATCCTTACGCAGGCTTTGCAGGATCAGGGAGGCCATGCAGCGTAGGTTTGCTGAGGCATTCGGTCCGGAGTCCTCTGGGTCACTAAGAACGACATGGTCCGCAGCCACCTCCTCCCAGCCACGTACAAGTCCATGTGTTTCTTGGGACTGATCCCTTAAAGACTGCTGCTGATGCTGAGTGCCAGGCTCCACCTCCATACTGACACAATCTTCCTCCTCCTCCTCCTCCTCTTCCTCCTCGTCCTCTTCCTGTGTGATCGGCGGGCACGCAGGAACACTGTCTGGATAAAGGGGGCCTTGAGAGCTAAGGAAGTCCTCCTCTTCCTGCCTCTGTTCTGCCTCAAGTGCCCTGTCCATTATTCCACGCAGCGTGTGCTCCAACAGGTGGACAAGGGGGACAGTGTCACTGATGCATGCACTGTCACTGCTCACCATCCTCGTGGCCTCCTCGAATGGTGACAGGACAGTGCATGCATCCCTGATCATGGCCCACTGGCGTGGGAAAAAAAAACCAAGCTCCCCTGACCCTGTCCTGGTGCCATAGTCGCACAGGTACTCATTGATGGCCCTCTGCTGCGTGTGCAGCCGCTGCAGCATGGCCAACGTTGAGTTCCACCTGGTGGGCATGTCACAGATTAGGCGGTTCTTGGGCAGGTTAAACTCCTTTTGGAGGTCCGTCAGCCGAGCACTGGCATTATATGACCGGCGGAAATGCACACAGACTTTCCTGGCCTGCCTCAGGACATCCTGTAAGCCCGGGTACCTGCCCAAGAACCGCTGCACCACCAAGTTAAGGACGTGAGCCAAACAGGGCACATGGGTCATTTGTCCCTGTCGGAGGGCAGAGAGGAGGTTGGTGCCATTGTCGCAAACCACCATTCCTGCCTTAAGTTGGCGTGGCGTCAACCACCTCTGAACCTGCCCCTGCAGAGCTGACAGAACCTCTGCCCCAGTGTGGCTCCTGTCCCCCAAGCACACCAGCTCAAGCACCGCATGGCATCTTTTGGCCTGCGTACTTACGTAGCCCCTTGAACGCCTACGGAGCACCGCTGGTTCCGAGGAAGAGGCCATGGAGGAAGAAGAAGAGGAGGGGGTGGAGGAGAGAGGTGTGTCACAATCAGCATTTTGGAGGCGTGGTGGCGGAACAACCTCCAACACTACTGCACCTTGTCCTGCATCCTTCCCAGCTGCCAGCAGAGTCACCCAATGCGCCGTGAAACTTAGGTAACGTCCCTGTCCATGCCTGCTGGACCATGAGTCAGCGGTAATATGCACCTTACCACTGACCGCCCTGTCCAGCGAGGCATGGACATTGCCTTCCACATGCCGGTAGAGAGCCGGAATCGCCTTCCGTGAGAAAAAGTGGCGTTTGGGTACCTGCCACTGAGGAACCGCACATTCCACAAACTCACGGAAGGGGGCAGAGTCTACCAACTGAAAAGGCAGCAGTTGAAGTGCTAGCAATTTTGCCAAGCTAGCATTCAACCGCTGGGCATGTGGATGGCTGGGAGCAAACTTCTTTCGGCGGTGCAGCAGCTGGGGCAGGGAAATTTGCCTGGTACAATCTGACGTCGGTGTACCAAAAGCAGATTGCCCACAAGTACTTGGCTGTGACACACCTAATTCTACACCTTCATTCCTCTCACTGCAGGTCTCAGAGAGGACCGAAGGTCTAGTGGGGTTGGAAATCTCAGCTGATGAGGAGCAAGGAGAGATCCTCTTTGTTCTTTGGTGTGGGTCTTTTAGATACGCTTGCCAACGAACTGCATGGCAGGTCAACATATGTCTGGTCAAGCATGTGGTACCCAAGCGGGAGATGTTTTGGCCACGCGAGATACGCTTGAGACATATGTTGCAAATAGCAGCGGTGCGATCTGATGCACTCGTCTCAAAAAAGGCCCACACCAAAGAACTTTTTGAATAACGCGCAGAGACTGCAGCGCCCTGCACATGTGGAGCTTTGGGGTGTGATGCAGTCAATGTGCTGCCCTTAGGCTGGCCCCTGGAGGGCATCCTGCCTCGTTGGTGATGTGCCGCCGCCTCCTCCTCCTCCTCCTCTCTCCTATCAGGCACCCACGTTGAGTCAGTGACCTCATCATCCCCTCCCTCCTCATCACTGGAGCAAACCTGGCAGTATGCTGCAGCAGGGGGAGCATGACTGCCAGATTGCTGTCCTTCTTGGGCACCCCCTCTGTCCGTGCTCATGTTACTGCCTTCATCGAGCTCAGTATCGTCATCAGAGCCTTCCAAACGCTGGGCATCCTCCTGGAGCATGTACCCAACACTGTGGTCAAACAGTTCGAGGGAATCCTCATGAGGACATGGTGGAGCTAGGGAAGGAGTCACTGATGACATTGAGCTGAGGGAAGAGGCCGCTGCTTTGCCAGACAAAGCACCCTGGGCATGGGTGAGAGAGGATGAGGAGGATGAGGACGGCTTGGTCATCCACTCGACCAAGTCTTCCGCATGTTGCGGCTCAACACGGCCAGCTGCCGAAAAAAAGGCCAAGCATGTCCCATGGCCACGTGCTGATGAGGATGCACCGTCTCCACGACCAGCACTAGACACAGAGCCTGCTTGCCCTCTCTTATTGGCTTGTGACTGTCTGCCTCTCCTTCTTGGCCTTCCAGACATACTAATGGCCTGTAGCTGCACTAAGCTGGGATAGAACACCTGTAATTTTCTTCAGGTAGCTTTATATACTGTAACCAGACAAGCCTGCCTGTCAGTAGGAAGATAACAGGAACGGATCTAGCTGAACACTGTGAGCAGGACGCACTGTACTAAATGTAAATAGTCTAGCTGCCTGACCGTGGTACTAATAGGATCAAATAGAACACCTGTAATTTTCTTCAGGTAGCTTTATATACTGTAACCAGACAAGCCTGCCTGTCAGTAGGAAGATAACAGGAACGGATCTAGCTGTACACTGTGAGCAGGACGCACTGTACTAAATGTAAATAGTCTAGCTGCCTGACCGTGGTACTAATAGGATCAAATAGAACACCTGTAATTTTCTTCAGGTAGCTTTATATACTGTAACCAGACAAGCCTGCCTGTCAGTAGGAAGATAACAGGAACGGATCTAGCTGAACACTGTGAGCAGGACGCACTGCACTAAATGTAAATAGTCTAGAAGATAACAGGAACGGATCTAGCTGAACACTGTGAGCAGGACGCACTGCACTAAATGTAAATAGCAGGAACGGCTCTAGCTGAACACTGTGAGCAGGACGCACTGCACTAAATGTAAATAGCAGGAACGGATCTAGCTGAACACTGTGAGCAGGACGCACTGCACTAAATGTAAATAACAGGAACGGATCTAGCTGAACACTGTGAGCAGGACGCACTGCACTAAATGTAAATAGTCTAGAAGATAACAGGAACGGATCTAGCTGAACACTGTGAGCAGGACGCACTGCACTAAATGTAAATAGCAGGAACGGATCTAGCTGAACACTGTGAGCAGGACGCACTGCACTAAATGTAAATAGCAGGAACGGATCTAGCTGAACACTGTGAGCAGGACGCACTGCACTAAATGTAAATAGCAGGAACGGATCTAGCTGAACACTGTGAGCAGGACGCACTGCACTAAATGTAAATAGTCTAGAAGATAACAGGAACGGATCTAGCTGAACACTGTGAGCAGGACGCACTGCACTAAATGTAAATAGCAGGAACGGCTCTAGCTGAACACTGTGAGCAGGACGCACTGCACTAAATGTAAATAGCAGGAACGGATCTAGCTGAACACTGTGAGCAGGACGCACTGCACTAAATGTAAATAACAGGAACGGATCTAGCTGAACACTGTGAGCAGGACGCACTGCACTAAATGTAAATAGTCTAGAAGATAACAGGAACGGATCTAGCTGAACACTGTGAGCAGGACGCACTGCACTAAATGTAAATAGCAGGAACGGATCTAGCTGAACACTGTGAGCAGGACGCACTGCACTAAATGTAAATAGCAGGAACGGATCTAGCTGAACACTGTGAGCAGGACGCACTGCACTAAATGTAAATAGCAGGAACGGATCTAGCTGAACACTGTGAGCAGGACGCACTGCACTAAATGTAAATAGCAGGAACGGATCTAGCTGAACACTGTGAGCAGGACGCACTGCACTAAATGTAAATAACAGGAACGGATCTAGCTGAACACTGAGCAGGACGCACTGCACTAAATGTAAATAGTCTAGAAGATAACAGGAACGGATCTAGCTGAACACTGTGAGCAGGACGCACTGCACTAAATGTAAATAGCAGGAACGGATCTAGCTGAACACTGTGAGCAGGACGCACTGCATTAAATGTAAATAGTCTAGATAGAAGATAACAGGAACGGATCTAGCTAAACTGAATACAGTGTATATATATATATGCAACACCTGGGATGCATATATATACACAATACACTGTAAGTGCAGCTAACTGACTGACTGTTCTGCCTAATCTATCTAACTCAAATCAAATGACACTGTCTCTCTCTCTCTCTCTATCTCTCAGCACACCGGAACACACACTACACAGGGCCGCCGTGCAGGCGGCCTTATATAGTGTGGGGTGTGTACTAAATCCCCTGAGCCATAATTGGCCAAAGCCACCCTGGCTTTGGCCAATTACAGCTCTCTTTACTGACGGCGCTGTGATTGGCCAAGCATGCGGGTCATAGTGCATGCTTGGCCAATCATCAGCCAGCAATGCACTGCGATGCCGCAGTGAATTATGGGCCGTGACGCGCCACACGAATTTGGCGCGAACGGCCCATATTGTTCGCAATTCGACGAACGATCGAACAGCCGATGTTCGAGTCGAACATGGGTTCGACTCGAACACGAAGCTCATCCCTACTAACGGCAAGAAATTGTCAGCCAACAAACATGAACGTAGTGACGTACTACGTGGTTTTTCAGCTCTTTAGCGTCACCCTTCGGGCTCCTTCTGCTAATTTCATGTTAGTAGAAGTTTGGTGATTGTTGATTCACGCTTTTCAGTTTGCGCTTTTTAATTTGTGCTTTTCAGTTCATTTCTGAACAGCCGTTCATCAACCAGACATGTTGCGGAATCGGAGGAGATAGCGTGTTATTTATTATTGGCCTTGGAGTTATTGCTTTGACCCAAGTCCAGTCCAGGAACAGGAGGAGGAGGATTTCTTGGCCAAAAATTGATTGCTTTATTAATTGTGACCAATTATGTCATATGCCTTTGTTGCGGGAGCTCCAGGAGAATAATCCAGATGATCTTTCTAAATTATCTCCGGATGACAGACCCCTGCTTTCACCAACTCTTGGCATTGTTGACCCCCTATATTAAGAAGCAGGACACATGCATGAGGCTTTTATTTTATTTTTTGGTTGAATAATAATGATTTGATTTGGTATATCTTCTATATTTTTGGATGCATAGAATGCACTTTTTGGTAAGTTCTATTGGCAGATAGCATGTCTAATTTTATTTGTTTTCTTTTTTTAATGCACAATAAAAAAATTGTGGAGAATAATACTTGGCTATGTGTTTTACTTCAATATGTGCAAAATAATTCTGCGCTGCTCACAAAAGAAACAAAAAGCAGCTAACACAACCAACAAAGTATATATGGGAAGAAACAACAAAAAAGTGTAGCGCTAAACAATGTCATGAATGACGATAGATTGGTAGGTATGTGGTGAAGGGAATCACCTATGTAAAAAACTATTCATAAGTAGGTAGTCCTGGTATGGATATTATAACTAAAAGATAACAGTGATTAGTCCTTATGTAGACATATTGTAGACAGGTAATTCCAGTGTCCCAAAAATGCAGATAAGCTCACTACCACCGAGAGAAGGAAAGGCTTACCAGATGAGGTGGACCCGACAGGGCATACGCCAAATTGGGTCAGATAAGGCTTGGGTGGTAGGTGGCTGTAGGTGCCTGTGATCTCACGGATTGCTGGATTCCTCCAAGTGGCATTCGGGTCCTGGAAGGTGTGGGGAGTCCCAAGGGTGTAGATGATCCCGTGGATCCTAGGAGGGATGGGGTATTCCGTGGATGGATCCCTCAAGACAGCATTCCATGGATTAGGTGATGATGTTATTATGGAAAAAAAAAAGGAAGGGCCACATAGTGTAAATCCGAATACGAGAATTTTATTTAAAAGTGAAAGGATATACACTCACGTATAAATCCAAAGTAAAAACAGCGCTGTAACAAAGTGGCGACAGTGGGGTCCTACCCGACGCGTTTCATCCTAAAAGACGTCATCTGGGACGAAACGCGTCGGGTAGGACCCCACTGTCGCCACTTTGTTACAGCGCTGTTTTTACTTTGGATTTATACGTGAGTGTATATCCTTTCACTTTTAAATAAAATTCTCGTATTCGGATTTACACTATGTGGCCCTTCCTTTCTTTTTTCCATAATAACATCATCACCTAATCCATGGAATGCTGTCTTGAGGGATCCATCCATGAAATACCCCATCCCTCCTAGGATCCACGGGATCATCTACACCCTTGGGACTCCCCACACCTTCCAGGACCCGAATGCCACTTGGAGGAATCCAGCAATCCGTGAGATCACAGGCACCTACAGCCACCTACCACCCAAGCCTTATCTGACCCAATTTGGCGTATGTCCTGTCGGGTCCACCTCATCTGGTAAGCCTTTCCTTCTCTCTGTGGTAGTGAGCTTATCTGCATTTTTGGGACACTGGAATTACCTGTCTACAATATGTCTACATAAGGACTAATCACTGTTATCTTTTAGTTATAATATCCATACCAGGACTACCTACTTATGAATAGTTTTTTACATAGGTGATTCCCTTCACCATATACCTACCAATCTATCATCATTCATGACATTGTTTAGCGCTACACTTTTTTGTTGTTTCTTCTCTTATGTGTTTTACTTCAAATGATAGTTTGGGAGTAGGCAGTTACATTTTAAAAAATACAAAGTAAAATTAACAAGGGGCACCAACATAGTTGTATCTTTGATCTTACAAAACTACCTGATAATGGTGTTGTGGTAACTTGACCAAAAAAAAAAATAACAAGCATAATAATATTATTCTTGATATCACTAGAAAAAAAAAAAACCTTTGAAAATGAGTTTGCAATAACTCCATCAGTATCACCAGCAAAGCAGCTTCATTATTATCCCATTAAAGAAGAAGAGAATTGTGCGCTGCATTTTGAGATTTCATAATTTGCCACGTCACAAATGTTAATTCTCCATTACAAACGCTAGTTTACAAGACCAACCGCTTCTGACTCGTCCTTGCTTCTGAGCATGTGGGTTTGTACTTTGGACCTTTGTCTGACAGACTTGTGTACACACGCTTGGAAAATCCGATAACACACATTTGTCCATGGAAAATTTTAAAGCCTGCCATCCAACATTCGTCTGCGGAAAATCCGACAATTGTCGGATTACAAACAGTCAGATTTTCCGCCAACAGCCTGTCATCACACATTTCCCGTCGGAAAATCTGATCGTGTGTACGTGGCTTTAAGCTGTAGTGATTGGTGTCTATTACTGGGAAGCTCCTGCATACAGGCAACGGTTCATACTGGATTAATGCAGAGGTCTGGAAGAAGTACACAGAAATTCAATACCAATGCCATTTGTATTTAGACAATATTGGCTTATCAGAATGTTCAGCTTTAAAACCCAACTCTATTGTTTTATTGTGCCACTTCTAGAAAAAAAAAAAATCAGCTCTGGCTCTTCTCTCCTACACTATTTACTACACACTCATCTGCTCTGTGGTCCAGATCAACAGTATCTCACAAAGTGCCAGTGGTTTAGACATTAATGACTGTGTATTGAGTTATTTTGAGGGGACAGCAAATTTACACTGTTATACAAGCTGTACACTCACTACTTTACATTGTAGTAAAGTGTTATTTCTTCAGTGTTGTCACATGAAAAGATATAATAACATTTTTACAAAAATGTGAGGGGTGTACTCACTTTTGTAAAATACCGTAATCCTTTTTTGGGTTATATGATGCCCAGGATCATTTAGCTCACTTCTGTTGAGTAAAGATCACCAAGTGCCCTGCACTTAACAGTACAATGATGTAGAGGATAGCAGCAATACTCTTAGCATTACCGAGGACGGCTCAGCACTGGGGGAGAGGCTAGGTGGATTAGGACCACTCTCACCTCTGTACACTCTCACATTCTGTATTTTCACCTTCTGAAGCTCTTACAGTATTTCTTCACTTCATTATAGGGAACTGGTAAAATAGAAAAATATAAACATGTTTTTTGGTTTAAAGCGGTATTAAACCCAAAACCATAAATTTAACCTATTGCAGCTTACCAATCATTAGATGTGGTGGCTGCATTAGTTTTCTTTTTTTGGCTTTTTTCGTCTGTTTTCAACTGGTGATCTGGCCTGTAACACACTTCCTGTATTAGAATGCCTACACTCTGGATGAAGAAGCAACAGAAACACCTTTGAACAGCAGCATTGATAATCTTGGGAGAGGGGAGTGTTAGAAGTACTAGCAGATTTAGATATACTAACAAATTGAAGCCAAACGTCAGTTCTCACATTTTAAGCAGTCACAGGAACAGTTTTCATTTTCTTTTGGGATAAAGTTTTTTATACAAATGAATGAAAGCTTGAACGCAGCCCTGTCAGTGGTAAATGGTGTGTCTCAATCCTCTAAGTGCTACATTGGCAGGGCAGCTTGTTCTGTTAAAAACCAACAGACTCACTGGCTGGATCATCAAGTGAAAATAGAGGAAAGAAAGCCTTAAAAAGAAAACAAATGCAGCCACCACATCTAATGTCCGTACACACAATCGGACTTCCAAACAACAAAACCGTGGAATTTTGTTTGAAGGTTGTTGGCTCCAACTTGTCTTGCTACACACGGTCACACAAATGTTGGCCAACAATTACGAACGTAGTGACGTACAAGACGTACGGCGAGCCGATAAAAAGGAATTTCAATAGTCATGTGATATCCCTATTACGAACGCTAGTTTTACAAGACTGAGTGCTTCCGGCTCGTCCTTGATTCCGAGCATGCGTGTTTGTACTTTGGACTTTTGTCTGATGGACTTGTTTACACACGATCGGAAAATCCAACAACACACATTTGTTGGCTGAAAATTTGAGAGCATGCTAGACAACATTTGTTGGCTCAAAGTCCAACAACAAATGTCCGATGAAGCGTACACATGGTCGGACCTACCGCCAACAAGCTCACGTCCAACATTTCCCGTGGGAAAATCTGATCGTGTGTACGGCATAAGAATAGGTTAGCTGCAATAGAATAAATGTTTGCATTTGGGTTTAATACAACTTTAGTGCTACCCCCAGGGGAACCACTAAATTGTTTTGAAATTTCTCTGCACACCTCCCTCACCCGGCACTTACCGACACACCTTAAGATATTTCAAAGAATTTATTAGGCCAAGCATAACCTAAGGCGAGTGATTGATGAAAAGAAAATGAAAATAGATGGCTGGCAAAGTTGGGCCCTTGAAAAAAAGGATAACAGTTCCCAGCAGACAACAGATTAGCTTATGCAATGTTAGTTTCTTACCAGACCCAGAGCACCTTCTTCTGGGTCTCTAGACACGTGCTCTGATTCAATAAAAGTCAAGTTCAAGTTAGACAGGGATAGAAGTTGCTGTGATCTCTCTCTTCCACACCTGCTGAGGCAGCTCCTTTTTTCCTTCCTTATAAGTGGTGGGAGTACTTTCTAGTACAGTCTGATCACACCAGGCAACCACATTCCACCTCAGGTTGCTCTATGATTACTTTTTCCCAATTGTCTTCAGCTCAGCTATGGCAGAGTTCTATTGAGCCAGGAGTCCAGTCTCTTTTTCACCCTCCCTGCTTGATTACAGCCTGTCCTCTTCTTTCCTCTCAGCCTGAGGACCCACTCACCCTTGCTCTGTTGCATCAGCCAATCACCTCCAGGATTCAATCAGACCCAGCCAAGATGGCTTCCCCCTGCACTAGAGACACTCTATAGACGAGCATCACAAAGTGGTCTCCTTAAATCAGCTATAGTCCTGGTTACACCACTTTAAAGAATAGCAGTTTTTTTTTACCAAATAAAGCCAATAAAATAAAAGCCAAATAAACCTTTATTTTTATAAAACTTTCAATACAATAAAAAAAACTACTACACTTTTGTGTTGCCAGTGGGGGTGCAGAATCTATGTGGATGTTGCAAAGGCACCCAGAGCAACAGGCATAACAAGAGAAACATCATCTAGAGATATTGTACCACAGCCAGTTGCAATATTTTTAAGATCACAAAAGAACCTTGATCCACATGCATTGGAATGTCAGCCCTTGAGGCTTCCAAACCAAGTTGTCTTCAGCCACCTGGAAACAGACTGGGAAAATACTGAAGGGAACAAGGGATCAGAGAGGCATAAATCCTCAGCATGGTCAACTTAGAGCCTTAAAACCTAGTCAATGCTGGTAAAGCACAAGATCTGTTATGTTGTCCTTGTGACTTAGGAATTCTCTGTGTGACTTTGAAATCTTCTTAAAGGGGTTGTAAAGGTTCATTTTTTATTTTTTAAAAATAACAAACATGTTATACTTACCTCCACTGTGCAGCTCATTTAGCACAGAGTGGCCCCGATCCTCCTGTTCTGGGGTCCCACGGCGGGGGTTACCTTGCGGGCATGCTCCTGTCTCATACACTCTGCGACCATAGACACAGAGTGTATGTCTCGGTCCCGCCCCCGGCGGCCGCGTCATTTGGATTTGATTGACAGCAGCGCGAGCCAATGGCTGCGCTGCTATCAATCCATCCAATGAAGAGCCGAGAAGACCGGGCAGAGAAGAGCCGAGAAGCCAGCGCATTCTCGATGCGGGACTTTCGAGGGCTCAGGTAAGTAAACCGGGGGGCTGGGGGGCCTGTAACTATCAGATGTTTTTTCACCTTAATGCATAGGATGCATTAAGGAGAAAAAATCGGAAGGTTTACAACCCCTTCAAGCTTTATTAGTAAGCGAGGACCCACTAAGTGTAAAATAAACAGAATACCACCAGAATAGTTTACAATTAATATTAAACAATTCTCAAATTTTTCATTTGTAGTTAATTGAATTTATAGGTGTAGCACCCTGTAGTTTAGGCAGGGAGCTCCTCACCAATTTACTTGCCAGGAGTAATTATCCTGGTTGATTGATAGAGATCCATTGATTTCTCCCTAAGTTTGGCCTTGTTGCACTTTTCTCTTCTACCACTAAGTGGTCAGGTACTTGGTGGTACTAGATATGAGAAGGGCAACCCAAGGTCAGGTTATGGGTATATGGGGTATCTCAGCCAATGGACAGGGGTTTTCTTGAATCCCTTGGCCTCCTGGGAGCACCTATATATTTGGGTGGAGTCAGGTGATCTATGTACTGTGCCACCTGGATGGCTGTCTGGGTGGACGTGTGTCCTCCGCCCGGGGCTGCTAGGCCAGAGATTGGGCCTATCCCAGGGGCATCTGGCTGGCAGGCTGTGTGAGGGCCTATCCAGAAGTAAGAGGGCAGCGCAGGGTTGGGATTGCGGCTTGCAGTCCAACCAAAAATGACGGTTCTGCCGTCATAGGTAGAAGGGGAGCTGTCACCATTAAGGGACCAACCACCTTTACCAGGGACCACAGTGAGTAACTGAAACAAGTACCTGAGCAGTATTCTCACCGAACGGGCACGGTGGAGAATCGGGAAACTTCAGGTGGTGAACAAGTCAGGGACCCAACCAGCGGAGGTGAAGCTTGCAGAGCAGCCTTGTGTGTCAAGCCAGGGACCGAGCCGGTCAGCAGGCATGAAGCTTGAGAAGTATTTGGAGTGTCAAGCTAGGGACCCAGCAGGGAAGCGTGGGTGATGCTTGAGGGTGATACCACCGCAAGGATTAGAGGAGCTCAAGGGATTCAGAGTCAGTGAATCAGTGGGTCTAGTGAGAGACCGAGAGATCAGTGTTGAAGAACTACAAGAAGCAGTTGTAGTGAAGCTGAGGGAATTGTTATGTTTGAGTTAGAAACTGTTAAAGACTGTTGCCATAGGAGACAGCATTCCTGCATGTGCAGATGTGGTTCCTTGCTGGGGCCTTTCTCTGCACGGCTGTCCTCCTACTGAAGTTTCAGAGTCTGCCAATTGAATCTACAACTACTTAAGGGTGTCCTGGCAATAACCCTCTTTCCCCCAAAAATACAAAAAGGACTGTTAAGAGAAATAAAACCTCTTTTACATCCAAGAAGTGTTTGGCGCCCAATGACTTTCACTATCTTTGCACCCACTATGCCTCACAACCCACTACATATTGAAGGATGTTATCTATCTTTGGTCTTAGAGGTCCTCATTAGACTGGAAGAGGCTAAAGTCTTAGCTGTCATCTTAAAGTGGAATTAAAGGCTAGAACAAACTAAGCATAAAACTGCTACAACCTCCCTTCTAATGCCCTGTACACACAATAGGATTTTCTGATGGAAAATGTGTGATAGGACTTTGTTGTTGGAAATTCCGACCGTGTGTAGGCTCCATCACACATTTTCCATAGGAATTTCCAACACACAAAGTTTGAGAGCTTGCTATAAAACTTTCCGACAACAAAATCCGTTGTCGGAAATTCTGATCGCGTGTACACAAATCCGATGCACAAAGTGCCACGCATGCTCAGAATAAATTAAAAGACAAAAGCTATTGGCTACTGCCCCGTTTATAGTCCCGACGTATGTGTTTAACGTCACCGCATTCAGAACAATTGGATTTTCCAACACCTTTGTGCGACCGTGTGTATGCAAGACAAGTTTGAGCCAACATCCGTTGGAAAAAATCCATGGATTTTGTTGTCGGAATGTCCAATCAATGTCCGACCGTGTGTACAGGGCATTACACCTATATTACAAAACAGAAAGTGCAGCGCTAGTAAATGAGTGGGATGAGAGGACTATAAGCACAATACATTCCACCACAGTGTGTGTGTAATCAGTCCAAATATCCGGTCCACAATGATCTTCAAAGTGTGGAAAAATGCATGCTTTATAAAAGCGGTGATTTCAGGAGGCCACCACCACGGTAACAATTGGCCTCTCACCTGATGTAATGGACCCTTAGATTATAGAGGGTCACAAACGCCTTAGTCATAAACCAATGGATATGCAGCACATCAATCAGGGACCAGGTACAGGAACTCCAATACGACCATCTGATGTAATGGACCCTTAGATTATGGAGGGTCACAAACGCCTTAATCATGAACCAATGGATATGCAGCACATCAATCAGGGAC
This sequence comes from Aquarana catesbeiana, assembly GCA_037953035.1. NCBI lineage: Eukaryota > Metazoa > Chordata > Amphibia > Anura > Ranidae > Aquarana > Aquarana catesbeiana. Next base: position 1,157,499 of record JBBHAA010000638.1, on the reverse strand, counting down.
CAGGTACAGGAACTCCAATACTCCAATACGACCATATAAGATATAAATGGCAAAAGAATAGTGCTCTCCGTTTGATAAAAGCTTTATTATGAGAAGTAAAATCGAAACACTCACATGTGTAGTACTTGGTACAAGCAAAACGCAAAAAGTACTACACATGTGAGTGTTTCGATTTTACTTCTCATAATAAAGCTTTTATCAAACGGAGAGCACTATTCTTTTGCCATTTATATCTTATATGGTCGTATTGGAGTATTGGAGTTCCTGTACCTGGTCCCTGATTGATGTGCTGCATATCCATTGGTTCATGATTAAGGCGTTTGTGACCCTCCATAATCTAAGGGTCCATTACATCAGATGGTCGTATTGGAGTTCCTGTACCTGGTCCCTGATTGATGTGCTGCATATCCATTGGTTTATGACTAAGGCGTTTGTGACCCTCTATAATCTAAGGGTCCATTACATCAGGTGAGAGGCCAATTGTTACCGTGGTGGTGGCACCGCTTTTATAAAGCATGCATTTTTCCACACTTTGAAGATCATTGTGGACCGGATATTTGGACTGATTACACACACACTGTGGTGGAATGTATTGTGCTTATAGTCCTCTCATCCCACTCATTTACTAGCGCTGCACTTTCTGTTTTGTTGTGTTTATTGAGGGATTTGAAATTTGACCCTGGTGTTCAGCTGCTGTTCTTATTATTTACCATTTCGCGCTGATTTATTTTTTACTTTTTTTATTTTTATTACACCTATATTAACCACTTCAGCCCCAGAAGATTTGGCTGCTCAATGACCAGGCCATTTTTTGCGATACGGCACTGCGTCGCTTTAACTGACAATTGAGCGGTCGTGTGATGCTGTAACCAAACAAAATTGACATCCTTTTTTCCCACAAATAGAGCTTTCTTTTGGTGGTATTTGATCATCTCTGCGTTTTTTATGTTTTGCGCTATAAACAAAAGAAAAGCGACAATTTTGAAAAGAACACAATATCTTTTACATTTTGCTATAATAAATATCACACATTTTTTTTCAAAAAACTAATTTTTTCCTCATTTTAGGCTGATATGTATTTTTCTACATATTTTTGGTAAAAAAAAAAAATCGCAATATTGATTGGTTTGGGCAAAAGTTATAGCGTCTACAAAATAGGGAATATATTTATGGCATTTTTATTATTTTTTTTTTTTACTAGTAATGGCAGCGATCTGCGATTTTTTTGGGACTGCGATATTGCGGCAGACAAATTGTACACTTTTGACACATTTGTGGGACAATTATACAGGGATCAGTGCTGTAAAAATGCACTGATTACTGTATAAATTTCACTGATAGGGAAGGGGTTAACACTAGGGGGCGATCAAGGGGTTAACTGTGTTCCCTCTCTGTGTTCTAACTGTAGGGGGGGTGGGACTGCCTTGGAGGAGAGAGAGAGATCGGTGTTCATACTTAGTATGAACACATGATCTGTCTCTACTCCCCTGAAAGAACCGGGATTTGTGTGTTTACACACAGATCCCGGTTCTCGCTCTGTCGCAAGCGATCGCAGGTGCATGGCGGTCATCCACCCGCCGGGCATTCTCATCGGCTGCGGGCGCGCGTGCCCCTAGTGGGCAAAAGGAAAAGTGACGTAAGATAATGTAGACTTGCCCAGCCGAGCCAACCTGTCGCAGTAAAACTGCGGCGGCTGGTCCAGAAGTAGTTAACTACCTTGTAAGAGGAAGATGCTTATACTTATCTATTCTCAGGGCGCTCCAGTCCAGTCATGTGATCTTCCCAGCAATTGGCTTTAGGGGAGAGAAGAGAGCGGACAACAGATGGAATGCCTGGGCTTTGACGTCACCTATAGGTTTACCATGAGGCATCCGTTGTCAACTGGCCCTTCTCTCCCCTGAAGCCTGCTGCTGGGAGCCAATCACGTGATGGATCGCCCTGAGAATAGGTAAATATAAGCATTCTCCTTCTACAGGGTAATTAGTATAGGTGTTAGAAGGGGGCATGGGAGCTGTTTTAAGCTTACAGTGCCTTGCAAAAGTATTCACCCCCCTTGGCATTTTTCATGTTTTGTTGCCTCACAACCTGGAATTAACATGGATTGTTTGAGGATTTGCATCATTTCATTTATAGAACATGCCCACAACTTTGAAGATGTTTTTTTTTTGTGAAGCAAACAACAAATAGGACAAAATAACAGAAAAAGTCAATGTGCATAACTATTCACCCCCCCAAAGTCAACACTTTGTAGAGCCACCTTTTGCGCTTATCACAACTCCAAGTCGCTTTGGATAAGTCTCGATGAGCTTGCCACATTTTACCACTCAGATTTTTGCCCATTCCTCCATGCAAAACTGCTCCAGCTCCTTCAAGTTGGATGATTTGCGCTTGTGAACAGCAATCTTTAAGTCTGACCACAGATTTTCTGGATTTTGGATTGAGGTCTGGGCTTTGACTGGTGGAAGGTGAACCTCCGTCCCAGCCTCAAATCACACACAGAGTGGTACAGGTTTTGCTCAAGAACATCCCTGTATTTAGCACCATCCACCTTTCCCTCAACTCCGACCAGTTTCCCAGTCTGACTGCTGAAAAACATCCCCACAGCATGATGCTGCCACCACCATGTTTCACTGTGGGGATGGTGTTCTTTGGGTGATGTGATGTGTTGGGTTTGCGCCAGACATAGCATTTCTTTCATGGCCAAAAAGTTCAATTTTAGTCTCATCAGACCAGAGCATCTTCCTCCATACATTTTTGGAGTCTCCCACATGCCTTTTCGCAAACTCAAAATGTGCCATTTTGTTTTTTGCTGAAAGTAATGGCTTTCTTCTGGCCACTCTGCCATTAAGCCCAACTCTATGGAGCGTATGGCTTATTGTCGTCCTATGTACAGATACTCTAGTTTCTGTTGTGGAACTCTGCAGCTCCTCCAGGGTTACCTTAGGTCTCTGTGCTGCCTCTCTGATTAATGCCCTCCTTCCCCAGTCCGTGAGTTTTGGTGTGTGGCCGTCTCTTGTTCTTTCCATTTGGTTATGATAGATTTGATGGTGCTTCTAGGGATCATCAAAGATTTGGATTTTTTTATAACCTAACCCTGACTTGTACTACTCAACAACATTGTCCCTTACTTGTTTGGAGAGTTCCTTGGTCTTCATGGCAGTGTTTGGTTAGTGGTGCCTCTTGCTTAGGTGTTGAAGCCTCTGGGGCCTTTCAAAAATGTGTGTATATGTAATGAGAGATCATGTGACACTTAAATTGCACACAGGTGGACATCATTTCACTAATTATGTCACTTCTGAAGGTAATTGGTTGCACCAGAGCTTTTTATGGGCTTCATAACAAAGGGGTTGAATACATACGCACATGCCAATTATCAGTTTTTTATTTCTGAAAATTTGTTTTATGTATATATTTTCTAATTTTACTTCACCAACTTAGACTATTGTGTTCTGATTCATCACATATAATTCAGATTAAAAAAACATTGCACTAAAGGCTATAATGTAACAAAATAGGTAAAAAGCCAAGGGGGTGAATACTTTTGCAAGGCATTCTAGCCTAGAATTCCACTTCAATTTTGAGAAGTAAAATGCAAGAGCAGAATAACTGGTGTGGGATATTTGAGAAGGTTTCTTAATCAAGAAAAAGTAATATACATACTGAAGGCAGGGTCATGTGGGAACTCTCAGGCTTACACAGCTAAAAAAGGGGCAATGGAAGATTCTTCAAACTCAGTGACATACAGTATATAGGAATTCTTACTGTGTGAAGGCATCTGATGACATTGTAGCTCTACTCCCATTGTGTCAAATGTTGGCATCTTGAAACATACTATAAAAACAGCATGCCTCCCAGTTAGGGTTGCCACCTTTTCTTCAAGCCAAACCCGAACATATTAGCAGCGCACGGAAATTTTTCTTTTTTCAATAGTACATTAAATTCATTACCTCTGTACAATGCAAGGCAATTTTTATGTATTTATGTAGTATACACTGTACATATATTTTGTGATTAAATAACATTTCTAATCATATGGAGTTAATCACAAGAGTCCCCCTTTACATCAGAGTCAACAAAGTTGACACTCTTGGCTTACAATTGCAGTGAGCAACCCTGCTAGGTAGCCACAGTCTGGGCCAGGGGTGGACTGATAACTCAGGGGGCCGCCGGGCAATTGAAGATCATGGGTCCCCCAGGTTTAAAATGACTGTCTCATGGGAGCCAACATTAATGTGGAAGGCCGAAGCTTAGAGGCACCGAGCTCTGCTAGCAGCCGAGAAAGGGTTAAAACCACCGCAAAGCGCCGCTGCAGCGGCGCTTTGCCGGCGGTATAGCTGCGCTGCCCCATTGATTTCAATGGGCAGGAGCGGTGGAGGAGCAGTATACACATCACTCCTTCACTGCTCCAAAGATGCTGCTAGCAGGACTTTTTTACAGTCCTGCCAGCGCACTGCCTTCGGGCTTTCACACTGGAGTGTGAGGAGCTGCTCTTTCAGGGCGCTTTGCAGGCGCTATTTTTAGCGGTGTAGTACCTGCAAAGCGCCCCAGTGTGAAAGGGGTCTAATCCTTCACAGCAACTCCTGCAAAACCAATCCTGTCAGCTTTCCACCCTAGGAGACTCAGACAAAAACTCCCAGCTCACCTCTTCCCTGCATGTAGTGTGAGCAGCACCAGCCCGACATTATCTACTCCTCCGACATGATCTCCTCCTCAGCTCTGCTTCCCGGGTTCTCTAAGCACACTGCACTAGTGATCGGGGGGGGGGGGAGTTAAGTCACTGATAAGAGAGACCCTGCAGGAGCCTGGGGAGGGGGAGACAGGAATGAGCTTTAGATTCTAACAAACTCACCAGCAGAGTGTATTTATGGAGAAGCAGTGACACTGCTGCTGTCTCCACAGTGACAAATATGCTAATGGGGCTCCCCCTGCCTGAATGGTCTGTCCGGGTTTCAGATAGTCTGAAAACTGGGCAGATAATTCAGAACCCGGACTGTCCGGGTGAATCCCGTACAGGTCACAACCCTACTCCCAGAGGTACTGTATATGTGAAGAGGAAACTTTGAAAATAGTCTACAAATCTTATTAAACACTGAGCAGTAATGCTATTTATCACAATTTACAGTTATGTAAAAACATTGGTATTATTCACCAGATTTCTTTCCCCATGGCTGGAAGTACTTCGGTTTACATTCACTTATATGCCTTTTATGAAGTACACTCAAAAAATCAGCTTGTTGCGTGTTGAAGTGGTTGTAAAGCATCCATATACCCAGTGAAGTAACTGGCATCAATTTATACATAAAAATGAAACAAATCCTCTTATATAAGTTGTACCTGTTTATCTAGGGTCTTCTCTTCTCTAAACCGCACCCCTTCACACTACACACAGGATGAGAGCTGAGGCTATCAATCAGAAGGAGATCCCTTCCATGTCACCTTTTTTCTCTTGGTGTCAGGAATACTCATCAGAAGTGATTCATGTTGATAACAAAGGCACGAAGCAGCAGACAAAAATGACACTCAGTGCTCCTAATTGAGGCAAGTACACACTCTAGAGGGATATGCTTTGTTCACATTTCATGTCTGAGTTTTGCAACCACCTTAAGGCTACTTTCACACTGAGACGCTTTACAGGCGCTACAGCGCTAAAAATAGCGCCTGTAAAGAGCCTCTCCTGTGTCTCCAGTGTGAAAGCCCGAGTGCTTTCACACTGGAGAGGTGCGCTTGCAGGACGGGAAAAAGAGTCCTGCAAGCAGCATCTTTGCAGCGCTATAGAAGCAGTGTATTCACTGCTCCTAAAGCGCCCCTTCCCATTGAAAACAATGGGGCAGCGCCGCAAACCCGCTGGCAAAGCGCTGTTTTAACCCTTTTTAGGATGCTAGCAGGGGTTAAAACCGCCCCGCTAGCGGCCGAATAGTGCCGCTAAAACGACGGTATATTGGTGCTAAATATAGCGCTGCTTTACCGCCGAAGCCCACAGCGCCCCAGTCTGAAAGTAGCCTTAATGCGATTATCAGAAGAGTTAAATGGCAATGCATATAAAATGCAGTTAAAACACGCCTAAGATGCACCACACTGCAACAGCATGTGAAAAATGCAGTTATTAAGGTAGCCTAAAGGATAAATTGATTTGTTGCCTACAACAATCAATATCCATTTACATTTTTAATATAAATGTTTTTTTTTTTTTTAGATAAATGAAAAGAAAATGGCATGGTTGGTATAGTAGAGACTGTGACTTAAAGCTTTTACATTTTAAGTATTTTTAAAATGTAAGTTTAGCAACTGTCACTTGCCATTTAAAATACCTGCAGCTTCCTATAGCTTTTTTTTTAAAATCCAGAAACCTGGACTAAGAGGGTTTTAATGATTTAAAAAAGTAAAAATAAAAGCTAACCCAACTCTAGTAACATCTTTTGTGGGAAAAGGATTAGAACCCCCTGTTTTTTTATTTATTGCTATGTTTCAATTTCTAGGAGTAGTGATGAGCTAAGGTTTGAGCTTAACCCAGTTGGTGGCCACATTAGGTCAATGATGTCACCAGCATCCCTATACCTTTGTTATGTGGGACTGTGGGATGGGGAATTCCTCAGCGGAGGCTTATTGGGCCTGTAGCCTGCTGTCATGTAATACTTTTCAGAGAAACCAAGTTCAGTCTGAACCTTAAAGCATTATTAAACCCAAAACCAAAAATGTAATATATTGCAGTTTATCAATTATTAGATGTAGTGGTTGCATTCGTTTTCTTTTTTCTTTTTTTTTAGGCTTTTTCCCCTCTGTTTTCACCTGGTGAGTAACACACCTCCTGTTAAATCGTCTGGCTCATCCCTATAACTGATACATCAGCAAGAGAGCTTGTTCTGTTCAATGTTTACTTACTGGCTGGATCTTCAGATGAAAAAAGAATAAATAAAGCATAAAAAAGAAAATGAATGCAGCCAACACATCTAAGTACTAGTAAGCTACAATACAATAAATGTTTGCTTTTGGGTTTAACCGCTTGCCGACCAGCGCACAACGATATACATTGGCATAATGGCACGGCTGCGCAAATGGGCGTACAGGTACGTCCCCTTTAAGAAGTGACATTGTGGGCATGCGCGCGCCCACTGCATGCTCCGTGACCGTGTCCACGGGAACCATGGACTCGATGTCCGCTGGTGTCCCGCGATCATGTCACAGAGCAGCAGAACAGGTTGATGCCTATGTAAACAAATCATTTCCCTGTTCTGCCTAGTGACATGACAGGGGTCTACTGCTCCCTGTCATCGGAGCAGTGATCACTGTCATGTCCTAGGTAGCCCATCCCCCCACAGTTAGAATCACTCCCTAGGACACACTTAACTCCTTGATCGCCCCCTAATGTTTAACCCCTTCCCTGCCAGTATCATTTACACAGTAATCAGTGCATTTTTATAGCACTTATCGCTGTATAAATGACAATGGTCCCAAAATAGTGTAAAAAGTGTCCGATGTGTCCTCCATAATGTCGCAGTCACAAACTATTTTTTTTTCACAATTTTTTTTTACCAAAAATATGTAGAAGAATACATATCAGCCTAAACTGAGGAAAAAAATTGTTTTTTATTTATTTTTGGGGGATATTTTTTTATAGCAAAACGTAAAAAAATGGCTTTTTTTTAAAAAATTGTCGCTCTTTTTTGTTTATAGTGCAAAAACTAAAAACCGCAGAGGTGATAAAATACCACCAAAAGAAAGCTCTATTTGTGGGAAAAAAGCATGTCAAGTTTGTTTGGGTGCAACTTCGCATGACCGCGCAATTGACAGTTAAAGCGACACAGTGCCGAATCGCAAAAAGTGCTCTGGTCAGGAAGGGGGTAAAATCTTCCGGGGCTGAAGTGGTTAATACCGCTTTAACTCATCACTGATTGGGAGATTTCCACTCATGTCACGTCCTATGTAATGGGTAGAAGAAAATGATAGAAAGTGCCCTTGACGCTGAGACATTTAGCAATAAAAGCACAGTTCCTAGCAGAGTGAGTTAGAACCTCTGCCAGAATATTGGTTTGATTTTCTAATCCTTAGTGGGGTCAAATCAAAGATCTTTTCCACTGCAATGATGATAAAATTCGAAGGGTGGCCAGCTCAAGACTTAAATGAAAAAAAAAATCTCCTTTACAGGTACACAGACAGAATTTTAAAATCTGGAGGGTATACATACAAGAGGTGCTAAGATCTTGTATTGGTAATGTCCAATATTGTGTATGACCACTTCACTGAGGCTGCTTCCATACAAGAAAAAAACACCAATCAAGAGGATAGATTTGCAAAGGACAAGGACAGTCACAGTGAACTACTGGCCATTTTTTATCTGCCAGTCAAATTTGGCTTATTATAGTTTGATGGAAAAGCCTGTGTCACTGCTAAAGCTGCTTTTTTTTACAAGATGAAATTAATCAAATTGCTGCTGTATGTAGGCCAAGCTAATTCTAAAAGAAAAAAAAAATTAGATTCACAGCCAAATACTGTATGCCCTGTCAGTGTATACCGTTGCTAGACAGTCTGTAAAAATCATACTGTTCTGTAATGCCACATGCAGCTTAAGGCATCCCCAAGCTTGCTACTCAAAGGATTTGTATATTTTCAATATTACCCTCAAAACTGCATGAAAAAACCTTTTCCCCTCTGTATAGTATTTACAAAAAACAAATTGTCTTACATTGGTACGTGTCCCCCAAGATGTGTCCCATGCCTTTTTTCTAACAGTCTATTAGCCCTAAAAACAACTGATTAAAGTGTATGTCAAGGTAAAAGAAAGAAAAAACATATTTTGTGCAACTCTTCAATATATGCACAGTTCCCCATGTTTTATCTCTTTAACCGGTTCCTGCCCGCACTATAGCCAGAAGATGGCTACAGCGTGGGCTTACAATGCCAGAAGGGTGTCAATGGACATCCTTCTGTGAACATGCTTCCCAAGAATTTGAAAGAATTTGTGATTGCTGTATCCCTTGGACACAGCCAATCACAGATCGTGCTAAATGGCCAATCACAGCACCTTTTACTACGTGATCACTGTGTCTAATGACAAGCGATCTTAATTGTAAACAGATGATCTCATCTCCCTTCGATGGCTCTCCTACCCTTACACAGAGTGTGAGGGAAGGAGAGCTTCTGTGATTGCAGTGAGTTGTAGCAGTTTGCTACAGTGCCCAAACAGTGCCCATCAGTGTCATCAGTGTCACAGTGCCATCAGTGTCACAATGCCATCAGTGTCACAGTGCCTTCTTGCCATCAGTGCCATCAGTGTCATCTGTGCCATCAGTGTCATCAGCGCCATTAGTGTCACAGTGCCATCAGTGTCACAGTGCCATAGTGCCATCAGTGCCATCAGTGTCATCAGTGCCATCAGTGTCACAGTGTCATCAGTGTCATACAGTGTCATACAGTGTCATAAAATGCCACAAATCAGTGCTGCCTCACTGCCCATCAGTGTAGCTGATCAGTGCAAATCTGTGCAACCTCATCAGCATCCATCTGTACAGCCTCATCACCACCACCATGTCTAAAAAAATATTTTCAATTGAGGAGGCATATCAAATTCTAAGTGTGGTCAACGAGAGCAGTGGGAAGCTGTGTCAGATTCTGCTTCAGATTTTGATTCTGATTATGAGCCAGTGCTAAGCAGTGAGACACAAACAGAGTAAGAGGAGGAGGATAGTGTGCCTGGCAAACAAAGACGTTCTGGTGAGGAGGAGGCTACCACAAAAAGAGCAGTGGCATCCACCATTATTGCAGCAGCATTCACCAGTAGTGCAGTGGCATCTACCAGAAATGGAGTACCTCTGCAAGAAAGGCCAAGTACTAGTGGGGTGTCACCTCAGCCCCAAAGAGTTAGGACCCATGCCAACCTTCCATATGCCCTTCAAAACCCTCTATGGCTTCCTCCTAACTCAGGAGCAGCTAACATTCCCCCTTTCACTGCCCAGCCAGGTGTCCAGGTGAACACAGAGTTTTGCCCCCATAGATTTTTTTCATTTAGTTTTTATGGATGACCTATTATGTTCAATCGTGGCCCAGTGCAACCTCTATGCCCAATAGGGCATAGCCAACAATCCAACGTTATATTATTCCCATCCCTATGCGTAGAAAGATCTAACAGTGGAGGAGTTCAAGATTTTTTTGGTCCTCACATTCAATATGGGACTCACATTTAAAATGAGTTATGCTCATATTGGTCCACCCACCCCATCCATCACACGCCAATCTACTCAGCATTAATGCCCAGAACAAGATATTTGATGATTATGCGGTTCCTCCATTACAATGATAATACTGAGTGCCCTCCCTGAAATGACCCAGCATATGATAAGTAGGCTTGTGCAATTACTTTCGTAACGACTCGAAATTCGGCCGAATTTTGCATATTTCATATATTTCATATTTGCATATTTGGGACATTTGGATGCATCCGAATAAAAAAATAACGAATTTCAATGAATACGAAAGAATTTATAGCGAATATAACTAATGAATTTGACATGATTCGTTAATTTGTTAAAGATCTAATGAAACAAAAGGTCAACTCAAAGTAAATCTTAAAGCCCAATCAGCTGATTAATTTTGTGCTAGAGGCAGTGGTGTATTTAGGTTTTGTGCTGCCCTAGGCCTGACTAAACGCATGCACCCCCCTAATTTAAATACGACCCACCCCATCCTGCCGAGGCCACACCCCTTCCTGTTTAAGACCCATCCTATCATCTGTAAACAACACCCCTTCCTCTTTAGGCTCATTTGGCACCTTTCAGGGGGGAACGGGTACCTGTTTATGACAGGTACCCTTCCCCACTTCTGGGAGACTGCGCTATCCCCTCAGAAGTTTGCCCCTCCTCCTCCTTCCTCCACTGGGCCATTCAGAAAGTGCAACGCGCTTCGCACATGTGCAGTAGGGAACCTGTCGGTTTCCCTTACCATGAATGATAGTGGCAAAACCCGAGAGCCAATCCGAAAATCGGCTGAGGTGTCGACATCGCTGGATCCCTGGACAGGTAAGTGTTCTAATATTAAAAGTCAGCAGCTACAGTATTTTTAGCTGCTGAGTTTTAATGCTATCACGGGGGGGTCTCACTGTGCCCATCAATTGCAGCCTCACTGTGCCCCATCAAACGCAGTCACTGTGCCCATCAAATGCAGCCACTGTGCCCATCAAATGCAGCCACTGTGCCCATCAAATGCAGCCACTGTGCCCCATCAATTGCAGCCACTGTGCCCCATCAATTGCAGCCACTGTGCCCCATCAATTGCAGCCACTGTGCCCCATCACACGCAGCCACTGTGCCCCATCACACGCAGCCACTGTGCCCCATCAAATGCAGCCACTGTGCCCCATCAAACGCAGCCACTGTGCTCATCAAACGCAGCCACTGTGCCATCAAACTTAGCCACTGTGCCATCAAACGCAGCCATTGTGCCCTCAAACGCAGCCACTGTGCCCCATCAAACGCAGCCACTGTGCCCCATCAAACGCAGCCACTGTGCCCCATCAAACGCAGCCACTGTGCCCCATCAAACGCAGCCACTGTGCCCCATCAAACGCAGCCACTGTGCCCATCAAACGCAGCCACTGTGCCCATCAAACGTAGCCATTGTGCCATCAAACGCAGCTATTGTGCCCTCAAACGCAGCCATTGTGCCCTCAAACGCAGCCACTGTGCCATCAAACGCAGCCACCGTGCCCATCAAACGCAGCCACTGTGCCCATCAAATGAAGCCACCGTGCCCATCAAACGCAGCCATTGTGCCATCAAATGTAGCCACTGTGCCCATCAAATGCTGCCACTGTGCCCATCAAATGCTGCCACTGTGCCCATCAAATACAGCCACTGTGCTATCAAATGCAGCCACTGTGCCCATCAAATGAAGCCACCATGCCCATCAAATGCAGCCATTGTGCCATCAAACGTAGCCATTGTGCCCTCAAACGCAGCCACTGTGTCCATCAAATGCAGCCACTGTGCCCATCAAATTCTGCCAGTGCCCATCAAATTCTGCCAGTGCCCATCAAATTCTGCCAGTGCCCATCAAATGCTGCCAGTGTCCATAACACTGATATACTTTATTAAAACACTGTACCTGCTGTCCTGGGGGTTTCCCTCATGCTCCTCTCTCTCCTCCTGACGTCACAGCCCCAGGGCCGAGGAGAAGATGCAGTGCAGGGGAGGGTAGGCGGAGCTTAAGGCTCCACCTGTCACCTGTTGCTTATGGGGGCGCGAGTGACACGCCGCCCCCCCCGCATGAGATAAAGCCCCCCCACCCGTCTTGCTGATTCCCGGCTCCCGCTGCCGCCTCCCGCACACTTGCAGTCCATGGCGGCCGGCTTTCTGTAGCGGCGCCGTGGTGTATGGGCGTGCTTGTCAGAGAGTAGGGGGGCGTGAGATACACGCCCCCATCCTCTGCCAAGCACGCCCATACACAGTGGCGCCGCTACAGAAAGCCGGCCGCTGTGGGCTGCAAGTGTGCGGGAGGCGGCAGCGGGAATCAGCAAGACGGGTGGGGGGGCTTTATCTCATGCGGGGGGGCGGCCCTTTTTGCCGCCCCCCGCAAAGTGCCGCCCTAGGCCTAGGCCTTGTCGGCCTAGGCCAAAACACAGCCCTGGCTAGAGGTTGGATTACTGGCAAAGTGCATTCCTGAAAACTGAGTGAGAAGGGTGTTGTATTGTATTTGAGCAGAGGAGAAGAGATATTGTCATTGTGTTAATAGATTCAATAAACAAACAACTTTCCAAACTACGAATCATTATCACGAATATATATACATACATAAATATCGAATTTCAACGAATACAAACGAAATTAGAGCGCATATAACAAATGAATTTGACATGATTCGAGATTCAGTATAACGAATATCGACACTCTACGAATAATAATGAATTTCCCGAAAACGTATTAACGTAACATAACGATTATAACAGAACGTTATGTATTTTACGAATGACAACCGAAACTAAACAAATTTTTCCATTGTGTACAAGTCTAATGATAAGTTACATAAAATTCGGCCACTTCTGAATTTTTTGTCAGAAAAATTCACCCAATTATTTATCCTGTGCAAAAATATCTGCATGGATGAGTTATGTGCGTGTCTCCCTATTGTTGTTCGATAAACACAGTGGGGTTGATTTACTAACAAATAGACAGTGCATTTTGAAAGTGCAGTTGTATTCCACATGTGCAATTGCACTCATTGTAAATATAATGTGGTAAAGCTTCACTTTGTAAAGAATACCCAATCAGGTGCAAAAGAAAGAAAAAAGAAGGAATCGTTTGCACGTGATGGGAAATCAGCAGAGCTTTACCACATTTACTGTACTAAGATCTGGGGAAAATGAGTGCAACTGCTTTTGCAAACGTCTTGTTGCCTTTAATAAATTAACCCCATTGCATTACCAGCTCTGAATTCATTTGTATGTGTTGTCAGCCCTGCCTACTTGATTTCTGAGGGATTACACAGGACACAGATTTCTCCTCATCTCTCCTCCCTTCATCCCCATAACGCCTCGTTCTGCGCAGGCAGAGATCATAGGAAGTTAGCAAATCACATGATTTCTATCAAAGTTTTTTTTGCACTTATTAAACAGATACATAAGAAAAACTTCCAATGGTATATTTAGCAAATCAAAAGGGAACAAATAAGAGAAGTTCATTTTAGGTTTTACATAGACTTTAAGGTCATTAACCCCATCATCCCCTTTTTGTAAAGGTATCATAATATTTGTGATGTCAAAGGCATTGCAACCAATCCTGTGTTAACATTGCTTCTATAGATAGAACTGGACAAATGGCTCAATATACAGTATACGCCCTTAGCAAAATGTTAAATACACTGGAAAAATTGCTTCTGTGGTACTTGATGGGCTATGATGGTGTACTTCAAATTCCTATCAATGGCTATCTGAGGAGATCTCCTTACTTGGGGGAATATGTGACAACTGGCATATCAGGTTTAAAGTGACTGTTATTTTTATAGAAAAAAAAATAGAATTTACAAACATGTTATACTTACCACCTCTGTGTAGTGGTTTTGCACAGAGCAGCCCAGATCCTCCTCTTCTCGAGTGCCTCTTCTGTGCTCCTGGCCCCTCCCTCCCGTTGAGTGACCCCACAGGAAGCAGCTTGCTATGGGGGCGCGCAAGCTGAGCATCAGCTCCATGTGTCCATTCAGATACGGAGCTGGAGTTTGGCCCCACCCCCTCTCTCTCCTGATTGGCTTACTGACTTTGATTGACAGCAGCGAGAGCCAATGGCACCGCCACTGTGTCTCAGCCAATCAGGAGGGAGAGCCCCAGATGGCTGGGACACTCGTGGACATCGCTGGACATTGATGGACCTCAGGTAAGTATTAGGGGGGCTGAGGGGAGCTTCTGCGCACAGAAGCCTTTTTATCTTAATGCATAGAATGCATTAAGATAAAAAAAGTCTGACTTTACAACCCCTTTAAAGCACAAGGGCTTCCTAGTCTGTGTAGGTTACCTGCACAGATTACACCACAAATAGTTTTGGTTTTGAGACTACAAGCTTTAGAAAAGTGTGACATGGAGAAATATGGTTTTAATAAAACCAGGAAGCATTACTGCTCATAAGGGATTCCTAGTAGGCATAGTCTCAGCTTAGAAAATGCCATACTAGTCTTGGCATATTTTGATACGTTTTCAAAATGTTCCTCTCTCCACGGTTTGCAATCTATACTCATCCATTAGACTATGTGGGAGGCCTGACTATGTACTTGTGCTAGTGAAATAAATGATAGTCACATGCATGGATAGGAGTATAGGCATTGGTGATTACCTCTGCTTACCTTTTTATCTAATTTCCTTTTTGCTTTAGTGAATGATGCCAATGCTTTCACACAGACCTTGAAAATATATATCATATGAATATGTCCAGCACCAGATTTACTACAAGATTTGTCTTGTGTGGTCAGGCCAGTTGTGTGGTAAATCCAGCAGTAGGATTAAGCAGGGTATGCAGCCACTGCTGAGAGGAGTCACAAGAATCTATGTAGCTCCAGGTACATACAAATATCTCCTGGTTCTTTGCAGTCACTTGATTGGTCAAGTGTAAAGTCCAATGACCGTTCTGTATGTAAAGCAAGAGACCATGCTGTCTTCTGATATAAATGCTTATTTTCACAACAGTAATGCTATAACATGACTAGTTCATAAAGGGTGAAGCCCATATAAAAAAGCATCATCATTCTTGCACGCTTAGGGCAACACAATTTTTGCTTCAAATGATCATTTCACCTAATTTCTATAATTTATCGTTATTGTAAGCCTTCTTTTATGTTCATACACATTTCCCCAGCTTTCCTCAAAGTCAAGTTAAATGGGACACCAATGCTCTCTTCCTGTTTGTTTAGCCACCAAGTAGCTCCGCGCTTTGACTCTCTAGTAATTGATAGGTTTGAAGTGCCCCAAATACAAGAATTCCCTACATGCCTAAGATGACATGTTAGGGAGAGTTGTTTAGATTTGTAAAATAAGAATGGTCTAATGCATAATGATTATTATAGCCCTTGGAGTGGGGTAAAGCTTTGCTTCATGGAATAAGAAGACTTTGGGGAATTCTTTAGATAACCAGAGACATTGACTGAAGATGTTTAGTTTACAAGACAATTTACAATTGTTAACTGCGCATTGCCTTGACCTGTACATGGGTATGTGAAGATGCTGTGATAAGACATTATGCAGTATCCTTTGTATATAAACTGATGTGTGGACCTTTTTGTGAACTGTGAAATGCAACTTGTTTAGCCACTTCATTTTTGAAAGATGTATCCTCTGCCAGAATCATTTTTCAGGTTTTGGAAATAACAGTTAATATGTTTTTAGTCAAACTGAATTTGATTTGTTTTATTAATACCAGCAAGGATTCCATCTGATTTTCTATAGAGATACTGACTTTTAAATGCTATTAGTTACATAAGACTAGGCAGTATAGCTAAAAATATGAAAAAGTGCAATTTTAGTTGCGCTGCCAATAAAAATATTACATAACAAGCGCAGTGATTTATTTTAACTCCCCTGCAACAAAATATTAGAAGAACTATGATTTATTTTAAATTTATTGCAACAAAAATAAAACATTCATCACTTTCACATAGATGATCAGATTAGGTAGGAAAGAAAGAAAGTTGGGGTTTGGGACTAGATATGTTTTTCCAGAAATGTAATATTGAGGCCACTTTGGTAGTCACAGATATCACATGACCAGAAGGAAGGTGTAGTGAAGGTTTCTTTCCATTACTATATAGTCACAGCTTTTTAGTAGTTTATTGCTTAGAGGCACTTACACAGATCTAGTTGTGTCTAATAGATATGTGCTGGCAGAGATGTGAGTCTTCACTGGACTTATATGTACTGTGAAAAGTAAGAGGTTTAAATGGATTATGTTCATACAGAACAAACACTGTATAGATCATTTTGTGAACTAATAAGACAAACAGACTTCCTCTGCAGAGCCAAATAGAGATTAGACATGGGAAAAAAGGATTCACTCAAACCAAAATTATAACTATAGGACATAATTGCAGATGCTGTCTGTATACAAATCTTTCCTGATCTATCATCAGCCACGATGCATCAATCAGTAAGTATTTTTCTTTATTAAACAATAATCTTATAATGTCTTTAGGCTGTACATGATGTAAAATGTTTTCCATTTTATATTGGGTAGTCACAATAATTGCTATTGGCTAACCATATCATAAAAAATTAAAACCCCCTACCTACCATCCCAAGCTGTGTTAGATGCCTTCTGGTTATTAAACTTACCTTTAGTGTCTCCTCTTGTCAACAGGTGCACAATATGTCCCTGGGAATTGGCTGCTTAGTTCCTTAAAGCTGCATTGTGGGGAGTAGGGAGGTGTCCCATGCTGCTCCATTCCCAAAAGAACTTGGTTTTCGACTGAGCGGCAGCAGGGGTGCAGTAGGTTTAGGCACTAAAGGGTGTCCAGCACACAGTAAGGGGTGGGTTTTGGTTTTTTATTTTAATGACAGGTTTGTTCTTTATAATTAGTGAATGCTAATATCCTAAAATTGTCACCTAATTATAAACTTGAACCCTATAGGTATAGTTGCTTTCTAACTTCCAATGAGGCAGTATGTAAAGAAAGATTTTGTTAAAACCTTAAAGGTTTGTAAACCCTTACATATACCCAGTGAAGTGACTAACCTCAGGTGATACACAGAGATAAAACAAATCCTCCTACATAAGTTATACCTGTTTATTTGCAGCCTTTTGTCCTGTACATCCTTGTAAAACTCGGAGATGAAAAGGATTTTTCACGGACTCACAAAGCAGGGGGAAGAGAGCTACAGTTACACCTACTTAAAAAGCTCTGAGAGCTGATTGGAGGAAAGCCCCCCCCCCCCCCTTTGCACAGAACATAGGAACAGAGCTTAGGCTGTCAATAGGCTGGAGATCCCTCCCCTGTCACCTTTTTTCTCTGGGTGTCAGGAAAACATGTCAGAAGTGATTCATGCTGATAGCAGAGGAACGAGGCAGCAAATTATAGGGATATGGTTCTTTCATATTTCATGTCTGAGGTTTACAACCACTTAGACCTTAACTGCAGATGAGGTTTTTCAATGAGGAGGATCTGGTTTAGGATGGAGTAAATCAGGCAGATTTCTAAGAAGGAAAAACAAACCTTCCTGCGCAAGTGAGTTACCAGGTGGACTAAAAGTTCATGCTGGAAAATGCTTCAGACTTTGCTGCCCTCAAGGATAGGGAAATCCTAGTAATCAGAGAAACAAGAAGAAAAAGAGGGCGCACCAGCCTTTTGCATTATCCTTTAAACGTCTTTTTTATTAAAAATGCAATAAAAATACTTACTACTCATAAACATGTGGAAAAAAGTTTGCAAATACAAACAATCTCCAGATGACGACAATTAGTTGACTGACAAACAGACTCCAGATGGTAACACAGGAGATATCAAGGGCCAATGCCGGCTGACGCGTTTCAAAGGCATACTTTCTTCTTCAGAGCCTAGCAGTCAAGGGAGAAGGTTTTAAAAGATTTCGGCATCTTTGGGCAAGACCGAGTTTGATAGATTTTGGGAATGCAAGAATAAAGACACTTTCGGGCCTTAATAGTTGAGAGAGGGGATCAGTGGAAGAAATGCTGAGCTTAGTAACACATTTAGGTTGTTTCAGCTCTGTGAAGGCTCTTGAAGACTTTTAGTCCATTTTCACACAAAAAATGTGATTTAACACATGAGTTGAATCACCCTATCCCATATGGTCAAAATGAATGTAACACAGTCCTGCAGCTGCCTTTTACAAGCGTTTATTCTATATCTAAAATGATGGAGATAATACAATAGTTTAGGTTTTTAACAGAAGTGGCTGATGGATGGAATTAGGAATAGATAGCCTGTCTAAGAATTTGGCATGAGATTCAACTTAAAGAGGAAGTAAACCCTGATGAGTTTTACTTTCTCTTTCGTTTACTGCAAACCCTGCAAAGCAAAAGCATAATGGGCTAGTATGCATCACATACTAGTCCATTATGTGGCACTTACCTGCAAAGGAAGCCTGCGCTGTCCCCGCTGCAGGAAGCGTCCATCTCCACCCCTCTGCCTTCCAGGGCCATGGACTCCGGCTCTGTTACTGGCCGGAGTAGCGTTATGTTACGCGCGCGTGAGCCGACGGTCACGGCACGTGCACTATAGAAATGGCAGAATTGTGCCCTTTCTTCAGTGCGCATGTGCCAATGACGTTGGCACAAGTGTATATGGTAAATATCTTTTAAACTGTGCAGGTTTAGAAGATAGTTCCAGTACCTACAGGTAAGCCTTATTATAGGCTTACCTGTAGGGAAAAGTGGTCTGTAGGGGTTTACAACCACTTTAATGTTGCCCACTTAATACAGTAATGGGGATGAGCTTCAGGATCCAGGCAACCAGCTACCAGTGATGCATCGCCTGACCTCTGAGCCATAATGTGGTTTCTTAGAATGACCAATAATAAGGAGCTTTGCTGCATGCCAGCCTCCTCCCAAAAGACATTTTGATAATGTGCTTAGCTGTGATAAGGAAAGCACGGGGAGTATTGCTGATTAATTGCAAAGGGACAGATTAATGTGTGGCTTTAAGCACTGGTCTCTTTCAGACTCAAAATACTTTTCCCAACTAGGAACTTATTAAATTACAATTATGCTCAAAATGAAGGCAAAATAAAAATCACAATAAAAATTCACAAGCAAAGCAAACATAAACTCACCAATAAAAGCAAATTAGTATATACAATAACTATGAACTGAAAATAAATATAAATTTAAAAGCTTAATTATTTAATACTGTACAACGAATGAACTGTGCAAGCCCATTAAAACACTGAACAGAATAAATAGAAGCAATTAAACAAGTAGCAAAAAATGGCAGGCTATAAAATGCAAATATTGCACCTCTAATTTTAAAGTGGTTGTAAAAGGAAAAACATTTTTTTTAAAATAACAAGCATGTTAATAAGAAGCACAGTGTGGCTCGGCCCAGCATCCCACTTCCTTCTCACAGGAAGTGAATGACAGCAGCAGGAGCTACTGCTGCCTCTATGTACAGTGAGGAGGGCACAATGCTGGATCAAGACTGTCTCAGGTAAGTATGGGGGGGGGGGGAGAGTTGAACACAGAAGGTTTTTCCTTAATGCATAAAATGTATTCTGAGTATTACTCTAAAGAACTGTTACACATTAATTACCCTAGCATTAACATGCTGACACAAGAGGGTGATCCTTTTTCCAACTCAGTGATTCTGTCTTTGAATTTTGTTTTATTTATTTTTTTCTAACATGTTGGTGTTACATCTTTAACTTGGAAGTTATAAGTTGAACTGAGTAAATACAGCTGGATAAAACAAAAACTCATTTCAGGCTGCAAAGCAACAAAATGTGATTATTTTCTATACCCACTGTATATGTGTCTGTGGCAGCAGAAGCAAGCTGTCTTGCTTTTTTTTCAGCAGATACAGTGTAATTGCTTTAAAGCGCTTTTAGTTAAAGTCTTGCTGCCTCTGCCCACTGTGTTTGCTTGACCTGGGTGTTGATGGCCAAATTTAAAAAAATAATAAATAAAACACAGAAACATGAAAGACTGCAGAAAAAAAGACTAGGTGGTCCATCGAGCCCCTATTTTATTTTTAAATATACCTGTATATATGTACAGGTATATATATATATATATATATATATATATATATATATATATATATATATATATATATATATATATTTATATATATATTAAACTTTTTTTGTATAGGTTGTTTGTCCCAAACATCAAATGATAAAACAAATGCGATTCTGTAAAAAATGTACAAAAAAATAATTGTTTTGATGGATGGGAAAATGGCTATGTCTGGATCAGCATTTGATTGTCAGCACTGTTAAAAGTCAGTTTCTGTTTAAAAGACTGTTGGCCTTTCACTTCTTGGATAAGACCTAATCTGTGTCTCAGATCAGCAGCAAAGCAGATCTGATATCTTTGGATTCTCTAGCACTTGGTCTCTCATTTCTTGTTTTATTCCAGGATTGAGAGGCATAGGTGTCGCCAGAACAAGTAAAAACAAATGCAAATAAAAACATTAAAAAAAACTTAAAAAAAAAAATACATCTGTAAATAAAATGTAAAGAATTTGTATAGAACAAAAACGTACTAAACATAACATACACAACCTACAATCTATGGGAGTCGCCTGCCTGTCTGGTTTATTTTCTAGGCAATAGAAGATTTTGTGAAGGGCAGGCAGTCTACCGCCATAGGATTACACGTATTTTTGCTGCTGCCTGCACTTCTCCCTGCCAGTATAATTGTTGCCATACATTTGCTGCTACCTGCCCTAGCCTCTGCATTGTGTAAGAATGGGCAGCCTTTTTTTTGTTTTTTGCCCAGCAGTGAATTCCAACACTCCTCCTTACCACCATCACCGCAAAACTCCTCCTCCTATGGTGTAATAAGCAGGGGAGAAGGAGGAAAGGGTACATTAGCAGTCCTCAAAATAAAGTGGTTGTTAAGCAACCTTGAGGAGGAGGGGGATGAAAAGGGCATATTAGGATTACTCTAAAAGAAAGTGGCTGCTATGTGCCCTTTAAGAGGAAGAGAAGGAAAATGGGGCATTAGCAGGATTTCGAAAGAAAAATTGAATTTCACACACTATACTATAAACTGTTGTGTCATTGCCTGAATTGTACAAACTTGAGGGTTTTAGATTTATTTTGTTTAAAGTAAACTTTTTTATAGTTTTTACGTCTCTTGTGGTTCCTACTTCCACAATTAGATTCAGGTCAATTATTGCTTGATAAAAAAAAACAGGTGTTGCAGCAAAAAAATCCAACCTTTTTTCAGTTATAATGAGTAAGATTGGGATGGCACTGCTGTATTTAAGCCAAGCAATAATATAAAAGTAAAACAGTTAGACATGCAAAATATAAGTTGTGCGCATGCGTGGGAGCTCTGTAATGGCTGCTTGAGCCAGGAGCTCCGCACCACTCCTGCCCCACGAGCCTCACAGCGGGCACAGCACCATCCAATTTCGTCCGCCTTCGCCCCATCTGCTCCCAATAACCCTTCGGGAGCCTCCCTGGATGTCCGGCCCGGCCGCCCGATGAGACCTCGGGCCAGATTTAGAAAAACTAGGCCAGGAAGGGTGTACCAAGATGGCCTCCACCATCACCTCCACACAGCCACACACGGCCTCCGGGGAAAGGAAGCTGGAGCAGAGGCAAGTAATAGCACTAGTGATCCTTACATACTCCCAAGTGACCCAGGGAACCCCACCATACCCCCAGGCTCCTTCCCCGACCTCCACAGAATCCCTTCTTGGCTGCACCATGGATAAATATGCCCTGTCCCCAGCTGGGCTTACTCCACCATTCCAGCATGCTACTCCCTCCCCCAGCCTGCCACACCAGCACCCATACTCCCAGCAGGAGGACCTTTTCCTCAAACTTTCTGCCCTTCTGGAGAGAGAACTGGCCAACACAGCCGCACAAATCACAAGAGACATTAAATCCGACTTTGCTAATCTTGGTTCCAGGATGGAGGCCATAGAAAGTAAACTGGACGTGACTGTCTCCCACACTAATCAAAACGCAGCCCATATCCAGGTTCTGCAGGACCAGCTTGGCACTGCCCTGTCCAGGATTGACGACCTCGAAAATAGGTCCAGGAGATACAACCTTAGGATCCGAGGCCTCCCTGAGAACATCACGGATATCCCCGATGCTGTACAAGACCTCATTAAGGAGCTTCTACCCAGCACACCCCCCACCACTTAGAGTTGGACAGAGCTCACAGGGCCCGAAGACCCCCAGAAAGGACGGCTCCCCGAGGGATGTCATTGTGAAGCCACACTTCTATGCCATTAAGGAGGAAGTCATGAGACAATCCCGCCTCAAGCAGCAAGTCACTTGTCATGGCCACCGAATACAAATCTTTGCAGATTTATCCCCCTCTACAATACAAAAAAGGCGAGCTCTCAAACCGCTCCTCTCAGTCCTCGCCCAACAGGACATTAAGTACCGCTGGGCCTTCCCCTTTGCAGTTAAATTCGCAATCCAGGGCAAAGCTTATGCCTACTCTAGCTTACTGGAAGGGGAGAGACATTTCCTTCACCTCAAGTTGATTTCGCAGGAAGCACCCTTGGATTTCTTCGTGGCACCAGCGAGCTCCGCCAAGCAACCATCCCCAACAAGTCCTGTCTCCCCCCTTTGGAACACAGGGAAGACCAAGAAATTCAAAGACGGCAGGCCCCATAAGACATATGATCAAGCCTTCCTTCTCTCTGCCCCCATTCGGGCACCCCACTCTGGGACTGTAGTCACCGTTGTTAATGGAGCTCCGGACTCCTAACCTAAGCTGTTGTTAGGATGACCCATTCATGTTTGCCTTCAGGAAAAACTTCCCCTTTCATTTTTTTTTCTCTTCTTCGTTATCTTGTTTTGATTCTCCTTTTTCACTGTTCACAAGCGTCCTAAAAGACTGACCCGAGTTCTCCCTAAAGGGACAGCATGAAATGCCCTAGATGACCTTAGGGTCTTGAACCTCTATTAAGAGACCTCAACGTTACCCAACTCGGCTCCCTTTGGCAGGCCTCCCAATACCCTTCAGGAACTCTCCCGGAGATACCAGGACTTTGTAAGCCATCCTGGCTGCAGATTTCTCGAGAGGCTTACTTCCAAGATCTCCTCGATTGCCATATGTGCACTATTACCTTTTCTAAAGTTCCCCCTTTTTCTTTTTACTGTTACTGTTAGCTGTGTTAGTTTATATTTTCGGTACACATAGATGCAAGGGTCCGGGGTGACACCCTTGTGCCTCCACCCATCCCTTAGAAGCGGATTTTCGCCTCTGCGGAATGGGTCACCTGCCCTAACTTAGAGGTTACCAATGCCTTGTGTTGGGTATCTGGCAGGACTATTCCTCAACAGACGCCCTCAGTCTTCTCGGAAGACTTTGTTTCATGTGTTGTTTGTTCCCCTCTTTCTTTCCCTCCCTAACCTCTTTTCTTTCTTAACCTTTCTTTTCTTTCTCGAGCCAGTCAGCAGGTAGTGTACGGAATAAAACCCCGGACCCGGATCGAGACCAGCCCTACTCTCCTCTATGGCCCTGCCCGAGGAAGACATCAAAGGGTAAGTGACGGTGGCTGCAGTAGCTTTTCACCCCTCTGTCCCAATGACTGACTTAATCCCGACTGGAAAGGATCTCAGGGTAGCCACACACAATGCTCAGGGGCTGAACTCCCCCAGAAAACAGAGAATAGCTTTTGAAAACTATCGCTCCCTGAAAATGGATATTGTCTTGCTCCCAGAGACGCATTTTCCAATTCCATACAACCCCAAATTCTTCCACTCACACTACCCAACATTTTACCTAACGAATGCAACAAACAAGACTAAGGGGGTAGCAGTTCTTTTCACAAATGGTGAGAATAGGAGATCAGATGTCTAACACTATTATTTTGAATACAGGGGTACCACAGGGATGTGTGTTAAGTCCGGCCTTGTTTACATTGTTCACGCGCGACTGTACTCCCATACATGCGTCTAACACTATAGTGAAGTTTGCTGATGACACCACTTTAGTGGGACTCATACAAGATAATGATGAGACAGCTTATAGGCAGGAAATTAAACATTTGGTTGAGTGGTATAGAGAAAATGATTTAATACTCAAGACGGCAAAAACTAAAGAAATAATAGTGGATTATAGGAGATCAAGAAAGATCAATCATTGCCCGGTTTATATAGGTGGTGAGGAGGTGGACAGGGTGGACACTATTGCATTTTTGGGAGTACATATTACAAGGGAGTTGTCATGGTCTCAAAATACTTTTTTTCTAGTGAAAAAAGCGCAGCAGAGACTGTTTTTCCTTTGGAGACTGAAGCGGTCTGGATTGCCCTTAAGGCTTCTGGTCAATTTCTATCATTGTACCATTGAGAGTATTCTTCTCCACTGTGCTGTAGTGTGGCATGCCAGCTGCAGGGCGGAGGATAAGAAGTCTCGTGTGGTGAAAACAGCACAGCGGATCATAGGAACAGATCTACCAAATTTGGACACAGCATATGCCAGCCATATGCCATTAAAAAAGCGGGCAAAAGCTATTAGTATTGATCCAACCCACCCAGGTTACAGTATGTTTGTCCCATTGCCATCAGGGAAAAGATATAGAACACTTAAAATGCACACTAATTGCTTAAAGCATAGTTTTTTTCCCTAGGGCCGTATTGTCCATAATCCCATCAGGTACAGTGTTTTAGGATCTATCTATCTAAAGAACTGCAAATTTAACCACATCTCAACACACAGAGACCCCGAAGGTAGATATATCCTTGTCAAAGACTCGATCGAAGGCAACATATATTCAATAATCTCCTACTATGCCCCCAATAAAGGTCAAACTACATTTTTTCAAGCGCTCTTTAAAACCCTGCTCCCCCTTGTAGAGAAGAAAGCTAACAAGCCCCACTAAGGCCAGCTTGAACATAGCAAGATCCCTTCATGCCCACATCCTGGTCGACATTTGGAGAGAGTTGAACCCCTTAAAAAGAGATTACACCCACTACTCTTCCCCCCACCAATCCTATGCCAGGATAGATCACATCCTCGTGCCCCCTAACCTTATCCCTTCAACGCACGAGGCATCCATCATTGACATTGCCTGGTCTGACCATTCCCTGGTCCGCCTCACCTTGCGAAACTCCCTCACTAGAACGTCTGGGACACACTGGCATCTTAATGAATCCATCCTGAGTGACCCCATCAATACCACAGACATAGAGAACTCCCTAAAGGAATACTTACTTCTTAACAATGTAGAAAACATCTCCCCCGAGGTACTCTGGGCAGCCCATAAAGTAGCTATCAGGGGAAAATTATCAATATAGCGACCCGACTCAAAAAAGAGAGGCTAATAGACATTAAAAACTTGGAAAACAAATTTGCAGTCCTGAAAATCCAAAACAAGAAGTGCCCTTCCAAAACCCTAGTGGAACAACTGGACGCTACCAGACTAGAACTCAACTTGGCTCTCACAGCAAAAGTAGAGAAACATATCCACTGGAGCAAAATTCTCTCACCCACGTTTTCACACCTACTCCCTGCCCAAGATCAGAGTCGCAGGACAACCCCCTACAGCCAACCCCAATAAGATACTCAAAGCCTTCCAAGAGTTTTACTCCAAACTCTATAACTCGACCCATGCAGACAAAGGCCCCGAGATTTCCAGCTTCATCTGGGATCTCCCAATCCCAACACTCTCGTCTGAATATAGGGACGTTCTGGAGGTGGACTTTTCTATTGAGGAGATAAAGGAGGTCATAAAGAACCTTAGAACAGGTTCAGCCCCTGGACCTGATGGACTTTCTGTACCATACTACAAGGCTTTTGCTGATACACTAGCACCTTTCATGGCAAAATTTTTAATACAAAGGCTAAAGGTTCTCCTTTAGATCCTCAGCTCAATACCGCCTACATAACAGTAATCCCTAAACCAAACACGAACCCAGAGGAGGCTGAGAACTATAGACCCATCTACCTCATAAACAACGACCTTAAGATATTGACAAAAATTCTAGCCAATCGCCTTGGCTCCTTCATTGATAGATACATCCATAAGGACCAGACAGGGGCCAGACCAAATCAGGAGGGCCATTGATGTAGTCTCCCTTCTTCAATCGGGTTGGGATGGAGGCCCCAAACAAGAAGGGATGCTTCTATCCCTAGACTTACACAAGGCTTTGGACTCCGTCGAATGGCCCTACATATTCACACTCATGGAACAATGGGGCTTCGGTCAACGTTTCTTTGGCATTTTACACTCCCTTTATTCCACCCCCTAAAGCAATGATTCACCTTCAAGGACACTACTCAAAACCGTTTAGTATTTCCCTTAATCTTTGCTAATGCCATTGAGACACTGGCGATAGCCATACGTTCCAGCTCCAACATTCGAGGAGTCTCGTGTGGAGCCCAGACCCATAAATGCGGCCTTTTCGCAGACAACATGTTGCTTTTCATACCTTCCTCTATCACATCTCTCCCCAACCTCTGCGAAACCTTAAAAGATTTCACAAAGGTTTCAGGCCTTCAGTTAAAATACGCCAAATCCCACGCCCTCAACATCTCACTAAAAACAGACACAGTAGTGACACTACAGAGCGACTTTGATTTTAGGTGGAAGGACACCTCCCTAGAATACTTATGGATCAATCTCATTGCTAAAATAGATCACCTGTATTCAGCAAACTTCCAACCTACTTATCAGATGCTTGAGTCAGACCTGAAAAATTGGGTTAGGGGTGAACTATCCTGGTTAGGTAGAATACATTCCATAAAAATGACATTCCTCCCCCAACTGCTATACTTGTTTAGAGCTATCCCGATTAACATCAGGAAAGACCACCTGCAATCCCTTCAAAGGAAAGTAACACCTTACACCTTAGATTACTTACTATGGGTCCCCTCAAGGGTAACGACCCCCCATACTCTCACCTATCCTCTCGCAATCCCTGACCCTTTGGGACAGGATGAAAACTGAGACCTCCCTAACATCTGAATGCCGCCCCCTAGTCCACATTTTCAGCAACTCAGACTTCATCCCTGGTCGAGACATCAAATCCTTCAAATGGTGGTTGGACAAGGGATTGTATCGAATCGGACACTTTTTTTACGGCCTTGGGACCAATAACGCTGAAGTTCTGTGAGCATCAGCTGGAGATCCCAACCTTGAAACACTTCAGGCTGAGACAGATACAACACTTTCTCCACAAAATTTGGAAAGGGAAACCCATTCCACCCCGCTTCACAGCCTACGAATTATGGTGCGGACAAGCCACGGAACAGATGGGTGGAATCTCTGTTATCTACCAGTCACTTGCCCAGCGGGCCTACAAAGACCCATTTATGTCTGCTTGGGAAAATGATCTTCAAATACAATGGGATCTGGACACATGGATGACCTCCTTTTCCAGAACCTACAAGGAGATAAGGAATATTGCCCTAATTTAAGCTAACCTCAAAGTGATGACCAGATGGTACCTCACCCCCGCCAAATTAGCCCTTATGTATCCCTCCGCGAACCCTCACTGCTTCAGAGGATGCGAAATTGGGGGTTCTATGGCCCACATCTGGTGGGAATGTCCCAAATTGAGGCCTCTCTGGAAAAGAATGTTCAATCTAATCCTAAAAGTGACAGACCATCAGGTCCCAAGAACCCCCACCATGGCCCTCCTTAACACTCCCATTCTCAAGACTCACAAATTCACCCGCAATTTAATCCACTTCATTCTATTGGGTGCCAAACTGACAATAGCTAGGGCTTGGAAACAACACAGGGTTTCCTTTTTAGCTGCCAAATGCAAAACCTCATGGATCATGTCCCAGGAAAAATTGACCAGTGTTTTGCTTGACACAAAAGACCAGTTTGAATCCACCTGGGAGCCCTGGGCCCATCATATGGGCATTTCGCTCTGCCCGGGGATACCGACATAACAAACTTGCAACTACTCCCCACGGCCGGCTCGCGCCCTGCTGACTGGCTCTTCTTTTCCCTTTTCTATTCTGTTTCCCCCTCTCCCCCTCTTGTATACAATATGGCTCTCCACTGCAACCGATACGACCTTATGTACTGGTTACCAGCAGGTAATTGGGTCAAAGGGCCTCCCCCTCGAGGTACATAGGCTAGGTACCAAAACTACTGTTGTAAATCACAAAACTCATGGTTTGTCTTTAGTAACAATCACACTCCGGGAGCCCAGGGGTGGCTATCCAGGCACCGTACATTCCCATTAGGGGTGCGGGATAGTCTCTCCGGGATCCTGGAACAGGTAACATAGTTGCATGAGTCGTGATAGTGGTACTGCATTTCGATTGTCGGCCTTATTATATCACTATTGTTGTTCTCTTCTGTAATATAGAGGCTCGTTTATTGCCTCGTGAGAAACTTGTATTCATTGTTTGTCTATTTGTAAATGAATAAAAATCTTTGAAAGTAAAATAAAAAGTAAAAGTTGCCAGAATACGGTGGTATTGGCAGTGTTTGGGAGAATCACACTGTTCTGCAACACCACATAAAGCTTTAAGTCATCTCCCAAGCATAAAATTTAAAGGAATGATGTTTTTCTAAGTCACCATTGAAGTCACATTAAAAAAAGGACCCTTTCCCTGCTGTGCGGTATCTTTCTTTTTTTGCTTTGGTGCACATCCAAATGGCAGTGCCCAGTTCCCAGTTCCCCTTGCCCTTTTTGACAACCCCTTGCTTACTATGTCTACACACGTTCGGAAATTCCGCCAGCAGAAGTCCGATGAGAGCTTTTGGTCGGAAAATGCGACCGTGTGTATGATCCATCGGACTTTTGCTGGCGGAATTCTGACAAACTTATTTCTTTATTATTTCTCGTGATCTCCTGAATAATCTTTTTTGTTTTTAAAGCCAGATCTCCATAATAATGTTAAGGAATATTTTTTATAGTCATCTTTTTTTTTTTTTTTTAATCAAGAACTCCTTTTTTTATTATTTTTAAATTATTTTCTAGTGATCTCTCTCTATTTTTTTTTTGTCAAATTTCCACAACAACATTATTATCTTGTATTTTTTAACCTCAAGGAGGTTGGTTGGTGTCCCTTGTTAATTAGACATTGTATTTTTGAAATGTACCTGCCTACTCACAAACAGTCCTATTTGAAGAAAAACACATAGGCAAGTATTTTCATATAAAAAAATCTCCATTTATTCTGGCTCATAACAAAATAAAGAGGAAGGCAACGCTGGAGAAACTGCATGAATTTGCAAAGCCTTTGTACCCCAGGGCACACATCAACTATTTGTAACTAAAAATTGGTAGCCTGAGAAGTCCATATAACAGGGAGCACAATCTGGTCCAGGACTCCCAGAGATCAGGAACAGCAGCAGATGACATATATGTCCCCAGGCTGTGGTATTACCACAGCCTGCATCTTCTGTCAGTCCAGAATGAACCCAGGCCATCACTTTCTTGTCTTCCTTGCAGCCTTCCCTCCACACTTCCCTGCAGCCTTCCTGCAGCCTTCCCTGCAGCCTTCCTTGGAGGCTGAGGCTCTGGAGGTGGACTTGTGGCAGGAGGAGGAGGAGGATGGGCGAGCGCACATAAGTGCATGTTGTCAGTCATTTGGCCCCTCAACCCCTTATAAAGGGCCTGAAAAATAATCTGCTCACAGATGAGGCGTTGGCCCTTCTCCATTTGCTGCAATTTTGCAGCTACATAGCAGCCATAGGCCTCCTCAGCATCGGGGGTGTGATTTCAGGGCCGCATTAGCGTTCTTAATTAGGCCCAGTGCTGCCTCCTCCACGTTACTCCCCTTCCTGGCCCTTTTTGTTGTAAGGGGGAAGGGAAGGCACCTGGGATTGGGTGAGGCTACTGGGCCTGGCCACCTCCTGGCTGACACTTACCCCCACTTCCTGGCTGACACTTACCCCGCCTCCTCCCGTCTGCCACATTCCAGAGCCTCGTCTTGGCTGAGGTCTTCCTGTGTATGAAAAAGGGACATAGTTTTAGTTTTTGGATCATCAATCACACACAATTTTCAGCTCATGACTGTTGCAAATTGAATGTTAATAAATAGAAAAGACTATCATTCTGAGCCCAGCATTTTTCATTCTTGTCACAATGATTTTTGGCCCCTACTGTCTATTGATATGTAAAACACTTTTTGGTAAATCATTCATTTTTTTATCAATATTAACATCTAGTTAACAAAAATAATTTTTGGACAATAAATATGTTAAAAAATATTATACCTGGCTCCAGCTGGGCTCCTCAACTTCTTCCAGAATGGAAGGCCCAGGTTGGTCCTCAGAAGCCTCAGCTGGGGTTGAAAGTGATTACCTGGCTTCACTCTGGTCTTCTAGAAACTGCATCCTGTTGTAGTACCACAGACTGGGTACATACACATCCTTTGCTGCTGCTCCTGATTTCATGGAAGCTCCTTCCTATACGTGCTTCTCAAGCTACCAATTTTCTTATCCACAAACTTGATGTCTGCGTGGGGGACCTGCGTCTTCACAAATTGCAGCAGTTTCTCCAGCGATGCCTTCCTAGCTGGTTTATTTCGATATAAAGGGTTTTTAACCTCCCACAAATTTCTCAAATCCCTGTATCTGTCTATGAACTGGCCCTAGAATTCTGGGTCTTTGAATTGTTTCATATTTGCTGCAAGACAAAACACAAGACAAAAACACTAATATCAGGCTAAACTCTCCTAATCTTATCCCAATACAGGCCTCAATCTCAAATCAGTACAGGCCACTGATGTCCCAAGTTAAAATGTTACCTTCGTTCTCATGATCGGCACTTCCTCCACTCACAGATCCTACGTACAACACACGCGTGTTAGCTTTATATACACTGCGTGAAACTCCGCCCACGACGCCCGCCCCTGACGTTCTTTCTAGAATATTCCCTGTCTCTTTTGTCGCAGTGGGAGAGGAACATGGCGGAGACACAGCAGGTGTGTAATAGCAGTGACAAGGAGGAAAGCCCGGAGCCAGAAACGTCACAATCCTGCAGGAGATTTAAGGCCTCAAATATGGCCTTTGGAGAGATAGTGGGAGATGGTGGACATCTTAAAGAGGCCCGAATATGACGGGAAGTATTGACCTTACCTAAACCCAAATGTGAGAAAGGCCAAGATCATGTCTAAAGTTGTGAAGAGTCTGCACATGAATTTTGGGGTACGACGATCCAAGGAGCAATTGAGCAAACGCTGGTCAGACCTGAAATTGAGGGAGCAGGATCAGTACAGAAGGATCAAGAAAGTGCTTCCAAAATGTAAGTACTTGTCGTGTGTTCCTATTACTATTATTATTACTTGCATGCTGCTCCATGTGCTTTTCTTTACTGTTGTACAGTTTTAAATGGCTACTTTCATGTGCGTGGGCACAGTAATCAGTCGCAGTAAACATCATTCGTTTGCCAACTAAATACAATGTTTTTGACAGATACAGGGTTAACTACATCTGTTCATGCTAATTTTTATTAAAAGAAGTTTAGGACATTGTTGTCTAGATGTGTTTGAAACTAGAAAGAATTGCAAACTTGATTCAGTGTAATGTAAGGAGAGGACACTCAGCAGCTGTTTACATATCTGGACTCAGGAGCACTAGTGTTGGACACCAGAACAAACTTTTTAGGGTGTCCCACACAGGTACTCCAGTGGATACTTGGGGTGTCTCCATGTGTAAAACATGTCCAAAAAAGGTAAGTATTCCAGCTTTGGTAAGGGAAAATATCATGTCTTCAGCTTGGAACTCTGCCAAAACAGACAATTGTACGATACTTCCAAGCAATGTTTCATATTCCTATTTCTGTCCTCAAATATCTGTGTGCTAAGTATACCTTTTGTTTCATTCTCATAGAGGAGAAAAGACTCAGGACATCTGAGGACACCAGGAACCCCCCACCTCCAAAAGAAGGTGAACAGAGGACACTATAAACTCAGGATGTGGAGGAAGGAGAGGTGGAAAAAGTGGTTGAAATTGTCACAACAGGTCAGGTAACAGGTGTCTGACACCACAGATTCAGGTAATAGAGGTATGCCTGCATATTTATAATACATGGTGTTGTATTTTTTCTTTTAGGTGATGTGCATGTTGTGGAAGAACAATCTCCTCATTTCACCAGTGACAGTGCACAAAGACTAATCCAGGACATAATGTGGTGTAGTCGGGATTTAGACATCATAAAGCAAAAAACAAATGAGGTTGAACAAAAACTGAAGAACATGATTGATATACTAGGAAGAATCTAAATAACCACAAAATGACACCATTTTATATTTTTGGACCAAGTTTTCTATATTTTTTACGCATTTTAAAAGCCATATTTTGAAGATGCACACAGTGTGTCAACATGTGCTATCTGCCATCAGGGGATATCAATGTACGCTTTTTTTGGGTGCAACCCCTTCCTCGCAACTCAAGTAGGTGAGAGGAAGTGGTTGCACCCCCAAAACACGTCCATTGATCCCCCATGATGGGAGAAAGCACATGTTGACCTTAGGCATGGGATCAGGAAGGAAATTCCCAGTTTGACTCCCAATTTGTGTGCATCTTCAAAATTTGGCTTTTACAGGGGTGACATCACCCCATCTGATGAATGCAAGATCAACACATTTTTGACACTATAATGTCTGATATTGCCTTTAGTTTTTCAATGTTGAACTTTGTAAGTTCCTGAGTTGTGTATGTTATGTTTTGAAACCTGTTTATGTACTAAAAAATATTTTCAAGGTAAAACTTTATAAAAACAAGATGTTTAAAAAAAAAAAGTGTTACAACGCACATGTGAATGTGCACGGAGTAAAAGGTTTTATACTCAACAACGTGTGGCTTCTTCTTTCAATGCTCAATACCAGTTTTTGTATTAGTTTGGTGTTTACAGTAACAATGGGCGTTATTTAATAATGGAAAAACCACTTGGCACTACAAATGCACTAGGAGAACCTAGGAGACAGCTAAAAGAAACACAAGCAGTAAATCAAAATTAAGATTTTATCAGATAAAATTTTTTTTAATATCGAAAATATTTACAGATTTGCTGGCATAGCAACATAGCAATGGCCCCCTACCCGTAAAATAATCTACATATTTTTGATGCACTTCACGAGCTTTGGGGGCAAGCCAGGAGGGCCAGCTTCCAGGGCCATCATTGTATTTTCTGGAAGTCCGGCCTCATTCCCAACTGAGGCAACATAATTTGGAGCATTTCTCTTTAAAAAGTTGTGAAGTATGCAGCATGCTAGAACTATGTGGTTCAGTTTGTACTCCGCCATATTCATAGCTGTAAGAAATAGGCGGAACCGGCTGGCCAATATCCCAAAGGCATTCTCCACGACTCTTCTGGCTATGGCCAGCCGGTAATTAAAAATCCTCTTCTCCAGGGTGAGGGTGCTCTGGGGGAATGGCCTCATCAGGTGATCACCCAGACCAAATGCTTCATCAGCAATAAAAACAAATGGTAGTCCTTAAACGTTCTCTTCCACAGGTGGCAATCCCAAGCCACCACTCTGGAGACGTCGGTAGAACTCGTTCTAGGCAAAGACTCCACCATCCGACATCCGGCCATTCTTCCCCACGTCCACATAGAGAAACTTGTATGTCGCCCCACAACCGCCATCAACACAGTACTATTGAAACACTTATAATTAAAATAGTATGACCCCGAGTGAGGTGGTGGGACGATGTGGACGTGTTTCCCATCGATTGCCCCTCCGCAGTTAGGAAAGTCCCAATGCTGGGCAAACTGGGATGCCACAGTCTGCCATTCCTGTGGCGTTGAAGGAAACTGTGGAGTCAAAAAAGAAAAAAAAATATTATTACTTTTGCACATAACATTGCAAGCAGATTAGACACAAACATTCTTGGCCAACATCAGTATAACATTTATTTTAAGGAGTATTTAAAGACAAAAGTATAAGGTCCACTTATCAGATTCCTTACCCCCTCTGATGGCCCATTGGAAAAATTTTAGGGGGGAGGGTTATAAATGAGTTTTGGACCCCAGAAAAAAGCCTCTGGCACCTGAATTTAAGGACAACATTAATATTTGGACACATTTTAGGGAGTGTTTAGGGTAAAGCACTACAATGGAGCTGACAAAATACATTGTTAAGTGACTAGGCTAGGTGTATATGGTCCCAGGATAGCATGCTGGGGAGATTAGTGAAGGCAAATATGCATGAAGGAAAAAAAAGGAGCATTAAAAACTTACAGCATGCATGGGCACAAAGGGGACATTTACAGCATATAACAATCATGGTAATTAGGGAATGATGAAAGAAATAGAAAACATTAGCATACATTAAATACATAGAATGTGATGTTAAAAGGAGAAAACTTACCCTAATATAGTCCTTCTACAGGACCTGTATGATGGCAGAACAGGTCTCTGGAATAATGATCCCCAGAGCCTGGGGGGAGATGCCTGTAGAGAACTTGAGGTCCTGTAGACTTCTCCCTGTCGCCAAGTACCACAAGGTGGTGACTAGCCTCTGCTCAGGAGTGATGGCATGCCGCATGCAGGTGTCCTGCTTCATAATATAAGGGAAACAGCAAAGCCAACAGACGGTGAAAAACGGGGTCCGTCATCTGGAGAAAATTCCCGAAATCATCAGGAATCATCATCATTCTCCTCGATCTCCCGAAGAAAAGGCATGTGAGAGAATTGGTCGCGCTGGAGTAACCATTTCTTGGTCCATGAACTCCTCCCCACCCTGTTGATGGACTGGGCTTGGGTGAAAGCAAGAACCCCAACACAAAGCCCCCGAATAGCACGAGCTCTACGACGTGCACGTACCCGCAACATGGCTTCAAAACGGTCGGCTGGTCAGAACAAACTAACAGAATGTATATATACAATAATTCTGCGCTACCTAAAAAGGGGAATGAAAAGCAGCTAACACAACCAACAAGTATGGAAAACAGACAAAAAACAAAATAAGTGTAGCGCTAAGGAAGGGGATAAAAAATGTGGCCTAAGAACTGACAGTTCAAAGTTCATATGCTGACAAAAACATCCTTGGAGAAAAGATGGAAATATAAAGTCCTCTGGAACAAATTTCAACCACGGTACAAATCCTCTGTAGAGGGAGCCCGCACACCACCAATGATAATAAAGAGGCTTACCAGACTTGGTGGACCTAACAAGGCATACGCCAGGTGAGGTCAATCAGGCTTAAGTGGTGCTGGGCTGGAACGAGTGCAGAAGAGCAGGGATGGTGGAATGACTTCCACTTGACTGTGTTCCTCCAACGTGGTCCGGCTCAGAGGTCGTGTCACTCGAATCCGTGTTAGAATGAATGGAGGAAAAGAAGGATGGGCCAAATAGTGTGAATCCGTATAAATGAAAATTTATTAAAATATAGTATACACTCACATGAAAAGTGTCTAAAAAACAGCGCTGTGAAGAAGTGGCGACAGTGGGGTCCTACCCGACGCGTTTCGTCTGCATAGACGTCATCTGGGGGGATCCCCCCACTGTAGCCACCAGAATATATATAGAGAAACCATAAAAATTATGTTAAACAGCTCCACGGATGCTAAAAGCGTCACTTCCGGTATTGGGGGAAAATGGCCGAACGGCGTGCGTTCCACGTCGGCTCACATGCGTTCCACGCCTCATAGTGATGGGCGCCGGAAGTGGAACGAAACTAAGTAGGATAAGGTGAATGCAATGACATACAAAACCCCTATATGGTTAGTATAAAAAGGCCCAATCCCTGGTCTCAAAAGTGAATACATAAATAGATGTCAAAAAAATGAAAAAGGCAGAGGGTGTGATGTGCGCACGCTCCGGGAGGAGATAGTGTATACTGCGCATGCGCCAGGAAGACGAACGACGGAATGACGTCCAAAGTCTGAACGGCATGTGAAAAAATGTGTGGGACGTGTGCGCCTCCCATAGGGGCGGGCAAGATGCAAATGCCTGGGTAGTCATGGTGACAAGCCGAGGCACCAGGAAGGCCGGGAGAACGTCCAAAATATAAGAACCGTGCATGAAATGATACGAGCCTCCACCGGAGGCAGGCAATGTGAAATTACCAAGATGCTGGAGTTACAGGCCATAACCCCATCATTATCTAAAGGGAAATAGCGTGATATAAGAATACCCGTGTTTTATACAAATGACAACTGAGTGTCTTATATGTACAGCACGGGTAGACTGGAAAAAGGTGTGCAAATCCAAAAAATGTTGGGTCAGTGATAATGTGAAAATGAATGTTATATAATATAGGGAGGCAAAGATTCTCGTAGAGAAGAATTGAAAACTCAAGGTGATAAATTTGTAAAAGGGGGTTAGAAACAACCAATAAAAAAACACTTGTGGAGCTGGTTTCCATATAAAATAACTAACATAGTTAACATATAACTAAAAAATGAATACAGTGATATACTTCCATATGTGAAAGGCATCATCTATATGTATATGGCACATACATAACCTGAATGATATAAGTGAATAAAAATGGGCGTTCATATACACAAGGCTATATAATTGTAGCTAGAATCAGGTAAGCAAAAGGACAAAGAAAAAAGGGGAATACAATATAGATGGAAATATGTATACAAATGGAATAATATATAAAAAAATAGAAAAAATTCCTATTATGTTATTTGTGATCAGGAAAGAGAACATATGTAGGAGGGGCAAAATTGAAAATTAGGATGACAACCTCAGGCCTTGTTAATAAAAGCGTTGATATCAATTTCAACATTCATGCCCAATGGGTGGAGTGTACGGAGCTCATGGATCAAGTAAGTCTCCAAACGAGACACACCCCTGGTCATGGCCCCACCCCTCCAAGGAGGGACATATCTGTCGATGACCACAAATTGCGTGCCATCAATCACCCGATTATGTTGTAGCTTGTAGTGGCGAGGGACAGTATGTTTAGTGTCCCCCCCTTTAATGAGTGCAATGTGTTCCGCCACTCTTATGGCAAAGGAACGGATGGTGCGGCCCACATATTGTTTACCACAGTGACATGTGATCAGGTACACAATGTGACTGGTGGTACACGTGCAAAATTGTCTGATTGGGTATGTCCTGTGGGTAACTGATGACCTAAATGATACCGTCTTTCTACCTATGCCTGAATTATGTTGGCAAACACTACATCTCCTACAAGAGTAAAGTCCCTCCATCTCATGAAAGAGAGGTTGACGTATAGGAGGGTTGATGATGTTCGGGGCAATCTTACTCTGTAAGGTTGGGGCACCTTTAAAGATAACTCTGGCCTTATTGGGTATAACATTACCCAAAATGCGGTCATTTCTGAGGATGTCCCAATGTTTAGTGAGGATGGCTTTGATGCATCTGTGCTGGTTGGAAAAAGAAGTCAATAGAGACCACTTGAAGGCATCGTCTGGTTCTCTCACGGGCCTATCTTCCAGAAGGGATTCCCTATTGGTTGCAAAGGCATGTTGATATTCATGGTCAACAAGACAAGGGTCGTAATCCTTATCTATGAATTTAGCCTTAAGAATTCGATGACAAAAGCACACTGAAAGGGAGCGATGGTGGGTTCCTTCTCCAAAAAATATTTGACCGCCTCCAATCCCTTGTCCTGTCTTTTATATCACAATCGGCACTTCTTAAGGCTAAATTCATAGATAAGGATTACGACCCTTGTCTTGTTGACCGTGAATATCAACATGCCCTTGCAACCAATAGCGAATCCCTTCTGGAAGATAGGCCCGTGAGAGAACCAGACGATGCCTTCAAGTGGTCTCTATTGACTTCTTTTTCCAACCAGCACAGATGCATCAAAGCCATCCTCACTAAACATTGGGACATCCTCAGAAATGACCGCATTTTGGGTAATGTTATACCCAATAAGGCCAGAGTTATCTTTAAAGGTGCCCCAACCTTACAGAGTAAGATTGCCCCGAACATCATCAACCCTCCTATACGTCAACCTCTCTTTCATGAGATGGAGGGATTTTACTCTTGTAGGAGATGTAGTGTTTGCCAACATAATTCAGGCATAGGTAGAAAGACGGTATCATTTAGGTCATCAGTTACCCACAGGACATACCCAATCAGACAATTTTGCACGTGTACCACCAGTCACATTGTGTACCTGATCACATGTCACTGTGGTAAACAATATGTGGGCCGCGCCATCCGTTCCTTTGCCATAAGAGTGGCGGAACACATTGGACTCATTAAAGGGGGGGACACTAAACATACTGTCCCTCGCCACTACAAGCTACAACATAATCGGGTGATTGATGGCACGCAATTTGTGGTCATCGACAGATATGTCCCTCCTTGGAGGGGTGGGGCCATGACCAGGGGTGTGTCTCGTTTGGAGACTTACTGGATCCATGAGCTCCGTACACTCCACCCATTGGGCATGAATGTTGAAATTGATATCAACGCTTTTATTAACAAGGCCTGAGGTTGTCATCCTAATTTTCAATTTTGCCCCTCCTACATATGTTCTCTTTCCTGATCACAAATAACATAATAGGAATTTTTTCTATTTTTTTTTATATATTATTCCATTTGTATACATATTTCCATCTATATTGTATTCCCCTTTTTTCTTTGTCCTTTTGCTTACCTGATTCTAGCTACAATTATATAGCCTTGTGTATATGAACGCCCATTTTTATTCACTTATATCATTCAGGTTATGTATGTGCCATATACATATAGATGATGCCTTTCACATATGGAAGTATATCACTGTATCCATTTTTTAGTTATATGTTAACTATGTTAGTTATTTTATATGGAAACCAGCTCCACAAGTGTTTTTTTATTGGTTGTTTCTAACCCCCTTTTACAAATTTATCACCTTGAGTTTTCAATTCTTCTCTACGAGAATCTTTGCCTCCCTATATTATATAACATTCATTTTCACATTATCACTGACCCAACATTTTTTGGATTTGCACACCTTTTTCCAGTCTACCCGTGCTGTACATATAAGACACTCAGTTGTCATTTGTATAAAACACGGGTATTCTTATATCACGCTATTTCCCTTTAGATAATGATGGGGTTATGGCCTGTAACTCCAGCATCTTGGTAATTTCACATTGCCTGCCTCCGGTGGAGGCTCGTATCATTTCATGCACGGTTCTTATATTTTGGACGTTCTCCCGGCCTTCCTGGTGCCTCGGCTTATCACCATGACTACCCAGGCATTTGCATCTTGCCCGCCCCTATGGGAGGCGCACACGTCCCACACATTTTTTCACATGCTGTTCAGACTTTGGACGTCATTCCGTCGTTCGTCTTCCTGGCGCATGCGCAGTATACACTATCTCCTCCCGGAGCGTGCGCACATCACATCCTCTGCCTTTTTCATTTTTTTGACATCTATTTATGTATTCACTTTTGAGACCAGGGATTGGGCCTTTTTATACTAACCATATAGGGGTTTTGTATGTCATTGCATTCACCTTATCCTACTTAGTTTCGTTCCACTTCCGGCGCCCATCACTATGAGGCGTGGAACGCATGTGGGCCGACGTGGAACGCACGCCGTTCGGCCATTTTCCCCCAATACCGGAAGTGACGCTTTTAGCATCCGTGGAGCTGTTTAACATAATTTTTATGGTTTCTCTACATATATTCTGGTGGCTACAGTGGGGGGATCCCCCCAGATGACGTCTATGCAGACAAAACGCGTCGGGTAGGACCCCACTGTCGCCACTTCTTCACAGCGCTGTTTTTTAGACACTTTTCATGTGAGTGTATACTATATTTTAATAAATTTTCATTTATACGGATTCACACTATTTGGCCCATCCTTCTTTTCCTCCATTCATTCTAACACGGATTCGAGTGACACGACCTCTGAGCCGGACCACGTTGGAGGAACACAGTCAAGTGGAAGTCATTCCACCATCCCTGCTCTTCTGCACTCGTTCCAGCCCAGCACCACTTAAGCCTGATTGACCTCACCTGGCGTATGCCTTGTTAGGTCCACCAAGTCTGGTAAGCCTCTTTATTATCATTGGTGGTGTGCGGGCTCCCTCTACAGAGGATTTGTACCGTGGTTGAAATTTGTTCCAGAGGACTTTATATTTCCATCTTTTCTCCAAGGATGTTTTTGTCAGCATATGAACTTTGAACTGTCAGTTCTTAGGCCACATTTTTTATCCCCTTCCTTAGCGCTACACTTATTTTGTTTTTTTAAACTAACAGAATGCACTGAAGAACAGAAAGGCCTGTGAAGAGTGAGCTGAAAATTGGACAAGAACGCACTGGAAAACAGATACTAACTGACAACACGCACTGAAAACCAGATACAAACCCACAAGCACAAACTGAAGAGCAGTAACGATCTAAAAAACAAGGCTGAAAAGCACAAATCGTTTCTCACCAAACTTCTACTAACACGAGATAAACACGAGATTAGCAGAAGGAGTCCGAAGGGTGACGCACTGGCTATTGAACTTCCCTTTTCTAGTGCCGTCCTACGTCTTGTACGTCACCGCGTTCTTGACGGTCGGAATTTGGTGTGACCGCGTGTATGTAAGACAAGCTTGGGCGGAATTCCGTCGGAAAAATCATCCAAGCCTTTTCCGACGGAAATTCCGATCGTGTGTACGCGGCATTAATCTTAAAAATAGCCAGAACTGTTTTTTTTAGCTTCGCCCCTTATAGACTTCTATGGAGATCAATTTTAAGTTTGCTCATCAATTAAGTCAGTTAATTATAAATTATGGAATCTGTGCTAAAAAAAAAAAGGCAAGCAGAGTAGTCACCCATATTGGGACATTTCCTGCAACTGATCTTGTTCCTATTATTTACTTGCTATGCCTTGTTCTAAACTGTGACCTGTGCAGGTGGACACCTTGGTGGAGACAGAGATATACTGTACTTTCTCATATCAGAGCTGCCCCATAACCACTAGTGATTGGAAGGCTGGTGGGTAATCTTCAGACAGGGACAGGAGAGGGGAAGAAAGCACAGATCCACAAAATAAATGAAGCAAAAGCAGGTAGATCCTTGCACTGCAGGTACTCAGGTACAGCTTCCTCTTCAGCAAAGAGAACATGGAGCAGTACAGTAGGGACATCACCAAATCTTTCTCCAAATCTGGTAAGACTAGCAGTCATAGGCAGCAGTGCCTTAGATATACAATGAGTAGACTACACAACAGGAGTGCATAGGTACAGAAAGCGTTCTGAAAATTTTCAGGAAAAATTAACATAATAACATAATATCCTGGGGTATTGGTAAATCTCTTTTTGTGGGTTTACATTTATTTGTTTTGTTCCCTCTCTTAGCAACTATGTAAGCACCAGCCCAAAATGCTTGGAGGAAAAATATACATCTGTGTTGCAAGGGAAATGCAATTATATCACTATTCTATCTCAAAGGAAATATATTCATCAAATCCACAGTTAAATTATTTCGCCCTTCTTGTACTGTGGTGGTTGATTGTACTTGATTTAATAGAAAAGGTATAATTATTGGTTTGGGGTCTGTAAGCAACAACTAGCAATAAAATATTAGATTTTAATAATCTGATGCAACCAGATTAATGAGAGTTGACAACTTATACATTCATATTATATGAACATGAACCTTTATTCTTCTTATTATTTTATTTATTTGTACATTACAAATTGTGTTATGCAGCTTCCCCCAAAAAATTGCTGTGGATCAGCATGCAGCATACTTTTGACGCATGTAGAGTTTATGCACAGGAACAAGAGCCATCTGAAAGTTTATGAAACTTTATTTTACGCCTAAAATGGGTAAAAACCATTGTGGTATGGTCAATTGGAACAATAGTTTAATGGATCTTAAACCCTTGGTCCGGTCTACAGATTGGTAGCTAGTGGGACCAACTTCTGTTCATGTGGTCACATGATCACTGATCCTTCCAGACAATGATCAGACAGACCTGATCAAAAAAAAAGTGCCGCTCAAAGCTCCACAGTATTCAACCTGGTGATTAGAACACTATTGGGTGCTAGATTACAGGGACCTGTCTCGCCTGATAGACATTCTTTGAAAGGAAGAATAGAAGAAGCTCACACCAGGACACCACATGATTCCATTTGTATTAAGTAGGCTTCAGATGCGCCTCCCCTCAAGCCATGTCCCATTAACACGTTTCACCTGCCTATGGGCTTAATCGTAGAGGTATGACAAGAGGATATTGCTGGAGTGAGAGGGCTGCACAATGAAGGTTGTTGGGGCAACTAAAATATACAATTTGTGCATGTAAAGATAACATATATACAGTGCCTTGCAAAAGTATTTACCCCCCTTGGCATTTTTCAAGTTTTGTTGCCTCACAACCTGGAATTAACATGGATTGTTTGAGAATTTGCATCATTTAATTTACAGAACATGCCCACAACTTAAATGATGTTTTTTTTTATTGTGAAGCAAACAACAAATAGGACAAAATAACAGAAAAAGTCAATGTGCATAACTATTCACCCCCCTAAAGTCAATACTTTGTAGAGCCACCTTTTGAGGCTATCACAGCTCCAAGTCGCTTTGGATAAGTCTCTGAGCTTGCCACATCTTACCACTGGGATTTTTCCACATTCCTCCTTTGAAAACTGCTCCAGCTCCTTCAGGTTGGATGGCTTGCGCTTGTGAACAGCAATCTTTAAGTCTGGCCACAGATTTTCTATTGGATTGAGGTCTGGGCTTTAAATAGGCCATTC
The DNA here is from genome assembly GCA_037953035.1 of Aquarana catesbeiana. Lineage (NCBI taxonomy): Eukaryota > Metazoa > Chordata > Amphibia > Anura > Ranidae > Aquarana > Aquarana catesbeiana. The sequence continues at coordinate 1,114,791 of JBBHAA010000638.1, read as the reverse complement.
CAAAAAATTTACATGTTTCCCCTTAAACCACGCAAGTGTTGCTGGAAGGTGAACCTCTGTCCTAGCCTCAAATCAGACACAGAGTGGTACAGGTTTTGTTCAAGAATATCCCTGTATTTAGCACCATCCATCTTTCCCTCAACTCTGACCAATTTCCCAGTTCTGACTGCAGAAAAACATCCCCACAGCATGATGCTGCCACCACCATGTTTCACTGTGGGGATGGTGTTCTTTGGGTGATGTGATGTGTTGGGTTTGCACCAGACATAGCGTTTTCTTTGATGGCCAAAAAGTTAAATTTTAGTCTCATCAGACCAAAGCACCTTCCACCATACATTTTGGGAGTCTCCCACATGCCTTTTCACAAACTCAAAACGTGCCATTTTGTTATTTGCTGAAAGTAATGGCTTTCTACAGGCCACTCTGCCATTAAGCCCATCTCTATGGAGCGTACGGCTTATTGTCGTCCAAATGCTCCAGTCTCTGCTGTTGAACTCTGCAGCTCCTCCAGAGTTACCTTAGGTCTCTGTGCAGCCTCTCTAAATTAATGCCTTCCTCACCCGGTCTGTGAGTTTTGGTGTGCGGCCGTCTCTTGGCAGGTTTGCTGTTGTGCCATGTTCTTTCCATTTGGTTATGATAGATTTGATGGTGCTCCTAGGGATCATCAAAGACTTGGATATTTTTTTATAATCTTACCCTGACTTGTACTTCTCAACAACATTGTCCCTTACTTGTTTGGAGAGTTCCTTGGTCTTCATGGCAGTGTTTGGTTAGTGGTGCCTCTTGCTTAGGTGTTGCAGCCTCTGGGGCCTTTCAAAAAGGTGTGTATATGTAATGACAGATCATGTGACACTTAGATTACACACAGGTGGACATCATTTGACTAATTATGTGACTTCTGAAGGTAATTGGTTGCACCAGAGCTTTTTATGGGCTTCAAAACAAAGGGAGTGAATACATACGCACATGCTAATTAGCGTTTTTTTATTTCTGAAAAATTGTTTTATGTATATATTTTTCTAATTTTACTTCACCAACTTAGACTATTGTGTTCTGATCCATCACATATAATTCAGATTAAAAAAACATTGAACTAAAGGCTGTAATGTAAAGCCAAGGGGGGGTGAATACTATTGCAAGGCGCTGGATAGTGCTCTTTCTTTCAAATCCCACTCTAGAATTGCATTCCCCCTCTACCCAACCCTCCCTCTACTCTTTATCTGATCACTGGAAAAAAAAACACTATCTAAATGCCCTTTTTTTTATTTAGCTTCAGCTACAGTCATGTGACGCCTCAGCCCCAAACCTTCCCCTATTCTGTTTACTTCCTAGAAGGGTCTTTCTTCTGGTGTCTATGTCAGTGCCTGCATGATGTGGACACTTCCTATTGGATGTCCAGTGGCAGGGTCCTTTCAGGATCAAGAAGAGGACAACATCATCACAGGGAGGAAAAAAAGAGACTGGTGATTTCAGAGGGCATCCCTGTGCTGGATCATTGGTCATCCGCACAGTGGCAAGGGACCTGGAGGGGGGAAGTTTTTTTCAAAAATTGAGAAAGTGAATCAACACGTTCCACCCACTTTTACAACTGTTCAGCATCCCTCACTAAACTGTGCACTGTAAACGAATTGGATATATATATTTTTTTTTCTCAGCACCTACTGTATATCTGCTGTATTCCGTTTTCACTTCCTCCTCCCTGGCCGTGGCCCATCGCATCATTTCCTGTTTGCAATGCCTTCTGGGAAGGGGCGGCAACTTCCTCTGACACTGCCATTGCTATGGAAACCTGACCTGAAACCTATTACACTGCTTGTCCTGCACTGAGCATGTGCGAGATCTGCAAGGATGAGATCCAGGAAGAAATACAGTGTGGCTTCAGATGCCCACACTTATGATGGCCACGGCCTGCTGTAAGTTTATAAAATAACAAACTACTGCTATAAACTAACAAAACAGACCTTAGTTTACAGACTAACTTTACTAGAATACATTAAGCTTGTGTATTATAGGGGTATTTTTATTTACAAAGTATAATTTTCGGCACACCACTTTAAATAACCCCCCCCCCCCAGACCCCACTGCATTTACTTTGATTAGCTTTCACTACCCACACCTCTGCATTCTGAATGGACAGTGAAAGTTTAATATCCATGGAGGTAAGTGCAGCAGGGACCAGGTGGTGGGGTGGGTTATTTAGGTGTTAGTTCACCTTTTCAAAAAAAATGTACAAACTTATACTTTAAGCTGGCCATACACTTTTTTCCAAACAACCATTCATATGAAAATTTTTACAGTACATTCAAATGTTAAAAGTGCTTCAATATTGTGTTTGCTTTTAGCATTCATTTTGGAATTAAAGTGATACTAAAGTCTATTTTTTTTTCTTTATAAAAAATAACAAACATGTCATACTGTACTTACCTGTTCTGTGCAGCAGTTTTGCAAAGAGCAGCCTGGATCCTCCTTTTCTCGAGTCCCGCTTCAGTGCTCCTGGCCCCTCCCTCCTGTCTAGTGCCCTCACAGCAAGCAGCTTGCTATGGGGCAACCGAGCCGCGGTTCGACCCCACCCCCTCACTCAACTGACTTTGATTGACAGCAGCCGGAGCCAATGCCACTGCTGCTGTGTCTCAGCCAATCAGTAGGGAGAATCCCAGACAGCCGAGACACTCGTGTACATCGCTGGATAGAGATGGGGCTCAGGAAAATATTAGGGGGCTGCTTTACACACAAGTTTTTTATCTTAATGCATAGAATGCAATAAGATAAACAACCTTCTGCCTTTTCAACAACTTTAAAGTCATTTCCTGAATGAAAAGCACAGTCATTGTTAGAAATGTGCCCGATCAAAATTTTCCATTCTGCTTCTTTGAATTTTCTCTCTGGTGCAGTTGAAATGATGTTAATTTGACCCCACTGTTGATTCGGTAATCAAACCAACAATTCTGAGGCAGAATTCACACAGGGTGCAGTGACAGGCATTTTACTGCACGGTGCAATTGTTTTCAGCATGTCCCATTCACACTGCAATGCAGCCCTGAGCTGCTCTAAAATGCAGTCATGCTGCATTTTTTCGCAGTGCACTGTACAGAACCGAATGTAGTGCGCGTTGCTGCTGTACAGCGACATGAAGTGTACTTTTGTAAAAAAAAAAAAAAAGGGAGCTATGATCTGAGGAATCCGATGATGATATGGGCTTTGGGCTCTTTGATTACATTTGTTTGTCCGAAGTCTCATTAAATGCTTACATCTTTAAAAAGCACTTCGGCAGCTGTATGTTCTAGTGTGAATTCACCCTGAAACAAAGGTTTTTAAAGGAAATTCTTCTAGTGTATGGCCAATTTTACATAAGTATATCTGGCTAAAAAATGTATACTAGGGTGGTTTGGAGGGGGTGGGAGATAGGAATAATAAAAAATGGTTTTAGCCTCAAATAGGGCTTAAATCCTTAACCTCTCAAGCCTCAAATCTAGAATAGCTGACTGTCAGATGCACAGGACAAGTCTCTGGGATTATGCTGTTGGTAGTCACAAAGCTTCTTAGTGGCTTGAGGAAGGAGCTGGAGGAGCACAGAACACAGCCCGTGCCACATTCAGCTTCACTCTTTTGCCACTTTGGCTGGAGGGAACCCCTGGTGACATGGAGACCCAGTGTCCTCCTAACTCTATTCAGGCTTCAACAATGAATACTGTATATATGTAGCAGACTTTGAAGCACTAATTTTACAATTATATATGCATGCTCTCTTTGTCATGGATACACTATTTGCTGTGTAAACTGGCTGGAAACAGCATGTTAGGGGCCCTGCTCAGTTTTCTATCTGAACTTGACCTCCAGAATTCAAAATTCTAAATGGCAAATGTAAACGATCTGTTACACATAGCTGCGTAAAAAGCTCTTAGCATCTGCATTGCAACCTTTTCTGAAACCGGAGGTTTGTATTCAGCTTAGAGAAAAATAGTGTGAACATTGTATTGGACAAATCTGTGTTTAAGTAGCCGTAACATATATGTTTAGCGAGCAATGATGTTAGAAATTCAGATAATCGCTAGAGGGGTTCCAAGCCGTGACAGTATGTAAAGGGTTATTAAATACTCATGTAACATTGTGATAATATATCTACTAACCCCACCGGACAGATGGTCTACAATCTGTAAAACATGTTAACAGCATGGGGTGTGCGAGACTGTATCTGTTTCATTTCCTTACATGACATCATACGCTACTTGCTTTCAATATTAAAACGTACGATATGCAAGTTATGTGAGAAAGTGAAGCAATTTGGAAAAAAGCACTTATGCCAACTTCCTCCTGTAGACATCTTGTAAGGCCATTAGGAATGGCACAACGGTAAGTGAATGGGAAAACAATGGTGGAAAGTTAATTTTGAAAGAAAACAGATAAAGTGTATATGGAGTGAAGTGGAATGTGCGTATTGTTCAGGTGTATCCTGTCAGAAAGTTCAAAAGGCTCCAAAGGTATAAAAGTTTTACAATCTTGTATTGATGTGAATCTTTGCTGCATGGCCACAGTTCAAGAATGCTGATGCCTGTGTGTTCGAGTGCCAGAAAATGCTTCTAGAGGTTTAGTTAAAAAAAAAAAAAAATAATACATTGCTCTGCAAAAACAGTATCATTTTTCTGTCAGCAGTGGTCTTGTTGATTGATCGTACTCACACACTTTTACATTAAAGAACCCCAAATTCTCAGCAGAATTATGCACTTTCCTAGGCCACACATTACTTCTACTGATTTTTGTAGTTGCACATCAACATATCGACTCAGATCACATAAGTAAGCAAATCCTTTGCATGATGAAATGTTAAAGCATATCTAAAGACAAAACTCCTGAGAGGGTTTTTTTTTAATCTAGGTATATTTTTCTTTACTTCCTGTCTAGCAGAGACAACAGGAAATGAGAGGAAATATCTCCAAATGAGGAACATTCTCTCTTAGACAACTGCCACTGCAACATGTGTCCCCATTAGAAGACTTTGCCTTGTTTTCTTTTTGTTCCAAGGCAACTCAATGTTTTGGATTTTCCCACACTTTCAGTCCTGTTAATAGTCATCAAGACAAATAGAGAAGGTAAATCAGTGACGGCCGGTCCATAAGGGGCACAGGGGTGCCGCATCCTCAAAGTTCAGCGCCGCCCCCCCCCCCCCCCCCCTTTTAAAGCTCATATTCATAGAGCGATTTATTTTTAAATAAATGATAATATGACTAACATTTTTAACATCCTAAAGTTAAAAAATATTAGTCATATTATAATTAATTAAAAAATAAATTGTTCCACTGTGCGGGGTGCCAGACTGATAGCTGTCTATTAGCTCCATAATTTTTTAACAACCACATGATTAGAGCCTGAGGCTCTAATTGGGTTGTTTAATGTTGTCCTCGGGTTGCAGAGCACTGCACCCTTAACCCACCCACTTTTGATTTCCGGTTTCTTGTCCCGGAAGATTTGAAACACGGAAGCTGCTGCCCACTGGGTAACAGGGGAGTCGAGGTGGTAGGCTTCCATTTGCAAGTAAGGACCTGGAGGGGTTTGTTTGCGCCCCCCCCCCAAAAAAATGTTATCACCAGCCACCACTGGGGTAAATCTTCCCAGCAGGGACACAGAGAGTAATTAAACCCAACAGCATTGTTAAGCCTTTCCTACACTATTCAAACTAAAATGTACCAGGATCCACTGATCCTGGTACATACCTCTACTTTCTGTAGTAAGATTGTGTCAGTCCAGTAAAAAATTTGAAACAACCCTAGGTCTGATAACCCAGTGAGATGTTTGGTCAAGGAACAGACCATTTAGCTTTACCATAGGTAGCTGTAACAGCTGCTTCCAATCTAGTCACTTAATATTGCATAAGAAAATTTACCAATATACTTGTCATGGTTATGCAGTAATGTGTGTCTGTCAGCTCACCTTTCCTTCTGTGTTCACCTTTAGAGGCCAGCCACCCTCACCTGACTGTTTAAATAATCTTCCCTCAGCATAGCTCCACCCTGGTCTCTAATTAGGAACACTATATTAACCTGGGCATTGCAAGCCAACCTTGCTGATCAACTATTGTGTGTTAGCTTTCGTGTGTACTTGCTGTGTTTCCTACGTCTGATTCCAGTTACCAACCTTGGCCAGTTCTCGACTATCCCTGTCTGCTTGTGACCCTGACCTTTGGCGTGTTATGTTTATCCTTGTCTACTAGTCGCCCCAACATTTGGCTTATCCCTGACTTTCCTTGTTGTTCCAGCCTGCTGCCTCCTACCTCTTCTCCTGTAGTCTACCGTAAGCTGTGAGACCCTGGGGGCTGCGACCTGGACCCAGACTGCAGCGCATTTATGAAAAAGATATGGGCTTTAAGGCATAGAGCCTTGGGACTTTAAAGGTGTCTGAATTGTGAAAATGCTCAGAAATGTATTCCCAATTGAACATATTGGTTAAAAAATAATAAATTTTATTACAACGATTAAAAAAGCCATGAAAAGGCTATAACAATACAAAATTCACAAAATTAATAAAATACAGTCCCAGTGCCTGATATGGATACCATTTTGTTCTCAACATGTTTCGCTCAGTGGAGCTTCTTCAGGAGTGATGGTATATGGCATCAATTAAACTAAAATTACATAAGAGAAAGGGAAAGCAAATCAATATAGTAAAATTTCTATATATATAAAATATATAATATAATATGGTAATTGTTAATCATCAGGATACTTCAGTATGAGGATAAGAATAAAAAAAAAAAAGAATAATGAAATTACATGAGTGATGCATTAGACGGTACAGTTAATTTTTTATAAACATAGATATATAGTATAAGTGCTGAGTTACTACAGAAAGCGAAAACCTTGCCAAAAATTATAGCTCTTTGAACTTACACTTGGAGCTGAAAGGTCACAAGTATTAGAGACACTTAAATTCATGAACTGCCTTCTCCCATTGGGTTCCTGTCCCCAAGAAAAGCTTGCAGAGACAATACAACTGCATGCAGGGTTATTGATGTCCTTTTCTATAAAAGAAAGGGCCAATGAATAGAGAACAAATTGTTTCTATAGATGTAATAGAAGTAATTGAATAAATAGATGGGATTTCTCAAATGGGGAACCCTTTTACAGTAATAAATATATAATTTACCTGGATGGTACTTTAATAGAATCAATATTATTCCATAGATGGCATCCCCAGTGTTTGTTTGGACAGAAGCACTTTTATAATGGGATGTATGAGATAAGAAAAAGTCTATATGTCAAAGAAGCTGTAGGGGTCTGGAGAGGAGGGGATCGATATCCACCAATATCCAAACTGAACCCTAAAACATAAAGACAAACAATAAAGATCAGTTGCTAAATGTAAAAAAAAAGGTAATCAAAAAGACATGGCTGCCGCACAGAGAGTGCACCTACCTTCATCTAGTGTAAGCCGGGATTAGAGTAAACAGACAGGGAAGGAGAAAACCTTCCCTCCTTACGCTGTGGTGTCCAGCAGAGGAATGACGGGGAAAGGAAAAAAATCCCCGTATTTGTGTTCAATCTCCAGCGTAGCGGCGTCTGACTTCGCCGCCACGCTGCGGACGTAAATAGCGTGTCACTGCGCATGCGTCCGCCATGAAGGCGGGATGTATTAGAGACTGCATAAGTGCAGTTACTAATCGCCATATTGGAAAATACTTTGCCCATACATGATGGGAGGAAGGGGGGGCGAGAGACACACAGGGAGACCGGAAACCACAAAGGAAAACAATCAATCACAGCGCAGACTCTCAGAAACAGCCCCGCAGCCCAAAAGATACGATTTCTAAAGAAAAACACTAGACATGCGCAGGGACAACAGTATGGCATTTGAGGCGGGGGTCATTGATTAAGGCCCATGTTCTCAAATGCCTGGGTGTCCGTGCAAGCTTAAGAATTAATATAGGGACATGCAATTGGAGAAGGCAATCACAGAAAGTATAATAATTAAATTATATTAGGTGTATATCAATCTGATAAGATATATCCTACTGCATTAAATAAATCTATAAATAATATATTGTGCTTAAATAACGTTGATGAAACTATAAAAGATGGCAAGGAGAAAAAAAAAAATTAGAAATTAAAGAAAAGGCTTATAGCTAAGAGCGTCATTCAAACCGAGATATTTGAGAGCATCTAGGTTTGAAATCCATTTAGCCTCTCGCTGTAGGAGGATCTGATCGTAGTTGCCTCCTATTTCATCTGGGGGAACATGTTCATGTGCTACAAAGTGCATCATAGTGTCGTCAAATTGATGGAAAAGGCCCATATGGTGGCTAATTAGCGTCGCCATCCTTTTTTTGCATACAAGGGAGACATGGTCTCTTATTCGATGAAAGAGTGGTCGTTTTGTCTTTCCAATGTAAAAAGCATTACATCCACAGGTTATTAAATAGACAATACCAACTGATTGACAGGTAACTGAGAATTTGGGAGAATATATACGGCCATTCGGAAGAGAAATGGTACGTGTTGCATGAATGTACCTACAGAAGCCACATTTATGGCATGGTCTAGTGCCTTTGTTGGCATTGGTGGTGAGGGGTGATGGGTCGTAGTGGCTGTGTACGATTCTATCTTTTATGGATCGCGATCGCTTAAAGGTTAATTCAGGATCGTTTTTTAGGTGTTTAGGGACACGTGGATCCCCCATTAGGAGGTACCAGTGTTTCTACAGTAGTTCCCATATTTGTTTATGTTGTCCTGAAAAAAAAAGAGGATCTAGCAGTAGGAGGGCCAGGAATAAGGTTTGATCTAATCTGTGTCTTGGCCCTGATGTAGGCCTTTTTAAGGCACCTATTGCTATATCCCCGTAGTTTAAGGCGATGTTGTAAGGCCTTAGCCTCACTTTCAAAGTGGTTATTGGTACTGCAATTTCTTCTAAGCCGAAGATATTGCCCATAAGGTATATTAGTTTTTACAGGTAGGGGGTGAGAACTAGTTGCATGGAGGAGGGAATTGCCCGCTGATGGTTTGCGATATAGGGTGGTACCTAAAGTTCTGTCTTGATTAACAAAAATTTCAATGTCCAGGAAGGTAAGTCTATCCTGGCTAGCTTCCATCGTAAAATTAAGGTTGTATAGATTCACCTTCAGACTTTCAAAGAAAAGGGATAGGTCATCACGAGAGCCCGTCCATACAAGAAAAATATCGTCAATGTATCGTCTCCAAATTGGTATGTTCAAAAAACTGTTGCATATTCTCATCAAAAAACAAATCTTGCTCCCACCCCCCCCCCCCCCCCAGATACAGGTTTGCATAGGAAGGAGCACATTTGGTTCCCATGGCAACACCCTGTACCTGGAGGTAGTGAGAGCATTCAAAAATGAAGACATTGTTGTGCAAAATGAATCGTAAAAGATCAAGGATAAATTGATTGTAGGCAGGAGATGACTCACTATATTCATAGAGCGATTTATTTTTAAATAAATGATAATATGACTAACATTTTTAACATCCTAAAGTTAAAAAATATTAGTCATATTATAATTAATTAAAAAATAAATTGTTCCACTGCGCGTGGTGCCAGACTGATAGCTGTCTATTAGCTCCATAATTTTTTAACAAGCACATGATTAGAGCCTGAGGCTCTAATTGGCTTGTTTAATGTTGTCCTCGGGGCGCAGAGCACTGCACCCTGAACCCTCCCACTTTTGATTTCCGGTTTCTTGTCCCGGAAGATTTGAAACACGGAAGCTGCTGCCCACTGGGTAACAGGGGAGCCGAGGTGGTAGGCTTCCATTTGCAAGTAAGGACCTGGATGGGTTTGTTTGCGCCCCCCCAAAAAAAATTTTATCACCAGCCGCCACAGGGGTAAATCTTCCCAGCAGGGACACAGAGAGTAATTAAACCCAACAGCATTGTTAAGCCTTTCCTACACTATTCAAACTAAAATGTACCAGGATCCACTGATCCTGGTACATACCTCTACTTTCTGTAGTAAGATTGTGTCAGTCCCCTAAAAAATTTGAAACAAACCTAGGTCTGATAACCCAGTGAGATGTTTGGTCAAGGAACAGACCATTTAGCTTTGCCATAGGTAGCTGTAACAGCTGCTTCCAATCTAGTCACTTAATATTGCATAAGAAAATTTACCAATGTACTTGTCATGGTTATGCAGTAATGTGTGTCTGTCAGCTCACCTTTCCTTCTGTGTTCACCTTTAGAGGCCAGCCACCCTCACCTGACTGTTTAAATAATCTTCCCTCAGCATAGCTCCACCCTGGTCTCTAATTAGGAACACTATATTAACCTGGGCATTGCAAGCCAACCTTGCTGATCAACTATTGTGTGTTAGCTTTCGTGTGTACTTGCTGTGTTTCCTACGTCTGATTCCAGTCACCGACCTTGGCCAGTTCTCGACTATCCCTGTCTGCTTGTGACCCTGACCTTTGGCGTGTTATGTTTATCCTTGTCTACTAGTCGCCCCGACATTTGGCTTATCCCTTACTTTCCTTGTTGTTCCAGTCTGCTGCCTCCTACCTCTTCTCCTGTAGTCTACCGTGAGCTGTGAGACCCTGGGGGCCGCGACCTGGAGCCAGACTGCAACGCAGTCCATCCTCACCACTAGAGTCTCTGGTGAACACCTGCTGGCTCTTAGACTCCGCGCCCTGGGGAATCTATACTCTAGCTCCCAGTGGGATCTGTGTCAGTGTTCCAGTAGACCTGCTTCCTGAACCTCCCAGGGTTCAATCCGCAGCAGTCAGTCCTAGGGTCCACTACCTTAGCGGTGCACTCCTGACTTCAACGGAGTGCATCTGTCACCTGGTCTCAGGTGACCTGACAGTACTTGTTTATGATGGGATCTTCTTTCTTCTCAAGTAGGAGAGAAAAGAGGATCGTGTTAAATACCAGATTTGTTTTTTAGATTTGTATAGGCCAAATTAAAATTTATGTCTGGGTTTTTGTTTCTGTATTTGCATGTATATGCAAATGTATTTAACAAAAACCTCTATTTTTACAAGGGGGTGTCATTTTTACATGGGTTGGAAGACACAAACAACAATAAAAACATTTTTTAGAAAATGTAACATTTCCACCTACGCTAACATTTCTTTGTTGAAGAGATTTTCTATAACTTCCTACCCTGACAGAAAATGAGAGCAACCTCCCTAAAAAGGATGACTATAAAAAGGACATAGTCTTATATAATGTCTAACGCAGGGGTATCCAAACTTTTGACCTTCCTGGGCCACATTGGATAGCTGATGAGCAGAAAAAGCTGGGCAGATCACAAGTTAATGATCACTGATATAGATAATGCAGTGTTTCTCAACTCCAGTCCTCAAGCTGCTCCAACAGGTCATGTTTTCAGGATTTTCCTCAGATGAAATGGCTGTGGTAAGGACTAAGGTAGTGAAACTGATCAAATCACCTGTGCTATATAATGGAAAGCTTTAAAACATGACCTGTTGGGGCACCTCGAAGACTGGAGTTGAAAAACACTGAGATAATGTACCTATCTGAATAATAAAACTTAATTTCTTTTTTTTTTATATTTTTGTTCTAAAATTTTAAAGAGGGCAAGACTTTGACACTGTTTAAATGTGTGAGTTAGGGGTGAGGGGCACTGCCTATGAATTAAAAAGTGATCTTAGTGAATCATCCTTCTCAGGTGAGAGTGCACTAAGGTGAATTACCACCAAGTGTGTTAGAAATTTAGGCCAGACCCCTCAGCTTTCCAACTCCCATTGGCTATCCATTGGTGCGCAGTTCCTGTTTCATCGGTCGTCCAATGGTGCGCTCTTGCCCCTTCGGTCATCCATTGGTGCGTAGCACTTATCTCCTGGAAGTGAGCTATGGAAGTTACTCCTTATTGATGCCAGCTGGTTACCAGGGAATCCTTAACAGTTTCCCTGCTGTTTCTACTAAGCCTGTTTTGACCCCCCTGAGAAGGGCGGTCGCAGGCTTTCTGGTAAGTCATCTCCATTATCTATTGTAAGGTGACGGGCAGCACAAGCGGTGGAGAATATAGACCTTGGTTCCTGTATTGCAATTCTTTCATTGGGATACCTTCACTTATGAACTTTTTTTTGTCACATTATGTGTTTAATATGCACATATTTTCTCTAACACATTAATTTTATGTATGGACTTTTTCTACTTGTTTTTTTCACCTGATTTTTTCACTGGATATTTTTGATTATGACACATATTTGATTATGACACATATTTCACTTTAGTGCAAACATATACATTATGTTCACTTGGTAAATTATTGGTTTATTATCCAGTGCTGCCCTTTTATATATACAGAAATTAGGTGTGCTCAAATGCTCCACCTTCTAAAGATAATGAAACTTTTTATAACCTTTGTGTAAAGCAGTGTACATTCATAAAAATCCCATTATATGCATTAACAACAAAATACCACCACTTGGTATGAAAGTAAATATTCTCAGAGTCTCCTCTTAAACTTATAAGTGTGAACAGATAAAAACACATGCAGGTGTTTATAGCCACACTCAAGGCGGTAGGTGTGTCCTTTAAAAAACTTCAACTGAACACAAAAACAAAAGAAGAAAAAAACACAAATGAATGATGAAAAATATATTAAGAGGCAGTCCAATCTTATATGAACATTGATAACACAATTTTCAGGTGACTTATGCAATATTCAAAGTGACTTGTGCTTCAATTTGTTTCCAATTCTTGTGCAAAGCGATGGGTGACTGTTGTGCTCCCCTTTTGAATCCCTACTCACTAGATCCTGGCACCCCTACAGGGGCAAACCGCATGTAGTGAGTATGTGATGGCTGCCGGGCCGATCACTCCCTCCTTCAGTACATCCTGAGAAATCCAAAGCCTCCAGACTCTCAAAGGACCGTTGGAACATGCTGTTAACCCTGGGTCAAAATGTAGCAGTCTACGGGCTCTTTCACACGGGGTGGATCAGTGATGATCCACCCCGTGAACACCCGCTTGCTCAGCGGGGATCACTCCGCCGATCCCCGCTGAGCAGGAAGATGACAGGTCCATCGCTGCACACTGTGCAGCGACGAACGTGTCAGAGCGCCGCTCTCCCCTATGGGGGATTGGATGATGACGGACCGTAGTGTCCGCCGTCACCCGATCCGATCCGAAAACGGATGGAAAAGTAGGGTTTTCCTCCGTTACACTTTTCGGATCGGAGCGGGTCGGATGTCAGCGGACATGTCACCGCTGACATCCGACGCTCCATAGGGATACATGTATGTCCGTTTTTCATCCGAAAACAGAAGGATGAAAAACGGACATACGGACTCCCCATGTGAAAGAGCCCCTCTTCTCTGTGACCTCGATATTGTATCCTCACTGACCACAGCAACTTCTCTCTTCCGGATCCACAGACAAGCAACAAGAACAGCGCGGTCTCCTCCCTTCGCTGTGAACCCTGGGTCAAAATGTAGCAGTCTCCTTTTCTGTGACCCCAATATTGTATCCTCATTGACCACAGCAACTTCTCTCTTCCAGATCCACAGACAAGCAGCAAGAACAGCGCAATCTCCTCTTCTAGAGACCGTTTTTTAATTTATAGGCAGCGCCACTCATCCCTAACTCACACGTTTAAACATTGCAACTGGAGCTCCTTATTTGGGGCCCCCAAAAGGAGGCTGCAGCCTAGCCTACACCTAAGTGCGGATCTATTAAAACCTATATAGACTTTAACACTGTTTTTGATAAACTAACGCATCAATATCTGGCTCGATGGATGTAGTAGCAATTCTCAATGATTTCTTAAAGTGCCCATCAGATATTTTAATTATAATTTTGTCATTTGTGTGCTATATCCATGAAAATAGTTGCACACAAGTATAGGTGCTGCCAAAAGCTTATGAAATGTATAAGGCGTGAATGACTGAAGAGTGGGATTTTCTTCCTTGGGAAGATAAAACTTATAAAAGTCCAGTAAAGAGACACTGCCAAATTTTTCTTCAGCTGCATGTGTTCTCTAAGTGTAAATGCATTTTTATAAAAAATTTTAAAAAACATAATTTTTAAGTACATTTACGCTTTTGTGTTGGGCTGCATTCATAGTGGTTTTGGGCCGCATGCGGCCAGGGGGCTGCAGGTTGGACACCCCTTTTCTAGCCCTTCCTTGCTCTATCCAAAACAAAATAAAATGTTTAAACCAGAATTGGGCTTTACCAGTACACCATTTCACCCTCTCAAGCAAATTACAGTGCATGAGAAACGGTAAGCTCTATTTACTACAAAATTGGAAAGCCCACAAAAGTTAAAATCTGGATGCTGGTATTCCCTGGCCAACATGCACACAGGGGAAAACACCTTGAGAGCAGCTGGAACGTGTTGTTCAGGGGTGCACAGCTGGCTGCGGTGGCTAGGATCCAAAGAATTCCCCAGATTTACTCTAGCATAATACATTTAATTATTCAGTGCACCCCCTTTATCCCTTTCTGCAGCTGCTGCTAATCTATGCTCATGAAATTCTACCTGAAAAAAAATTCAGATAACATATATACATCATTTTTAGGGATCTTATTACTAAAACGATGAAAAATGAGGCTGCACGTTCACTTTGCATGACATATGAAGCAGAGACTTAAGATGTACATTGTGCTATAAAGTAGTGATCTATAAGGATCTAAAGAGCAGATACTTGACCCCTTCTCATAAAAGCAGAAGAGCCCTTCAGAAGTACTTGGATGTCAGTACTTGAAGCTTATAAGGTTTGGTTCTCCAGAGCCTCAGCTATTAGGCAATACTATGCAGTGTATGAAGGAAAGGTAGTTGTTGAAAATATAATCTCATTTGACCACATACTGAATGAAGACTTGTAGTAAGACTTCAGTATTTGATTCAGATTACACCTGGCCATCTGCAAACAACATGAAGGTCTGAAATTTGAGTGATCAGTGGACATTGCAAAATCTTTATTACATAGTAGGAAAATGCTATCCTCAGGCTAGTTATGCAACATTATGAGCATTGGAAGTGTGCACTATTTGTAATCTTTGAAAATGAAGTGAAAACAAAAGCCAAGTGCTGAGAGTGGGTGTTACAATTTAATAAATAAAATGTATTTACCAGCCTCTTCAGCTAGTGCTTCTCCCAGCAAAACAAAGCAGCACACTGATCCTCAGAGAACCTGGCGTTCTGGCAGCGATATTGAGAGAAATGCTGACAGACCATTTACCAGTCCACAGAAGACTAAGCTGAAGCAAATTCCTCCTCAGTCTGCAGAAGGATGAGCACAGCCTTGATTGCACTTCATTAAATGACACCAGGAAATATGTGGATCCTACAGAAAACGATCCCACTACAGGCCAACCTATCCCAGATACTACACTCAAAGACTTGTTGGTGTCACTGAGGGGGATTTTACATAGAGATATGATATCCTTTATTGCTCAAGCCAAATCAGACATTTCTGATATAGGGGGTAGACTTAACCAAGTAGAAAACAAAATAGAGGAATTTGCCGCAGCCCATAAAGCTTGTGGATGCCCACAATGATGCTGAAAAAGAAATACAAAAATAAGAAATGGCAGATTTGGAGGACAGGTCACATAGGCTCCCAAAACATACCTATCTACACAACAGGCTACCCCAAGGTGTTATTGCCAGGCAGTGGCGTAGCATGGGGGGGGCAGCCGGATCAGTTGTCCTGGGTGCAACATTTAGAGGGGTTCAGACAAGGCCGATGCCACCATAAGGCGGCCTGGGAAGCTGCACTAGGGTGGCAGCATGGGGTGGGAGGTGAAAAAATCCAAATCCCCAGCCACTTACTTGGTCGATTTGGTTTTTAAAATACCTGTCCCCCCAGCAGGCAAACTAAAACCTCCACACTGCGCCTGGTAGGAGAGAGGGCTCAGTATGGAGGCTTTATTTTAACTGCTGTTTATCTGCTGTCACCGAGAAAGCAGGGAGAACGGATCCAAGCATGCAGAGGAAGGCAGAGTGGAGGGCGGATCCCCATCCCGAGTGTGTGCAGGCAGTGAGTGCCAGGCTGTGCCAGGGGGGCCAGCAGAGGAGGAGGACAGGATGGAGGAGGCTCCCCGATGGTTGATGCAGTTGCTGCTGCTACTGGAAATCCTGATGGATTCTCCTGCCTGCATGTGACACAGCTAACCCTCCTGTCCTTGGTGCTACAGGACAGGTGAAATTTGTGGGGATTGCGTGTGTGTGATGGGGGTTGGGGGTATCTGAGGGGTGTGATCAGAGTGGAGGGATCTGGTGGGGTATCTGGAGATATGATCAGAGTGGAAAGATCTGGAGGTGTGATCAGAGTGGATGGATGGTCGTGGGGGATATGGGGGTGTGATCAGAGTGGCGGAATCTGGTGGAAATCTGGAGATGTAATCTGAGTGGAGGGAATATGGGGGTGTGATAAGAGTAGAGGAATCAGGGGGGAGAATCTGGGGATGTCTGCAGGGTGCCCCATCTGGGGGGGGGGTGCCCAATTATGCCCCATCTGGGGTGTGATCAGGTGGGGGTATCTGGGAGGTGTGATCAGAGTTGGAGGGGGTATCTGGGGGTGTAATCAGGGTGGGGGTATCTAAAAGTCCACTGGTTAAAAATGACTTTCATTGCCCTGGGCACTGACAACCCATGCTACGCCACTGTTGCCAGGATTCATTTTTAGCACATAAAGGAAGAATTGATGCAATTATCTAGACAAGTCACACCACTCCCTGATCCTTATGCAGGTATAACTTTGTTTGCTGACCTCTCTCAACACACTGATCTAGCTCGAAAACAACTGGTTTCTTTTACCAAAATTCTCTGCAGCAACAAGGTGGCATACAAAGGAGGATACCCCACCAAACCGCTGATTGCAAAACATGGCACGCCATATTTCGGTACTTCAGAGGGCTTCCATTTCGCTCATCGATTGAGCCTTATTCCACCTGAAGAGCAGTCTTCACCAAAATCTCCCTTGGATAGGTGTTCCCCATTGTGGGAACCTAAGGCAAGATAATTAGGTTGTGCATGCCCAGATATAACCCTATGGTATCTACAGTTTAACGTTACCACTGACTGTTTATATATGCTGTTCTAATTATCATTAGACAGAATTTTTACTTCCCCACATGTCTCCCTCCATGGAACTTTACCCCTGTTTGCCTATAGTAGCAAAATGCTACCTTGTACGACAACTCACACATTTTTTTACATATTATACTGTGTTTTTCATTGACTGTTTGTGTTCTAGTTTTCTTTATTTTAAGTTACTCTATCACCAGAAGATCATATTCACAATATTCTTCTACAAAGAATCTCTGACCTGCAGTGCCAATGGCTTCTATTCTGGACCAATCAGTGCTGTGATGAGGTAACTTCTAGTCTTCTGTTCTTTAGTACTTCCATTTATCCACAGTGCAGAATATTTTTTATACCTGCCTTATGACAGTTAAATTCATGTCTCTTACTGTTCGAGGCCTCAATAGCCCCTACAAGAAAAAGGCACTGCGGGCGGAAGCAAAGAGGCTACAAGGGGATATTATGTGTCCAAGAAACCCATTTTCATGTCTCAAATTAGCCTAAATGTTCCAACAAATCCTACTCCCATGTGAAAGAAAGAAAGAAAGAAAGAAAGAAAGAAAGAAAGAAAGAAAGAAAGAAAGAAAGAAAGAAAGAAAGAAAGAAAGAAAGAAAGAATATCTTATCACAATAAAAAAAAAGTAGTTTCCTTCTACTTACATGACTGTATTTTAGATTCTAACAGAAGATACATGCTTCTGATCTGCAATCTGAATAATGTCACCTATGTCAATCTATATGCACCAAATATCTGTCAATTTAGGTTCCTACATAGTCAGCTGAAACGTGTTAAACAGTTATGCCCTGTACACACGGTCAGATTTTCCGACAGAAAATGTGTGATAGGACCTTGTTGTCGGAAATTCCGACCGTGTGTGGGCTCCATCACAAATTTTCCATCTGAATTTCCGACACACAAAGTTTGAGAGCTTGCTATAAAATTTTCTGACAACAAAATCCGTTGTTGGAAATTCCGATTGTGTGTACACAAATCCGACGCACAAAGTGCCATGCATGCTCAGAATAAATTAAGAGACAAAAACTATTGGCTACTGCCCTGTTTATAGTCCTGCCATACGTGTTTTACGTCATCGCGTTTAGAACGATCGGATTTTCCGACAACTTTGTGTGACCGTGTGTATGCAAGACAAGTTTGAGCCAACATCCATGGATTTTGTTGTCGGAATGTCCGATCAATGTCCGACCGTGTGTACAGGGCATTACTGTATGTAAAGGTCAGCTCATTATACTTGGAGACTTTTTAACTCTATAACTGACAAGCACCTAGATGCCTCCATCTTACAATCACCATCAAGACAACTTCTTCAACCTTTGCTACACCTGGAAACTCTGCCATCCCTGGTGGGGCTTGCATCCATCTTCTAGGGGCTATGCCTATTTCTCCATCCCTCATTCTTATTCATAGATTGATCTGATCCTTATAGGTCTTCATCTTTTTCACAGAGTGTCACAGGCAGAAGTCCACACATGGTTGGACCATGCCCCCGGTTACTCTTTTGGTACAGAAGCAGTATAGTGCAGACACCTCTATCTTACAGCATAATAATACTTATCTAATAACAGATCATGAACATTGAGGGCCAGTTCACACCACATGCAGTCCAGTGCGTTGTTTTTTACTGCTTCAAAAATGCATGCAAAGTAGGTTATATGCTTTTTAATGGCATGGTTTACACCAGTGAGGTCAGTTCCGGGTGTTCCAGTTCCAGAAAAAAAAAAATGTAGAACCTGCTGCATTTTTCCTGTACTGAACTGTACTGGATTGTGGTAAAACTCAACAGAATGCACTGGAACACATCAAAAATGCACTGGACCTCAGTACAGAAAAAAAAGGCAGAAAGAAGAAAAAAAGCATCTGGAAACGCATGAAAAATGCACCGGAAGGTGCCAAAAACGCATTAAAAACGCACATGCAGAAATGCATCCGGAACAGATCTGGAGTGCGTTTTTGTCGTGTGAACCAGCCCTTAAAGAGTTCTTTGAGTAGAACGCATCTTCAAGATCCAACTTGTTTATAGCCTGGTGTGCTCATAAGGCATTCAGTAGAGGATTACCAATTCAATTAGCTGCTAGGGAAAGGAGACAGATAGTGCATGATGTTTAAACAAAAATTGAACTTTTAGAAGCCCCAAATACAGAGGCGGCTCTCTAATTAGGCATATTAGGCGGTCGCCTTAGGCCCCGCAGTGGGAGGGGCCTCGCGGCCGCCTGATCGGTCTACTTAGAGAGCCGCCTCTGAGGCTGACAGCTCCGGATCACAGATAGAGCCCCTCAGCAGGGCTGGCCGCTGGCGCCAGTTTAAGGCCACCTTAGGGGGGCAGGAGAGGGGGGGCACTGAAGCCGATGGTCCCTCAAGTGCTTATGCTGGCACCGCCCTGCTCACACCTGCTCAGCAAAGCAGACATCAGACCGGTAACATGCAGCGCTGGGCACTGTGAGATTCAGCCTCCACACTAACTTTCATTAGCTTCCACGGCCCCTCCTCCTCCCACATGAAAGGCAGATGATGGCCTTTCATTTCAGCACATCGATCAGTTGCAGCTTCTATCCAAGAGAATCTCCTCTCACGTGGGCGGTACCAGAACCGCCTCCATTCCAGCATACTCGTTGGTGAACTGGAGGTAAGTGAGAGGAGAGGAGAGGGGAGGGGCCGAGTGAGACCAGGGGGAGGGGCCAGCAGACACAGTAGCAGGAATGGCATGGATACTCAGAGGAAGATAGAGGTAAGGTGCTATATCATGTCGGACTGTACTGATTACACAGCCTCCTGCATGTACATAATAGGGACCCATCTAGAGATAGAGGAGGGATAGATGGGGCAGAGAAGAGGATATAAGGACAGAGCAAGGGAATAAGAGAGATGATGGCAGTTAGAGAGTACATGGGGACAGACAGAGCAAAGTTGATGGGACAAAACAAGACATCAATGAGGCCCCTTTCACTTGGGACAGACTCTGCTTTGCTCAGCGGGGAGTCTGTCTGCTGACTACCCTCTGAGCACAGCAAGAGGTTAACAGGTCCGCGTCTGCTCCACTTATGCCAAGTGGACACAGACACAGCCCATACTGCTCTATGGGCAGTCAGGTATAAACGGACCGCCTGTCTGTTTATACCCAACTGACATTCTTCCTGATCAGACCAGACAGAGAGTAATGGATCCCCCTTCAGTTTGTTTTTGTTGGGCCGGATTGAAGGTAGGCGGTGTAAGTGGACAAAAGACCATTTACATCCACCGCTCCATAGAGGAGAATGGAGGGTCTGCCTGAAAAACTGACAGGTGGACCTGATTGGATCCTTCATCTTTCATGTGAAATCTTCATCCTTCATGTGAAAGTTCCTAAAGTGCAATGTGATAGATATCAAGAATTATATATATACACACACACACACACATACTCCAATTGTGCTGTGATAATCTTGTGCATATCCACTGCAAGCTATTTGCACAGACTTCGGTGTACATCACCAAACCAAAACACATACCATTTGCTTACCAAAAAATTTGACTCCTTGAATTTATGAAGTTACATGCACTTGTCATCTGCGGGATATTTACAGCCACTTCACTCAAAAAGTGACAACGCAGTTATAGTAACTTTCTCCCAGGAGCAGCCTTTTACCACTCTGCCTGGTCAGGTACCAACCACAGCAACCCCGTGTATGCAAAGAATAAAACATACTGTATGCATTACCATGACATACTGCGTTGCCTTATTAAAGTAATGTACTTACAGCAAACTTTACTAGGATAAAGCAACAAATTGTTGACTTGTCCTGGTATTGATTTATTCTTTGCATTTATGGGGTTCCCTGTGGTTGGTACCGGACCAAGCTACTATGCCTGCAGTGTTGTTTTTTGAGTGAAGTGGTTGTAAATATCCAGCAGATGACAAGTGCATGTGACCTCATAAGTTTAAGGAGTCTAATTTTTTTGGTATGCAAATGGTATGTGCTTTGTTTTGGTGATGGGACACTGACGTCCGAGCAATTAGTTTGCAGTGGATCTGCACAAGTTTATCACAGCACAGTTTTGTTGGATTTTTTCGTGTTACATGTATATTTTATGCTTATTATTTATTGTACCAGCACTTTGGAATGTACATATATTAATTATTCTTGGTATCTTCACACTATATAACATTTTACTGTGGTACACACTTATATGATGGATGTTCTTTTCTTTAATTTCCCCAGTGGCAGCCTGCCAGAATAGCTAGGATCTGCGAGAGCAGCTCTGTATTATACATTACTGTCCCTATACTATACCCTTCTGCCCCCTGTACTGTGTCCACTTACCCTCCCCCTGTACTGTACCCTCCTGCCCCCTGTACTGTGTCCACTTACCCTCCCCCTGTACTGTACCCTCCTGCCCCGTGTACTGTGTCCACTTACCCTCCCCCTGTACTGTGCCCTCCTGCTCTGCCCTGTACTGTACCCTCCTGCCCCTTGTACTGTGTCCACTTCCCCTCCCCCTGTACTGTACCCTTCTGCCCCCTGTACTGTGTCCGCTTACGCTCCCCCTGTACTGTACTCTCCTGCCCCCTGTACTGTGTCCACTTACCCTCCCCCTGCACTGTACTCTCCTGCCCCTGTACTGTGTCCACTTACCCTCCCCCTGTACTCTGCCCTCCTGCTCCCCCCTGCACTGTACCCTCCTGCCCCCTGTACTGTGTCCACTTACCCTCCCCTTGCACTGTACTCTACTGCCCCCTGTACTGTGTCCACTTACCTTTCCCCTGTACTGTACCCTCCTGCTCCTGTACTGTGTCCACTTACCCTCCCCCTGTACTGTGCGCTCCTGCTCCCCCCTGCACTGTACCCTCCTGCCCCCTGTACTGTGTCCACTTACCCTCCCCCTGCACTGTACTCTCCTGCCCCCTGTACTTTGTCCACTTACCCTCCCCCTGTACTGTTCCCTCTTGCCCCCTGTACTTTGTCCACTTACCTTCCCCCTGTACTTTGTCTACTTACCCTCCCCCTGTACTGTGTCCACTTACCCTCACCCTGTACCCTCCTAATACAGCTAATTTTTATCGCTTGAATTATTTGTCTTATTATGGGCATGAGTGGGGCCTCATGTTTAAGTTTTGCCTAAGGCCTCGCAAAGCCTAGAGCCGCCTCTGCCCAAATAAATTGACACTTATGCAGAATGTGACTTTAGAGCTACAGCAATACAGAAATGACCTTTGATTACTTTTATTATCAAATCACAAGAAAGTAAAGTTTGAAAAGAGTAAAGGTTACATATACTCACAAGGTAATAAGGCCAGGAAACTCATTGTTAATCAGTTGAAGGCTTGACAGTCCAAAACAAAAATAACCTATATAATTAACCCAAATAAACATTTTAAAATATTTCACCCTAATGCTTTTATGGACTACTATAACTTTATAATCTGAAGGATGACATAAATACCCCGCAACCTACAGGTCTCATAACTAATTTCTTAAGTTCTTTAAAGGTCCCTTCTATAGACGCTCAAACTTTAGAACATCCAAATGCCCCAATTGAGATTTAAAAAAGTAAATTCCTCTCTAGTGAATAATTAATCTCCTGGACCAAATGGATTTTCAGAAGAAATAAGACCTTCCCGGACATTTTATTTCTTTATTTACAGGATCTATTCAAAACACTTTGCCCAAGCCAGGGAAGAAACTCCCCAGAATTTCAGACCTATGCTACTTTAAGTACGTTTGAGCTTAGCGGCTTTGTGTACTCGGCTATATCATCATTATATACTGAACCGTCAGCCAGGGTCTATACCTTCTCTGTCCTCTCAGAACATTTTAGAATTACTAAAGGCACATGCCAAAGATGCCCCCTATCCCCCTTTATATTTTGTCTATTGATGGAACCTTTTGCTGAAGCAATCCAAACTCATACTTCTACTTCTGGCATCCCTGTTAATAACTCTTTCCTAAAAATCTGGCTTTTTGTGGATGTTGTTATCATTACTTTAACCACCAGCTGTTGTTCCTTCCGTGTGGACTGTGCAAAAGATAATTTATATATTTGGCACAGCATCGCATTATACAGTGAATGTTGCTAGATCCTCAGCACTTCCCATTGGGATGGACTGCTGGTCTTTGCAGAAGGTGAAAACAGAATTCTCCTATAAGTGGGATTCTAAAAGTGTGTCATACCTAGGCAGGGGCAGCGCTAGGGGGTGGCTATTGGGGCTATAGCCCAGAATCTGGGGCCCATAGCCCCGAGTCTCTTGCCGCAGGGTCCCTGCCTAACCAGCAGGTCGGGGCCGCAGCTGCTGTGGCGGGCTGGCTGCATGATACAGGTGAAGAAGAAGAGAGAAGTGATCGGGCGGACAAGCAGAGATGACATCTCTCTCCACCCGCTCCACATCAGCGCTCTTCACAGCCGGGCCTCTTCAATGTGGGAGCAAGGTGCGGTGGGGAGCAGAGAGATGACATCATCTCTCACTGTCCGCCACACATCAGCGCTCTTCCGCCCTCACAGCGCGGTGAAGTGGAAGTCACATGCTTTCTGTCATCAGTGGAGCTCCACTTTGTAGCCAGACCCCCTTGCTTCAATGTCGGAGGTGCGGGAGCAGCGAGATGACATCATCTCTCACTGCCTGTAAATAAATAAATGTAGCGCTATGTGTAAAAATATATATAAATATAAAGTGCAAATCTCTAAAATAAATAAATCCTACATATAAATGAATAGTCCATAAAATGAAAAAATTAAGAAATAAAACATGAAAAACTCTTCTTGTGATCAGTGTATCCACACAATTCCACCACAGTGATTGTTCGTCCTTAAAAGGAGTGCACAGTAGATCTACTGAGGAAGGCCTGTGATTTATGGACTATTAATTTATATGTAGGATTTATTTATTTTAGAGATTTGCACTTTATATTTATATATATTTGCACTACATTTATTTATTTACTATCTATTCTGAAATTAGTGTCGTGTACCACTTGGAATGTTTAGCAGCTGTGCATGTTTATTATTAGGTTACCTTATTTAAACATCACAATATTTTTTACTTGTGGCGCTGATTGTTTCATCTTATAATCTCTCACTGCCTGCCCCGCATCACCACTAGAGATGAGCCGAACACCCCCCGGTTCGTTTCGCACCAGAACCTGCGAACGAACCGAAAAGTCGCAAGAACGTTAGAACCCCATTGACGTCTATGGGACTCGAACGTTCAAAATCAAAAGTGCTCATTTTAAAGGCTAATTTTCATGGTATTGTCCTAAAAAGAGTTTGGGGACCTGGGTCCTGCCCCAGGGGACATGTATCAATGCAAAAAAAACTTTTAAAAACGGCCTTTTTTTCGGGAGCAGTGATTTTAATGATGCTTAAAGTAAAAAAAAGAAAAGTGAAATATTCCTTTAAATATCGTACCTGGGGGGTGTCTATAGTATGCCTGTAAAGTGGCGCGTGTTTCCCGTGCTTAGAACAGTCCCTGCACAAATTGACATTTTTAAAGGAAAAAAAGTCATTTAAAACTGCTTGCGGCTTTAATGTAATGTCGGGTCCTGGCAATATGGATGAAAATCAGTGAGACAAACGGCATGGGTACCCCCCAGTCCATTACCAGGCCCTTTGGGTCCTGTATGGATATTAGGGTTAACCCGCACCCAAATTAAAAAAAGGAAAGGCGTAGGGCCCCCAGGCCCTATATACTCTGAACAGCAGTATACAGGCGGTGCAAACAAGGCCGGGACTGTAGGTTTGTTGTTAAGTAGAATCTGTTTGTAATTTTGAACTGGTACATTTTTAAAGTGTAGCTCCAGCCAAAAAATCTGTTTTTAAGCTTTTTGGAAAACATAGGGAAGGGTTATCACCGCTGTGACATTTGTTTTGCTGTCTGTGCTCCTCTTCAGAAGATGTCACCTCACTTTTTGTCCCAATGACAAATGTTTTTTGAAAATTTGGGGTTTATAGTGAAACAAGGATTGGTGATAAAGCATCAGTGGAAAGGAGAAAAGTTTTTCCCAACTCTTACAGGAGAGAATTTCCCTTCCTATGGGGTAGATTTCATCTCACTTCCTGTTGTCTCCTTCCGTTTGCAAGTGTGGTCGTTTGTAAGTTTGAAAGTAGGGGCCTGCCCTATATACTCAGCATAAATTTCGGCCTTAGGTGTTGTTGTGGCCTCAACACTGTTAGCCTTCACAGGGCCCTGCTGTGAAATATTAGATCAAGAATTGTAATTACATGCCCCTGTTGAACAGGGCCAGAAAAATTGGGCTTTTGGTGATGGTGGTGCTGGTGCTGGTGCCACAACACTGTAAGTCCTCACAGTTACTCTTGGTGGGCATTGGAACGGGCCCTGCTGTGAAATATTAGATCAAGAATTGTAATTACATGCCCCTGTTGAACAGGGCCAGAAAAATTGGGCCTTTGGTGGTGGTGGTGCTGGTGCCACAACACTGTAAGTCCTCACAGTTAATCTTGGTGGGCACAGAAACTGGCCCTGCTGTGAAATATTAGATCAAGAATTCTAATTACATGTCCCTGTTGAACAGGGGCTGAAAAATTGGGCCTTAGGCACTGGTGCCACAACACTGCAACCCCTCACAGATACTCTAGTTGGAACGCAGGAACGAGCCCTGCTGCAAAGTATTGCATCAAAAATAGTAATTACACGCCCCTGTTAAATAGGGGCTGAAAAATTGGGCCTTGGGCACTGGTGCTGGTGCCATAACACTGCAACCCCTCACAGATACTCTATTTGGAGTGCAGGAACTAGCCCTGCTGCAAAGAATTGCATCAAAAATTGTAATTACATGCCCCGCTTAAAAATTGGGCCTTAGGCACTGGTGGCGGTGCCCAGAACCAAAAATGTTCTTACAAGCTATCAGCATGATCATTGAGGAGGAAGAGGATAATTACTCAGCATAACAGGATAGTCACTCAGCATCAGCATAGGCAGTCTTTGAAGGGATCTGACATTTCAAAAAAAATTATTCGGTTACATCAGCATCAGGTGCTTGGTAGCTGGTGGTGATCCAAGACTGATTCATTTTTACGAACGTCAGTCGATCGACTGAGTCGGTGGACAGACGCACCCTGTGATCGGTTACAAAGCCTCCAGCAGCACTGAATGTGCGTTCCGAAAGAACGCTGGATGCAGGACAGGCCAGTAGCTCAATTGCAAGCTCTGGCCAGTGATCCATCTTCAAGACCAAGTAACCCAGAGTATTTTCGGTGGCAAAGGTGTCCAAGTCAGATCCTGCCCCTAGGTATTCCTGCACCACGTAAAACATACGCTGATGATGGTTGCTGGAACCGATCATACCTTGGGGCTGCGGACTAAAAAATTGTCTGAATGCATCGGTCAGATGGCCACCTTCTCCACCGCTCCTTCTTTGACTGACCGAAGCCTCAGCAACACGTTGTCCAGAAACAGGAGTTTGTAACCTCCCAGTCTCTGAGAACGCGTTGCACAGACCTTTCTGCAAGGCCTCCCGAAGATGTTTCATCCTCTGCTCCCTCTGCGATGGCAAGATAAGGTCCGCAACCTTACCTTTGTAACGTGGATCAAGGAGGGTTGCCAGCCAGTATTGGTCCTTCTCCTTGATACCACGAATACGAGGATCCTTAAACAGGCATTGCAGGATCTGGGACGCCATGCAGCGTAGGTTTGCTGAGGCATTCGGACCAGAGTCCTCTGGGTCACTAAGGACAACATGGTCCGCAGCCACCTCCTCCCAGCCACGTACAAGTCCATGTGTTTCTTGGGACTGATCCCTTAAAGACTTCTGCTGATGCTGAGTGTCAGGCTCCACCTCCATACTGACACAATCCTCCTCCTCCTCGTCCTCTTCCTGTGTGATCAGCGGGCACGCAGTAACACTGTCTGGATAAAGGGGGCCTTGAGAGCTAAGGAAGTCCTCCTCTTCCTGCCTCTGTTCTGCCTCAAGTGCCCTGTCCATTATTCCACGCAGCGTGTGCTCCAACAGATGGACAAGGTGGACAGTGTCACTGATGCATGCACTGTCACTGCTCACCATCCTCGTGGTCTCCTCAAATGGTGACAGGACAGTGCATGCATCCCTGATCATGGCTCACTGGCGTGGGGAAAAAAAAAACAAGCTCCCCTGACCCTGTCCTGGTGCCATAGTCGCACAGGTACTCATTGATGGTCTTCTGCTTTGTGCGCAGCCGCTGCAGCATGGCCAACGTTGAGTTCCACCTGGTGGGCATGTCACAGATTAGGCGGTTCTTGGGCAGGTTAAATTCCTTTTGGAGGTCTGCCAGCCGAGCACTGGCATTATATGACTGGTGGAAATGCACACA